>JBAMHV010000024.1:17296228-17352956 GCA_037177535.1 Pseudomugil gertrudae
GAAAATACCGTGCAGATATTATTTATAGGCACATGAAAAAAGAAAAGTTTTCAACTTGGCTTTAAAGGTTTCTACAGATGGTGAAAGTTTAATCTCCACTGGCAGTTTGTTCCACAACTTTGCAGCATAACAGCTAAATGCTGTAATAGTAGAGAGGAAGGATGGAAAAGAACCAGAGAAGAAGCAGCAAGCAGTTAAAAATGAACTTGAAAACAAGCATCGACAAAAACAAGCAAGGATCAAGGTTACTTCACAGAGAGGGGAGCATTTTGGGAGATTTGTAGCATTTAAGGTGCAGTCACGAGCAAAAACATGTTTTCCCATGTTATAATGCGTTTAACATGATTACATCAAGTTTCCATGACGACTCTGCTCAGGTGAGCTTCTCAGGCTCCTCTGATGCTGCGCACAGATTTATTTCAGTGTGACATCTCAGCAGAAACGATCCTGTCAACATTAAAACGGTGTGAGTCAGAATCAACCAGCACAAGACAATGTCAACAAGTTTACCAGTGAGAAACAGTTGTGCTGGATTTTCTTGGCTCAGTATCATTGCAACACATCTGTACTGCATGTATTTATTTTCACATAGCCTGTGCGTGTATAGATGTCTAGATGACTGGCAGGATTACAGAAGTTAAGAGTTATTACATATAAGCCCAAATGATGTTGTTTTTTGTTTGTTTGTTTTAATAAGTGAATGCTGATTGAGGCCATACTTCTATAATTCTTCTGTGAAAGGCAATTTTATTTAATGTGAATTTGTTTGTGGGTGAGCAGCAAGTGAAAATATGTCTTGCTAAACTGACAGCTCTGAATTTAAGGCTGCTTTAAAAGGGTGGCTGGATAAAAGGGAGGCAAGAAAAAGAAATCTGAAGTAAAATAATCTGCACAGGAGGGTTGCATAAGTAATCTGGCTTTGGAGTGAAATGGATGGGACTAGAGTTAAGAGGATGTGTGTATGTGTGTGTTGTCAGTGTCTGCACTAGCTGTGTTTTTAGAGGTCTAATGTTTCCTGACATCCCACAGTTAAAGTATCATAGAGGCAGAGTGATCGCCTCTGGCTAGCGGGAAAGAGACTGCCTGGGGCCTTTTGCTTTGGGCAAGAGTGTGAGCATATGCGTGTGTGTGTGTTAGTGTGTGTGTGTGTGTGTGTTAAAACGACCTTTCAACATGCAATATTCTCCGTGTCATCAGCTTAAGCAGCTAAACAGGGTGTTCAAGAGAGAGGAGGAGGAGGAGGGGGGAGGATGTAAGGCAGAGGGGAGATGGAGAAAGAGGAAGTAAAGCTCTGAGAACAGACGTGCAGCATTACAGGCCAGCTCTACGCTGGACTCCTCTTTTAATGAAGGAGGAAATGAAGATGAAGGATGAAGGAAGAAGAAATAGGAGGAAAATCCTTGTTGTTAGTTTGTTTTTTTTTCTTCTCATTATGTTTCTCTGACACACTCGTGTCTTTATTGGAGCGCGTGTGCCTGCAAAGTATGCTGCGATCACCATTAGCAGCGACGCCGAGAGAAAGAGCCTAATGTTAAGACTCTTGTGTTGTTGTTCTCGAAATAATCAAGCAGCTTTATAATAGTTGGTGCTAAATTATTCAAGCATTTAAGGCTCAGAAGTTTGGGCAAATTGCCTTCTTTTTCTGCCTCTCCTGCTATTTTTAAGTGCATGAAGCAGCAAGTTAATGATGTGCACCGCTGGGGTTAAAACTGATGCACTGTAGGCCTGAACTTTGGGTGTGATTTTCTCTTATTAGCGCTTCCCTCTTAGTGTTTTAGGCGTTGAAGCTTCAGCTCCCACAGGAAGGCAACTGGTGTAATTTAAGAGATTGTCTCATTACATTTTTATCTTTTTATCCCAATGGGTAAAAGTTGCTCATGCTGTTGTCATTGTGTGATTGTGAGTAAATACACAAAGCAGTAGCTTGCAAATATATTATCTGAAAAAATAATAGCTACTCACATGCAGGAAGGACTGGGGATGAAGTACAGTAGTGTATAATGGTGTCTCGTGTGAGTCCACACAACAGATGAAGTCATTTCACACTCGTCTGTGAATGAAATGAGAGCTCAGTGATACCATCTCCCCTCGTGCTCGCTCTCTGTCAGCCAAGCTTTTGATCTTCCCAAGCGGCACTGAAATGATCTTCTGTCCGAGTTTTTACAGCAAATCAGTGCCGGACAATTCTCTCCCTCTGTCCCCATTTTCTGTTTCGTTTCGAAAAGCTGCCAAGGCAAGAGTTCAAAGCTGGAGCCCAGATGAGATGAGCACAACTCGCGAGGAATTGCATTAGTGCCTGGCTGTCCCATGTGCCGGCATGCAATACATCAGAAAGAGAAGGGAATATTTTCATGACTTGAAAATGGCCTTATAGTGTTGTGAATGACTGGCAGAGGGTTATTGCAAAACCTAAATTCTTGTGGCATAACCTGAACCTGTGTCGACCAGGTCCCTGATCAAAAACAGATCTTTATAGGTATTCAGAGATGCTGATAACAAAAGGAGAAAAAAAAACAAGAAGGCACCAAACATTCAGGCATTTTCACACAGAAAGCAAAATTCACCCCGAGCTCTCCCTCTGTTTAGTTTACCAACTCCTCTGCAGATCATTTCCTTGTAAACCAAATTACAATCAAACTTCCTTCAGCATTTTGTGGCCTCAAACGTCCCTTCAGACGATGCCAGGTTAGCTGTGTCCACTTCATTTGTAAAGCTTTGCAGCTGGCCGAAACCTCATATTTACACACAGGCATGACAGCATCATCAATCTTCTCCTGTTGTTGGTAAGAAAATACTCATTTCCCAAGATACCAAACTCTTTGTTATCTGTTTGCATCCACTTATTTCTTTTCATCACATTTTTTAAACAAGTGTGATTGCAAAGTAAATGGCTATGATCATGTGCACTGGAAAATGTAACACAAGGAACACAAAGGAACTCTTATTCTTCTACAATAAGTACTCTGTTTGGGATTAAAACTGTAATTGCACAACTTTAACAACTACTCTTTGTATAAGCATCTCCTAAAGAGAGATGCTCTTTACAACGGTCAGTTCAGGGTCTAATTTTACTTTTTGAATTACAGAGAGGTTAACCAAAAGGATTGTTTTAATCCACGTGATTGTTTAGACTTGCTTTCTTATTTTGGACTCCTTGCCATCCTCTCGTTATGAGGAAATAATGCATCCTCGTCTTTTTAAGATTATTAAGTTTTAAAATGAGAAAAAGAGTCTCTATTGTTCTACAAAAAGCACAACGGAAGTACAAGCTGGTTTATGTCAGTATGTCAAAGAAGACAAACATATTCACACATTTGCTGCCTCTCACCCACACACACACACACACACACACTGTGTTCATGTGGAGAGAAAGCTACATGCAGGGAGAGAGAGGTGAGCCATGAATCATGACTATTATCATTAGGTTAAGCACCAACCAACCCCAAAGGCAGAGAAAGCCTCTGTGGAGAATCGACACTCTAAATGAGCCTGATTATTATTATTGTCCTCCAAATGAGAGTGATTAGTATTGATGTCTAAATGAGCACTGAGGTTATTATTGCCACGATTATTATTATTATTGTTATTATTGTGGTGGTGTTATGAGGAGCCCCGTTCATCTTTGCTTCATTCACTTTTAATTCCACAGGCTGCCTCTTTACCGACGGCAGCACTGCGCAGTGCTTGTGACACACATGCACACATACGCGCAAATCTTATTTAAAAAATTACACTGTACAAGGATAGATGCTTATATGCAGACATTTATGCCAAGCTGCTGCAGTCCTTAACAGATATACAATGCTAACTCATACTGATAGGCTGACATGATCATATACATGCAAGCAATATGCAATGCACACACTTTTCTGCATGAACCTGGGCTAACCTGGAGGAAGGTTGCATGCAGGGAAGCATTAGTGTCTGATGGAGCAGATGGCTGCAGTTCCCTGAAACAGAATAAATAAATCATCATTACATCTGGACAGATTACGCATATGTGGAAGCAGCTGACAGGAACGTCACATATGTTAATTCAGTTAACATGATCAGCATGAGGGGCCCATCATCCCCACAGTTTTGTTTTTAGAGCTAATCGGTGCTGCTATTCTGTGAGTAAATATGGCTGCTGCCGTCTGTTGTTGTACTTTATTGTTTCTCAGATGCAATAAAAGATACATTTAATTTAAAACTTCCTTTTTAATAATTATTTTTTATTATTATAATTATTTTATTTTTATTTCAGTTAGGACTGATTGTAGGTTTAATGTTAGATCTGTGTGTGCGCAGCATGTGAGTGTTTGCGTGGGTATGTGTGTGTGTTGGGACAGCTGTCAGATCACTTCGCTGATTGGCCAATGTGACAGGTATCAAAAAGTGCCGTGGGAGGTGAAAGGAGGAGGCGGGCTGTCCAGCTGTCAGTCACTGCCAGTCACAAGTCCATTTCAGTTAACAAAGCATCACCTGGGCCCACAAACACACACACAAACACACACACAGCACTTTAAACCCACATGTGCTAACATAATCCATAAATCTCCATGCATACATCCACAAACATACAAAAGCACATCCACATAATACCTTACACTGTTTTGCACACATGCTGACTGGTTCAACTGTACATCATCCAGACATGCACACATAAACACACACACAGAGAGAGTCGTCAGTCTTAACACAGACAGGCATTCGCTTTGACAGAGTAATTATGACGTCCCACTCTGACGGAGCCTTCGGCAGAAAGGTGAGAGTTATCGATCGCACGCAGGAGGAAATTTATCAATGTCCAGCCGCTCAACTCTGACAGGAACCCAATCCACTTAGAGCGCAATGTTCAAACTGTTCAGGTCTCCTCAGAAAACACAACTCGGCTCACCTCAACCAAGAAGCAGCCAGCTGGGACCCGGCAGGTCAAAGGGGAACTTCAGAACAACAGAAATTGGTCCTCTCAAGCTCCCTCATATTCTTTTAAGTAAATTTATATTATTTTTGACTGGCCTTCATAAATGCAAGAAGAAATCTGGGTTATATGAAGGCAATGCTTAAACTCAAACCACATGTGTTGTGGTTATATTACATTCTGGCCATTATTATAGCAGAGTGTGTTATTTGAAAGGAAGTGGAATGCAGTCTTTTCTTTTTCTTGTTGTTTCTTGTCGTATGGTGACTGAAAAGAGGGATTCCTGTTTGGTAACAACCCTTTAATGTCTGGATAGATATTAAATCTTAAAAGCAACAATATACCTTGAAATGACAATGTTCATAGCCAGCAAAATGTCTGCACATTTTCAAGTTTATCCCATCTAGCCTCCTTACTGATCATCTTAGATCTTCATCTGGATGTGAAGCATCTCTGAGTCTTCAGATCGCTCTGATGTTTTGTGGAGTTTAAGTTTGGGTTGAACAACTGATGTCCATCATGCTAAAAAGCAGAGTTTGCTACAGAATCGGGCTCCAAAACAGGGGATTTTTTTAGACTGTATTCACCTTTTCTGCAGCGCCAATCGGTGTCAAACCTTTCATAAACATGATGCAACCATCCCCATGTTTCTCCAAAGGTTTGACCAGATCAAAAGCAATTCGTGTGTTGCACATTCAAACCGGAAACTCTTTACCCTAATGTTTCCAGGCTCTGTAAAAACATCTGGCTTTGTCTCCTTATCAAAAGTGGTTTCTCTCCATCTGTTTCATGGTAAATTCTTAGTATGAGGATACATGCTGGCAAGACTGTTCTTCTAGAGGGTTCTTCCCAGACCTCTGAAGCTCTGTTTGGTTCTCAAGCTCTCTGAAGAAACTTAGTAGTTCCATCCTACAACTGTGGTGATAGGTCTGCTCCAACATAAAAACCACCAATCAAATACTGTGTTGGTTTTCCTTGACTCGTCAAGACACAGGACTCCTGGGTGTGTGGGCTGTTATGCATCCTTTGGTATGGGTTGCTGGGTGGGGTGTCCATGGATTAGATGTGCTCTCACACAACCCTCAGATGTGGAATCAGACTGGGAGCTGGGATATCCCATTCTGCATTTTACTGATGTGTTCATTCAGGCTGTAGAAACATGCCATCAATGAATAAAGCAAACAAGACAACAATCCGTTGCAACAAAGGGAAGGTTTCAAATACTCTCATACTTTTTGATTATGAACAAATAATCAAAATAGGTTGTTGGATGTAAGTATAAAAGAAAAAGTGGTGGTTTTTCATACGTATACCTGAATCTAAAATGCAATAGAGTTGGAGAATACACAAAAATTTAGCTTTCCATGACAATATTACTAAAACGATTAATAATTTTCAAACATTGTTTTTGGTTTCGTGTGGATTATATTTTAAGTCACAGTCAAAAAGATTCAATCAAGACAATTTGACAGACAAAAGGTTAGGCTAAATGTTTTGTGCTTTTAGATTAAAAAATGACTGATTACAACGACAGTGATTTATTTAAGACAAAGAGAATGCTGCTAAGTCTGCTCAGGAGGTCTGATCTTGTGATTTCAGTAATGGACTCATACTTATACAGCACTTTTCCAGTCTTATTGACCGCTCAAAGCGCTTTACACTACACATTTTCCAATTCACACACACACTCACACCCTGATAGGCACATCGGGGAGCTAGTAAGGGTTCAGTGTCTTGCCCAAGGACACTTCAGCATGTAGTCAGGAGAAGCCTGGAATTGAACTCCCAACCTGTTGAAAGACAACTGCTCTTCCACCTGAGCTACAGCTGCCCTTTAAGTAAAACATCAAATACAGCTACTATAGTTTATTTTTGGTTATGAGTTATAAACTCTAGCATTTTTCTGGGTTTAATATCATTAAATTAAGGCTATTTTAAATTTTACATTTCTGCTAAATTTCATCATTACCATGATTGTGGTGAGTTGATGTGAAGAACTACAGTTCAAATCAGTATGAAAATTATTAGAAAAATTTTTTTCCTGTTGGTAAACCTGGTTTCCATTATTCAAAGATCAATTTAAACAAGGTTTTTGTTTATTTGATGTCAGAAAAAATGTGTTTTATTCCATCAACACAAACTATTTAGTTCTGTGAAACCCATCGTTTTTCTTAACTGCTTATCCAATTCAGGGTTGCATGTAGCTGGAGCCTATCCTGGCAGCCATTCGGGCAAGAGGCAGGATACACACTGGACAGGTTGCCAGTTCATCACAGGGTCAACACAGAGAGACAGATAACCAGTCACACCTATGGAGAAGTTAGAATAACCTATTAATAATAATTAACCTAACATGCATTTTGGACTGTGGGAGGAAGCTGAGGTACCTGGAGATAACCCACACTAACACAGGGAGGACATTCAAACTCCACACAGAAAGGTCACTGTTTGGACCTCGCCCAAGCCGAGACTCAATCCAGCAACCTTCTTGCTGTAAGGCCACAGTGCTAACCCACTGTGCCACCATGCAGCCCTTCCTTCAAACCATTTCAGCAATTTTCTGCATCATAAAGAACCAGATTGTTCCTTCAATTTATTGCAGTTTGATCAATATTTCTGTCAGAAGTCTTTTCAAAATGCGATTGTCTTGAGGATGCTGTTGACTGAATGTCAAAAATACGGTGACAAACATCCATTAGAGACGTGCATGTGTGTGCACGACTCTAAGCGTGTCTTAATGCTTTGACCTAATGCACACCATGGGAAAAACAATAGCATGTTTTTCTACTTTGTGCAAGCCAATACCAATGTGTGTGTGCATGTAGGTGTGTGTGCGTGTGTTTTGTTTCCACTCATCAACTCAACCATCATACCAAGCGAGCACCTGTGGACATCTGCCTGCGGCCTGAGGGGATGTCCACGCCTTCATTTTTCCTCAGACAATGAGTAGAATCATTCCCCCTCATGCAGACCTCTCCATCATTATTGACACAGAATTATTGATCAAGGCCTTGGCTGGTAAATTACAACCTATTAGTCAAACTCTTTGCCCCAGATTTGAAAAGGCAAAGGAATGGAGGGATGATAAAGCAAGATTGTGGACGAGTTTGATAGTCTATAAGGGGTTTTACACTGCTGACTGGTATTATATAGTCTAAAATTCATCTTTTTGCCTGTTGAAAGATTTATTATGTGAATGCAGATTAAACAGCAGACAAATACAAACTTGGTTAGCCCATTCCTCAAAATGCTGCTGACTGAATCAACATTAGTCCGAGGAAGTTCCAGGTGAAATTTACAACACTGAAGTTACAGAGTACACCAACCTCACTTAATTTTTCCCCCTTCCTTCCTTTTTTTTGATGTTTTGCCTCAGGCCTCTTCTACTAAAGAGAAGTAATTTGGCTTATCTTATCCCAGAGACCTAGCAGCTGCTTTTTATTCTTTTTTGTGAGGTCTTTTTTCTCATTTAGTCCAACAAAGATTGTCCTCATAGATTGACCTTCTCTGTGCCTGGAGGCCGTTGCCCTCATGCCAGTAACTAGATAACACACTCTATCAGAGATTTGAGAAAATCATTGGGAAAGCAGTGGGGCTGATAGTGGCATCAATCCTAACCTGACACCAGGCTGGGTCAACCATTTATCTCTCCACACCGCCTCTGGTCACAACAGCGGCCATCTTGCTCTGCTACATCCTTCTTTAATAACCTTGGCCATGTCTCTTTGCAGACTGAGAGGATAAGGGACCGCGGCACTCCTAACACCTCGCCTGATCTCTGCTGTTTTGTTTGCATTTTACCCATGAAAATCACATTCGAACAGATTTAGCGGGCGAAGCCAAGATGGAGAAGATTCTCCGACACACAAACACACACACACACACAGGGCCAAAGCTCACAAACTCGTTAGCATAAGAGTTAATGGTGACTTCACTGTCATTAATTCCCCATGGTGCTTGACTTAAATGCTTCTATATTGGTGGAGTGAGAGCTTCCCAGAGGCCTCCTAGAGCTGAGATCATTGTTTTTCACTTACTAACAATGAAGTTATGATCAGAGCACCACAAGGCTCTTAAAAAATGCCCCATAGGATCATTACAGACCCTGTGTGTCTCTATGAGTGTGTGTTTGATGCCAATGAGGCCGGCAGAGCAGCAGTGTGTCCGAGACTCATCTTGTTGCTCTGTGGCGCAGCCAGGATGAGTGGGGAGGTTAAATGGGGCGTCATCAATCTCAATGAAGTGCAATTATTTTCTCACTTATTAATCATTGCAGGCTAATAGCTAGTGGCAAAGCTGGGCCCACCATTTGTCAAACTTAGCAGATTTCTGTAATTTTGTTTCCCCGTTTCCCCTCTAATGTTTGTGTAGACTTTGGCAGATATCTATGGAGGGCTGCAATAAGCCCGTGCCTCCAAGTATCTATCTCCTACCTGCACTGCAGAACTAACTGAACTTCTTGCTGTTTCTCTGTGTGAGTGATTCTCTCCATTTCAGAGCTGAGTGACTATTTCATGGTCTGTGGCAGAGCAGAATAGAAAGCTTTATTTGCAGAGTGCAGCACAGACGCCCTATCAGTGGCTATCTATATTCGAACCTATCCAAACTTTACACATTACTCCACACCGTTGGTTGTTTGCTTCTATTTCTACCATGATTTATGCATGTATTCACTTAATTAGGCACTGCGTGCTGTCAGAGGAGAGAATGAACCAACATATCTTCCACTCTGGGAAACTGCGTGCATTACAAATACCATTTAGCAATTGCAAATTTAACTTGACATTACAGGAAAGGTCATTATGTGCATTTTCATCACACAGACTAACCAGAGCAATGCCAAATAAGGTCATGATTAAGGAGAGACTTAAGGTTAAGAAGAATAGGGATTTCACTGGACTCCACACCAAGCAGTGCCCTTCTGACTAGACCCACAGAAGTGCTGTGGTTGTACCCTTAACAGTGTAGTCTGTATCTTTTAAAGACCAGAACTGAACCTCTGGGGGGGCTGTTTGGTTTTTATAAGGTACAAAGTGCACTCTTGAGGGTGCAACAGCAGTAGTTTTAAGGGTACCACCCCTCTGACAATCCTTTGTAACCCTAAAGGTACAATTAGGCATTTTATTTTGTTGTACTGACCAATAAGTTGCCACTCCTAACACAGCCTACTGCAGCCTAAGTGTTACTTAAGGATGTGCAGGGTTGTGATGAAGTAGGAGTCAGATTATGTGTTGTGTTGTATCAACAGGTAAAAGACAACTTAGCAAGAAAGCACTTTGAATAGCATCTTTCTGCTTTTGGCACCAGCAGCTTTTCACATAAACACATTTTTATAAAATTGTCCATAAAGACAGCAAAGACAGAGCAGTTTGACAGGCAGGAAGTAGTCATCAACCACAAGGTTATTTCCAAAGAGCTATTAGCAAAAAAGGAAAGCAGGAGAACTTGGTATGTCTAAACATGGTGTGTGTCCTTAAGACGAAGTGCCAGGTCAACAAAAACCTGCATAGAATATGTGAAAATCTACCTTTATGAAATGGTTTTGATGACATAGTACCTTACAAATACACCTGGACCTTTAGAAGATTCATCTATTGTTAAGCCTCAAAAGAGCAAAGAGCGTAAGGAATAGAGAAGGCTGAAAAGGGCCACATGCTGGTAGCAACAGGTTTGGATGACTGATGAATCGTCCCCACAGCTCCAACCTCCACTGAAGCACTGCGGGATCATTGTGACAGAACTCAGAACCAAAAGCAGCCAACAAGCTTTGAAACACCCTCCAAGAATCCCGGGGAACTATTCCTGCTTAATTAAATAAGAATAAAGGTCAACTTTCCACAATTTCTCTTACGTTTACACATTAAATCCCTGTTTGCATTAAACTTTTTCCAAAAGTCCACATCTCAGCAGCTAGTTACTTATAAGTACTCATCTTCATACGCTCAGCTGTTCATGCTTACAGTATTGTGAATCACATTTATGCAGCATGTTATTGCTTGTCTATGAAATACTATAGTTTAGATTGAGCTTGGAGTTTTATCACTTACAGGGGATTATTCAGATCTGTCCTCATGGGTAAAAGCTGTCCAGTGAGTCAGTAACTGCTACTGTATATCACAGTACAGTTTTTAAGTGTTTGTACACAACTGTCAGTATTTTTTCATTTCTGTATCTCTGCAGGTTTAAGATGCTCTGGGTCACAGCTTTGGGATAAATTGACTGCCTGAGGCCCGTCTGCAGGATACTGCTCTGTCTGCCAGATGTGTCCGGCAGTGCTGGCTGGAAGAGGCATGGGAACCTTTTGTGTGTAGCTTCCTATTATTTTTTTTCTTTATTTGTTTTCTAATTGTTTTTTTTCCAAAAGGTTTCATTTAATTAGTCAGCGTGTTTTATTATTTTCTATGGTTTATATTTACACATTAACAGCTTTATGATCTATTGACTTGCATGTTGCAATTATGGAGAAAATAAATGGCACAAAGAACTAAATGAAAAAAATATTTTTATGTTGTATTCAAGCCTGTAATTTAACTTAATAGAACCTGACTTTTATTGTAGTGTGAATGAGAGACATGGGGATGCATAACTAGTTGGTGTGATCTGGGATTTGCCTAAAGCTAAATGATGAAGACCAACCAGATGTGTTTAAAGACATAACACAGCCTTGTGGTTGTGTTTGGTTTGGCAGCATTTGAGCTGAAAACTGGAGACTGTTGGGGAAGAACTAAAAATGGTAAGAGGGGGACATCTAGCGGCAACAAAAACACTCAACATGAATTTGGAGGAGGTCTGTAGGATAGTTCATGAATATAATGAATAAAAATAATGAATAAACTGTCAAATGCATAAAATACAGTATATATGCAGCATTAAGGCTCAAGAATGCATAGAAAGCCTATTTCCTTTATTCTGCAATCATATGACAGACACTTTTATCCAAAGCAAACATGCAAACTCCCCGAGCCAGGTTTCAAACCAACAAGAGACCACAGGTTGCAGTGCTGACCACTACTTCACCGTGCAGCCTAGTGGTGTAGGTAATATGGTTACTGATGTTTTAAATTATCTTAATGTCAGCACGTATGCTACAGAAATCTGCAGGTAAGGAGAAAGAGCAAAGACTGCAGGAGCAGTGGGTAAAACCTCTGTTGACATGTGTTCAGTAAATGTCTGAAAGAGTAAAGACCAATGTTCTGATAATCTTGGTTTTCTCAGTCCAGTTTGATGGAATATAGCTGACAAGATAAGTAATTCATTCTCAGTGCTTCCTCCTTCACATGGTGCTGATGGGAAGTGGAAACAGAAAATGGAGGAACTACTTTTGTTCAGTCAAATGAGGCTCATGGCTGACTTGACATGACAGAGAACTTAAAATTATGCAATGGTGGGTGAAATGAGGAGATATCATGCAAACTATAGTTGCTGCTTATTTAGCCAACATTTAGTTACAGGCTGTTATTTCTGTGCATTCACTGCAAATTCCAGCTTGACATGACTCAGGAATCCTAATGAGACCCACCTCATGATGCACAAAGATCCTCTCTCAGTTGTGTTAAGGTGGTATGAAGCCTCATCAGAAGAGATATGAAGCACTTCATGTTGACTGATGGGTGGTAATCATTTCAGCAGGTCTCCTCAGACTGTTTTGGAAGATTTGAAGGAGGCAGGAACGATCCTCTGATTAAAACATTTAAGGTGTCAGAAAGTAACATTAGACTTTAAAAAGTTTCACACATGTTGACTCTTCATGCATTGTCCCTTTAAGCTCACTGTAATAGAAAACATGAAGCTTAATGGGAAAATATTTCCTTTCCTCTCCATTCTAAAATAACCTTGAAGATAAAGCGACATGTTGTCACATTAACTCTTCTGTCCTCATGTTTATGCACACTAATCCCAGTTAGCACAACTGTGTAAAGATAATATGATCTTGATCGCTGACTGCAATGATGTCTGCTCTTTAATAAAGAATGTAGAAGGAGATAATGAAGCAAGCATTGAAATATGGATGCACAAATTGTTCCCTTCCTAAACAGAGAAAGCCTGAATAAGCAGCTACACCTCAGCAACAAACCTCCTTCTGCCTTTATTTGTAAAGGATTTTATGGAGAAAAGACATGCTCAAACTTGCTCATTGTACCCGTTTTGTTGCATTCTCCCACATTCATCTCCTTCTCTGACCTCTAAACAGCATTCTACCATCATGCCATGACCATTCTTTCACATTGTAGGACAATGTAGATTTTTTTAGTGCTACTGGAAGCATGACAATTCATTTTTTAATAATTAAGGCTAACATCTCAAATTACTTACAGTGAGATATCTCCATTTCAACTGAAACCAAAACTGAACTTATTAAAATTCATGGATGCTAATACAATATGCTCTTGAGGAGCAACATCTAAAAGTTGTAACTCTCTCCTACATCAGTGGTAAACACTGATGAAGCAGACATACAACTATATGTCATGCTTTCAGGCTTTGCATCTCTTATTGGCTCAGTTTTGTGGTTCTTACTGTATGCACACCGGTCTGCTTCTCTGTCTGGTGGTTTACGTCCACGTGATTTGGCCTTTTTGTTGTTCTTCTTTCTATAGTTCTGTGTTTTGTGGTCATAAATCTGCCACTGATGTTTGTGTTCATCTCCAAACTTTTTGCATCTCTTAGTGTTCATTTTGTCTCTTTTTGCTGCTTTCTCCTTTCTTGTAATTCTTTTTCCACTTGTTCACCGCGTTTGTTAATTAAGTGTCACATTAGTTTGGTTTTGGAATTTATTATAATTATTATTATGTTTGATTTGTTCATTCATCTATTTGTGATTTATTAATGTATGTATTTGTTTATATATCCTCTCTTTGGGTTTCCATACTCTGTACATGTCTGTCTCTGATCATTGTAAATTGTATTTTTCTCATTTATATGGGATCCTTTTTTATTGTAACAACATCAAATGTCTAAATGTAGAAACTTGGCTTTCAGACGCATACAATCCTGAATTTTTGTGATTTTTCACAACTCGAAATTGACTTATTATCTGCATTTATTTGCCCACATTTGCTCTATAGGCTAAATCCTTCCTGATAAATTAATTCCCATCGGTTCTAAAAACCACAAGAACCTGCTGTACGTTTTTTAATGTGCTGTTTTGAACTGAGATTAAAGTATTTTATTTGCATGACGTTAACGTAATATCCCATTTTGACCACAGGATGGCCTCAACAGACTAGAAAGAGTGCAGCTACATTGTTACACAGACATGAACTATTGCAAATACCTTTTATATTACATCATTGATTCATTCTTTATAAAGAGACACCTGATATTTGCTTAAGAGAATAACCAAACGAGTTTTCTGTGCAGCCTGGATACCAGATATGTGGACTAACGAGTAACTTTCTTTTTAGGGGTCTGTGAGGGGAAGTTATCAACATGGAGACAATTATCCCCATAAATGAGAGGATGAGAGGACTTTCTGTGCACGTGCATGAGGATAACCTGGAGAGAATTTCTAGTTTTGATTAATTATAGGCACGGGCCATTAGATGTGACGTCACTACATAAGCTTTTTTCCTTGTTATTTTTTTTTTATTCATGTAGGGTTGCACAAGTCCACATATGGTCGCGGTGTCTCCGCCCAGCTCCACCAAACTCCACTGTTATCTCTCCGCCCAGTGCATGAGTCTGGACACGGGAGATAAGAGTTGCAGGGCAGGGTGTGCCTGCACAGGAGAGCCACCAAGCATGCTGCGCGGTGCACTTTCTGTCTGAAAGATGTGCGCCAATGCGAGGCTTTAACTGCGCCTCCGAGTGACACTTGCGATTCCTGTGGGTGTTGCCGTGCCGACAGCGCTCAGCTGTGTTGCTCAACTTTGAGAAGTGCGGCGGGGGGGGCGGAAACATCGCGCCGAGGCGGAATGCAAGGATTTAGTAGCTTTTCTTCCTGTGTTTTCCTGTCGGAACACTGTCGTGACTTTGGTGCGACAGTCTCCGGTGGCCATCAGCGTCATTGGGTGTGTTTCTAAGGGCGCATTTACCGAGAAATATGCGGCATGATGTGGAGCAGCATCTCAGCCTCTAGCGAACTGTTTACCTGCGTGGAAACGGGACAAGGTTGCATGTTGTGTCTGTGCAGAGGTCTGTGCATGAGTAGCCGCCGCGCGTAACGCTGGCTCTCCATGGGGGACAGCAGGAGAAGCCGCTCATTAAGATCCACACTGTAATAGAGCGAGCAGAACTTAGAACAAGATGAGTCAAGAACAGGACGGGATATCTTTACCGGTACCTTGCTTTGGTACTAATCCCGGCAGAGAGACCTCCAGTGGGGAAAATTCCAACAGCAGCACCGGAGGTAGTGGAATCCCCGCAGCCGGAACTTTCTGGCAGGATCCTCTGGTTGGAGGCGGCGAGCACAGCCCTACTCCCGGGGGCTGCCCGATGGACGGCGGAGGGCTGCTGTCCACCAGCAAGTCCAGTAAAAGCAGGCCGGTAACGGTGGCCTATGTGATAAATGGAGAGGCGAGCCCGCAGAATAACGCAGAAAACATGGCCCTGCAGTGCCTGAGAGACGCCTGCGACGCGGAGGGCAGCAAACTGGACACAGTGAACTTTGGTAAATTGGACTTTGGGGAAACCACAGTGCTGGATCGCTTTTACAACGCAGGTAAGTCTGTTGCAGAAAGTTTAAAACCCTTCATTAAACCCCCCCCCCAACTTTCTCTGTAATGTTTACTGAGAGTTTTGATTTGATTATTGTGCCACATGAATTCTTACACCTCTTTCTAAAGTAGCCTACTGTCATGGGTTAAAAGTGGTATTTTCTGGGTTGCTTCTGTTCTTGGAAACAGTTTTCCAGTGGGTAGGTCAGGTTGCTATAGGATCCCCAAACCCAACACAGAGCTTTGCGTGTCAGGGCTTGAAGCACCAACAACCTGCTTTACATCACTTATTTCCATTTAGACCTGAGCTAAGCTGAAACTGTGTGCATAAAATATGGTTTGGGATTGTTTAATTCTTACTCCACAGATGTGGGGGTGCAATCTTTTCCTTCAACACGCTATTTCCCCTTCCATTGTGGGCCTCTGCTGTGCAGTGTCACTGTGAGGCTGGACTTTCCACTGGAATCTGTTGTACAAGAGAAACAACCCTGAATCATCATTCATGAGAAGCAAACACAGAAAAATGGAGAAAGAGTTGCAGCGTATTGGATTTGTGCTGAGGACTCTGGTACCACTGCTGCTGTTTGCATTTCTCTCTCAGGATTGGTTCAGCAGACAGAACAGAGATAAAGCTGCACAACACAATGCTTATAGTTGGTTAAAAAATAACACACATCATTCTAAAACACATTAAATAATGAAGTAAACACCTATATTTCCTAAAACTTTAAAGGGCTCTGCATGTCCCAGATATTATTCCTTCCCCTTTCACTGATACAGATTTATATCAGATGGGTTTTAAATGACAAGTAAACTAATGAAAGCAGCAGTAGGTCAATCACAATGATGACATTGTAGTTTATGAATGATTTAAGTGTCTTTATTAAATGATCCTGGCAAGTAATCTAACAACTTAACCCAAACTCTTTTGGATTGATAGAGTATAAAATACACTTTATGAAAATATATCAGCTAAAATGAGCTTAAAATGTCATCTGTCATGGAACGCACCAAGGCATGGAGTCTGATCTTAGATTTTATTAAGTATCCTCATCCAAAAATATACAAAAAACTAAAAGGAATAACTTTATTTTTATCTATGTTGATGTAAAGCAGCATGTAGTATTTTAAATACACAAACAGTTTGTCAGATGAACCGCTAGTACTTTCTTTTTGCACGTATGTTTTTATTTTACACAAATGATCCTCATAGCATTGTAATTTGTTAAACTGTCTAGGGGGGGGTCTTTACTGAAGAGACAGACAGCTTGCTGCACACTGAGTCATCTAAATAACCACAAAGGCTGAACAGGGAAAAGTGTTATGATTGATTCTGAAAATCAGCTGCAACACACAACCTCCCCAAATGCATGTTCGTATCAATGTGATCCATCATGTAGCAGCACAGTTAGTCTGTTAAAACCAGTTGAAATCCTGTATATAAATTATCTAAATATTTAGATACAACTCAAATTTTTTATGGTCATAAAACCAAGATTAACCAAAATATATATTTATCTATATAGAAGACGTGCAACATCTTGGTGCAGACACTGAAGGAGCTCAACTTTCCTCAGTAAAGTCTCTTATGTTTTATTTCTAATGCACTGATAGTGGTATTCTTCTCCCACCTACTACATCTTTCCCACAATGTAAACAGTGCTTTCTTACTTATTAACTTACTAACTGTACTAAATGTTGCAGTAATCTCTGAGAAACATTTCTGGAACTAAAGTCCAACTAAGTTGATAAAAGGTATTTGATTAAAAAAAATCAAACTAAAGTTAAATCTCTTTCCACTAAGAGCTCACAGTAAAGCCAGATCATTGCAGAAGCTGGTCCAAAAATAAGTGTTTATTTCTTATTTCTCTGGCCTTCTTTCTCAGAACTACTGTTACATGTTACAGCAACACACCAGGGAGAACAGCAGCATTTTTCCAGGAAAGCTGCGTGTGCTTCTTCATCATCCTCCAATGCAAGTGTGCTGAAAACAAAAAGCCTTTAAACAACAATCTCAGAGGAAGTTGTTCAAATTGAAGCAGAGGCTCTTCCCAGTTGTCCCCACATGGCCCTGCACACGTGATGCAGCAGACAAAGCGAGCATTTGGCTGAAAGATGGCAGGAGATGCAAACCTTTGCAACAATAACAACTATTAGAATCTGAGCTTATTGACAAACAGTCCAACACATTAGTGTCATAGAGGATCTTCCTTTAGTAGGACTTCTTTGTGGTACTGTTTGTATGAAGCCTAACAGCTGTCTGATTATAACAGCTAGATGTTGATCCTGTCATTCAGACCTTGAAACCTGTCTGGACTGACATGCTTGGCCTCTTATCTCATTCTAGTTAGGATGGAGAATGTCTGGGTAACAATGCAACATGCTGCCACACTTTGGCCATAACTTTGAACGCCTGGAGTTCTGACTGTGTGTGTGTGGAAATGTGTAAGTTGTGGATTCCATATTACAAGTTGAAGCTTGTCGAGTTGTGTGCATTACACAGAAAATGTCTTAATCTTCTGTGATGCACTGACGAGCGGTCGAGGTGTACCTGCCTCTCGCTCCAGCTCCAGCTTCCCAGCAACCCTGAATTGGATTAAGCGTTATGGAAACTGAGTGAATGCCTTAATCGCTTCCATATCTATGTTGAAATGCTCTGGGACCTTCGGGCTGCATAACTGGCAAAGTTAGCTGCTATTAAAATGTACTTCTGTGGAACAAAACTAAAGGATTAATAAATAAGTTTATGATTAACGTAGGAGGACCCTCTACAGATCTGGAGCAAATTCCGCTTCTGCCATGTTGAAAACATGAGCTTGTAGTATTTATATTTGCTGGGTTGATTTTTTTTTTTTAACTAGTTGCTTCACTAGTTGTAGCAGGCTTGATGTGTTGGGTCATTGCTGCAGAATCCAGTTGATCAATACATGCCATTACTGTGTGATTTATAGGAAACGCAGTTCCTTTGAGAAGAATACCTGCACACTTAAGCAGCTTCGCTTTAGCCTGGTTGTTTGTTCCCCTCTTTTGTTTACCTTCTACTTAACCCTTTGTCTTTCTCTACTGTTTAGACCATACGCACAAGAATGTAGACCATGGGTGTCAAACTCAGGCCCTCGAGGGCCGGTATCCAGCAGGTTTTTGTTGTCTCCATGCTCCGACACAGTTGACATAAATTACTTAATAGGTTGACAAGAAGCTGTTGGATCCATTTGATTTGCATCAGGTGTGTTAAGTGCAGGTAAACAGCTAAACTTGCTGGATTCTGGCCCTCGAGGACTGGATCTTGACACCCCTGTAGACAATCAAACACTTGAGATATAATAAAACTTTATAGCAACTTTTACATATTTGTGGTTGTTTTATGTTCTCGTAACTACTGTATTTTCTGCACTGGTTCTTATCTGCTCCCATATAGTCAGCAGATATGAGCAATCAAAGCAAGGGTAATGCTAGCTTTAAGTGTTTCTCTCTCTTTTTTTAAACTGAATCATTATATTTGTTCATTAGTTAATTTAATGTAAAATTATCATGGCTGAAATCGCTAACTCCTGAATCAAATAGAACTGTTATGTGGCAGAGTTTGTGGCAAATTAATTCAATTCAGCTTTATTTTGATAATAAAGGCAAATAAAATCATCTAAAGCCACGTTTACAGACACAGTGCAGTTTATTGTAATCCAATTAAAACAAATCCATCATTTGATCCACAGCAAACCACTTTATAATAATTAGATTTATATAAGTTAGCTGATAAAAATCATGTCACTAAGGAAATAAACAGGTTTTATGAAATCTTATTTTCAGTTGCCTCGCCCATCTTCAGCGTGCATGAGTTAGACGGCTACAGTGCAGAGGGAAAAATTCCCTTTTATCAGAAAGGAGAAGCTTTTAGCAGACGCAGAATAATATCGTACTGCGATTTGTTGCTATATTACGTATCAGGGGCCTTTATTTTATACATCTATTTATCCTCAAACGTTTTATTAAGTAGTAAATAGTTGATATGGGACGTTAAAACATGATGATGCTGACGAGTTTCTGTGGAAAATCTTCTTGCATGTCTTTAAAACATGTCAGTTTGTCTCACAGGGTTTAACTAGTACGGTAGCTACACCATGCCGTTTTTTTTGCATCGTCTTACTGCATCTTACAGCGTCCATCATCAACACTGCTTCTGCACATCACTGCAACACACATCAGCGGACAGCTTCTTGTTTAGAGCGCCATGGGAGTCACCAGCAGAAGTCTGTACTCTCAGCTTCCCGACTGGGAAACCACACTGCTCTGAAATCCCATCAGCTAGCTAAGTTGTTTATCCTCCCTCCTATTTACTCTGCATGCTTGGCTGCATTTCAAAGGTTAGAGAGTGCAAGGTCAAAAGGAATTAGCCCATGGGGCACTCTGGGACAACTGCCTCCACCTCAGCAGGAGGGGTGGGATGCAGACAGACCTGCACGTTACAGAGCAAAACATTTCATGCTGACATTTCCCAACATCTAAAGCTGACAGTAAGTTCTTTAATGATTCTTAATGTGAAATACGCATGATAACGGAAATGCAATGCGCCTGTGATTTCACACCTTCTGTCGTACTTGGTTGCTTCTACAGAGTAGAAACGGCAATTCTCGACATCCCTTCAGGCGTTCACACATGTTAAGACTCTTAATATGTAAGTGTTGCATAAACTACATGCATAATCTTTTAAGTGCTACTTAAATGAGTGGAGGTGGTGAAGCAGTGTATGAAAGCTTCCTTTCAGGACTTATCAGAGTTCACTCAAAGTAAGTGGAAGCAGGGGTGTGCAACAAGTATCTTTGAAATCCACTGGAGTGGGTGACACCTGACTCGTATATCAGGTTCAGGAATTTGATAAGACATCAGTGAACAGTTCTGTGGTGTATGGGTTCTCTGGAGACTTGATTCTTTTATTCTCTCTCTTTTTTTTGTATTGGATGTCAGTTTCTGTGTCAGTGTGCAGCCTCTGCAAATTACACCCAGCTTTTTCACAAGCAGAATGACTCTCATCACCATCTTGTTTTCTCATATTACAGATGCATAGCTGCATGCAACAAGTTCACAATGCACTCTACAGTATCTAATTATAACACTGTAACCATGCTCCAGCAGAGGTATGGTGTTCCTCTGTCTAATGTTGCTGTACTCACAGCATGCAGCTTTTGTCTGCAGGATAACAGTGGATGCACGATTGCATGGGTGGGTTATGGTTTATTTGAAGTCAAGAGAAACGGTTTCATTTTAAACTCTCAACAGCACATCTCTGTATGCAGGTGTATGAAAATGAACCATTGTATTAATACAGTGGGGCTAAAGCTGTCATTTTAGACTATGCTATACTTTCAAGACAGTAGCTGTGTTAATAAAACACAAGGTGTGTTAATCCAATCCAGAAAGAAGCATGCATTGTGTTGTTTAAACTAGTATTCTGCACATAACTGGCAACAATGTGATGCAAATGCATTTATAATGGGACATTTATTTACAGCTGGTCATTTTTTTCTCTGTTGGTAGGTTCTCTTTGCAAGATTAAAAAAGGCCTGATGTGCACTTATGAGGTCATTTGCAAAGTTTGCATGTGTGACTTGACTATTTTAGGATAATTTATTGAATTTTTCCAGACGAGATATTTTCAGATGGATCACAAACCTGATGTGTCACATAGTTTTTTCATTGGAGCCTCTGGGAAACCTTTAGTTAGAAAGGTGAGCATGACGGGACTGGAATAAGAGGAGTTGATGACCAAATTAGGCCCTGTTAGAAAAGTAACTGTTATTGAGGCTGATGGCCTTTGATTGGTCGTGTCCATATCAAATACCTTACTGATTGGCTATTTGTCTGCATCGCTCTCAGGCCAGGCAGAAAGGTGCAGAAGGACACATGCATTCCTGTGATAAAACAAAACAAACACTTCATCTACTCTGATACTCACTTTTACTTTGATCAGATACTGATTAGAAATTAAATAACTAAAGCACAGTTGTGGGGGGAAAAACATAATTATTTAACAGTTTTTGCAGTTTTACTTTATAAAGCAAACTTTTGTCCACTTTTCTTTTCTTTTTTTCCTCCCAAAAGGCAGCAAAGCAGCAGCAGGACCGACACAACGAACAGCAGCACTCAGGTCAAATGTCTTTTAGACTGCCCCCAAGAAGAGTAGAACTTTATTCTACAGTCGCGTATTAACAGGAGCTGTGACACACACCTCTGTGTAGATTTAATTATAATTTTAACACTGCTGCCTCAAAAGTGTAACACAAGTCTTTAAATCTCGTTCGATCTTTTGAAACATTTAAAATATTCGATCCCACGTGGGATGGCTAAATGAATGTACTTTTACCAGAGTACATTCATTTCCAGCCCCTTTGAGCATGAAGAAGGGTTTCTCTCATGCATATGCTCTCAGCACATGTGTAGTATTATAGCATCTCCATTAACTGAGTGCTGACAACACAGTTTGAATGGTACTCTTTAACATGAGAGGTTTCTCTGAAACCCAGTGTTCACGCAGTTCCCGTAAAACCTGCTGCTTTGCACATGAAAAGGACCAGAGTAGCTTGTAAAAGTTCAGTTTTGAAGAGAGCAAAGCGACAATATCTTGTGCTCAAAATCCAGAGCAAAAAGTTGCATTGCTCCGTGCAGAACGCATGCACACCAAGTAAATATAGTGGTATGCTATACTGAATTACTCTGAATAAATACAGAAGATTTCACAGGCATCTGTGTCATAAGTTGTTGGCATCATGAACTTTGCAGCTGAGATGTATTTTTATACTCGTTTCTGTTTTGTGTAGTTTTATCTTTGCATCCGTTTGCAGACAGCAGAAACAGTTCCTCAGTCCTTTCATGTGAAGAAACTGAGATAAGGTTAGGGCATTGTGTACATACCATACATGCAAATTCCTCTTCTTTTAATGAATCCTCTGTCCCTGAAAGCAAGGGGAAGTACAACAAGTAGGCATGTCAGCGAGATACACAACACAACACAGGTTTCTCTCTGTGTTTTTGTCAGCTGTGGATGAATTCACATTTTGTTCTCAGCTATTTTTTGCCCCTCGGGTCCTTGCTACTGCAGTTTGTTGCCTGTTCACACAGAGATTTTACAAAGTGGAGCAGAAGTAAAACACTCCAGTGTGCCAGGAGAGCAGTACAGCTGGCACATTGGTGTCATTTCCTGCTCCATTTTTTTCCTTCCAGGTTGTTTCTTTGCAGCACACTTGTTCCTAAAAATAAAGACACCATTGATCTATGTGCTGGGCAGGGCGTCACAACCACTGAATAACCATTGTCTAGTATTTCCTCACATGATCCCCACACAATAGAGATGAATTTTCTGATAGACGTGCTCAGATTAAATTTAAGATTTAATCATCCCATAGTTTTACTTTGGGAGGAATGACCTTTAATAGTTTATTTGCCGTTTTTCTGTAGCTGATAATTTATAGTTTATTCTGTCTCACCTTTCAGTTACAGTATGCATGAATATCTTTACTTTCTAAATAACTTTTATCATCATTGAAATAGTTTTATACACATAGTTTATGAGCTGCATGATGCCTTTTTATTAAACTTGTATTATAGCTTGTAAATAATTTTAGTCATTTGTTTGTTTGATGGGGCGTCGCACCTCCTCTCTATGACCTTTTGTACTGTTTGGAGGTGCAGAAGCAACAATGTTATTTATTATGCACTGTTATATAACAGTGCATTTGTTTACATTTTAAATGCAACTTCACAGTGTGAAGTTTGCAGTTCAACTTTAACCAGTCTAAACATGTCCAAATACTCCAACCATGCTCTCTAGCTGTTGCTGGAAATCTGGCAAACAACTCGAACATTATGTTATTGTATATTTTTTTGGAGGGGTGCACTCGGCGTGTGTGGGAAATTATTTCCAGCATGGCTTAGAAACAGTAATTCCACAGTTTCTTTGTGTCTCCTGTGTGGACCAAGATGAGGAAGGGGGTGTTCCCCCTGCACTCTGTCCCACTCACACCAGCCTTCTTCCCGACTTCTCCACAACTGCTGATTATAACTGATAACTTCATGCACATCATTGGCAGCAGTTTCCATGGTTACAGAATTTTAGCTGTCAAGCAATTATAACAAGTCCTTCATTTACCTACTGTACCTCTCGTGTTCGAGTCAAATTGGGGTGCTCCCAATAAAAATGTCAGCCCACACAGCTGGCCCTTCAGCTAACTATGTACACACTGCAGTTGCTAATGTAATTGCACAGGCTTTTACCACTGCCATGCAATGACTTTTTCACAAATAATACAGGTTATTTGGCCAAAGTGAGACCTCATGCCAATGCATGATCCCTCTTTTGTTCAGCTAGATGAAGTAGATTGTACAAGTGCTGCAAAAATAGCATTTTTGTGGTGTACTTGAAAATAAATGGTCTTTATCAAAGCAATGTATGAGATTGTATTATTTCTTCATGCATCGTATAACATTTTTCAGTGTAGCAGCATTTAAGTTGCTTTAGCATCACAGGTTACCACTGCCGTTTCTGTAAGCTTGTAACTGTATACTCATATTCAACATGACCAGATCTGTATTTTGAGTATTAAAGCAGAACTTTGTTACCTTGAAAGTTGATATATGAGCGAGCGTTTCAGCAGATATAACAGTTGTTTGTTTTAGCACAGCTACAAATAATGCAGATCCACTGATCTGATTCTTAGAAAATACAAACTCTCTTTCTCATCTGAGTGAGTTGTACATGCCTCACATGCATTAGTGCCCATGCTGAGCATAACAGAGCAACTGGACATTGAGATTTTACATGACTTAATAAGCTGCATCCTCAGTCTCTGGAAAAGAGAGGGTCAGGATGGGAACAGTTAGCATTACTAAGCTCATCCCAACATGCTAAGGTCTCTGCACTGATCCATTGTTTAATTTATTTGTCTTGGCTCAGTTTGTTTTTGATTAAACCTCTGTTATAACATGAAAGTGCATTTAAGAGTTTTATACTCAACCAGAAATACAGACGGGATTAGCTGCAGAGTTATAGTGTTGCCTCCATGTTGTGACCTTTCTCTGTGGAGTTTGCAAGCTCTTCAGCATGGGTTCCCTCTGGATACTCTCACAGGAGTGTCAAACTCAGGTCCTCGAGGGCCGGTATCCAGCAGGTTTTTGTTGTCTCCATGCTCCGACACAGCCGATTGAAATGACTCAATAGGTTGAAAAGAACCCGTTGGATCCATTTGATTTGCATCAGGTGTGTTAGTGCAGGTAAAAAGCAAAACTTGCTGGTTTCCGGCCACAGAGGACTGGATCTTGACACCCCTGCTAGGGTTTTAGTCCGCAGTCTAAAAACATGCATGTAAACTAAATGACTTCTTTCAGGACCCTGAATTGGATGAAGCATCGATGTATTTGATCACAATGTTGAATGCATTCAGCAGTAAGTTCAGAAGTTCGTAAAGTAACCTTGTACGATACCATTTTTTTTTATCCTACTAGGACTTCTGACAAATACCATCTGCTCCCATATCCCAATCCCAATGCAGTTCTCTAGTGGGTGTGGGTCTGGCTTTTTTTTTTTTACTTATACCAGCCAAACAGTATGAACACAACATATTCATTAGAATTACAACGATGGATACCTTAGTGCTCACATGAACCCACAGTTCAGGACATTAAACATTTTCAACCTGAGCTTCATGAATTACAAATATGCACCCCACTCTGGTGCATATATAGATGTGCTTATATAACAAAAATGAATATAGCCCTTTAAATGAAAGGATGAGAACTACCACCTGATCTTTGCTCTTTTCTTAAAAAGTTACCATTTACAGAATGAACAACATCTAGTGGTACAGAGAAGCAAAACAATTATTTCTAATACAAATCACAGTTGTGATAGTGGCCTTCAGTTCCAGACAAATATGTTTTTATCTGAATGCATTGAGTATTGTACATAC
The DNA here is from genome assembly GCA_037177535.1 of Pseudomugil gertrudae. Classification (NCBI taxonomy): domain Eukaryota; kingdom Metazoa; phylum Chordata; class Actinopteri; order Atheriniformes; family Pseudomugilidae; genus Pseudomugil; species Pseudomugil gertrudae. The sequence goes on from JBAMHV010000024.1 coordinate 17,321,743, forward strand.
CGTCTTAAACAACCTTTCTAATACCTCAAACAAAGCTGGTACTGCAGTTTTAAAGCTTAGAGGGGTCTCCCCTCACACAAGGTGTGTGGTTAAATGATGGTAGAAACATGGCAGCTGTTATGTATGTGGACCCAAAAGAATAAACGTTAAAAGGGTAAATGAAGCTATTTGAGTTATGATTAAATATCAACAATGTCTGCGAGGGACTGGCAACCAGTGCAGGGTGTACCCTGCCTCTCGTCTGCTGATTGCTGGAATAGCTTCTGGTTTCCTCATCACCTCTAAGTGGACTAAGTGGTATAGAAAATGGATAGAAAATGGATGGGGAGATAAGATATCAGGGGTGATTATATGCTTTTTACAAATGCTAATATCCCAAAATGTAAACTCTGGTAGACACCAACAGAGATGATATTAAATAATATATTACATTTTTCTGTCATTGACTGTTCAATGACTGTAGCTTCAACTAGCTATTCAAACTGTTTTAATCTTCTTAACTTCCTGTAATTATTCCAGTGCTGTAAGTGATATGCAATCAAATGTTGAGCTGTAGTCACCTCAACACCCAGTTTTTTTTCTGACCACATGCTTCCCTCTGCATTGTTTTTTGCTTCTATCAAGGATGACATGCTCCCATGTGGTGGTGAGGGCAGGAAAGGTCAAATATACTGGATTTTAAGTGATGGGTGGGGGCTTCAAATTTACCAGGTGATAAATATTTACAGCTTCCGCAGTGGACTTTAATTTAGGGAAATGACCAAAGAGAGGGCGCTTTAATAAAAGCTCTGCAGGGTGTTTCAGCAAACAGATGGGAAGTTTGGAAATGTGAGAGGAACTCAAAGCAGGCTCACAGATATGAGTGCATCCTTCATAGAAAAAGAGCGAAGCTACTTTAATTCTAGTGCTTATCGCTGTATGATGTAAAGGATCCACAGCTTCCTGGTTGTTTATGTCTGTCAGGAGCAACTGTTTACATTTCTCCACTGCCCATTATGATTAGAATAGATTTCTATGTATCCAAATCTGCGTGCTCCATTTGGCTGTGAGCACAGGGGAGACTTTGGCTTCACATTGCTGAAATAATCCATATCCAGTCTCCAGTGTCTAGATCCTGCTGCGATTAAAATATTTAGCAGAGCCCCCTCTGAAAACAGCCCATAGGGGAAGCCTGAGAGAGATCTATAAAGAGGAGCAGAGAACAGCAGAGCAATCTTCAGTGAAATTTACACAGTTCTGCCTTCTGTGTTTTCTTATCACCCTTTGCCTCCCTTCCCTTCCCTCTTCCCCCTCCCTCAGAGGCACCACGGGGCTGGAGGAACCTGCAGCAGCCTTCCAAGTGCTGCTAAAAGCCATAGGAGTGTGTGAGAGTATTGAATTATTTTGCCTCCTCTGCTTTGAGCAGTAGGCGAGGGAATCAATTTAACGTTGGTCAACAGCGGCAGGCGTTGCCTTTGAACGCGTGGAAAGATTATCAGTTTGCATGTGTTGCTCTAGTTTATACTTGCATCACATTACTGCAAATGGTCTGAAATGTTCTAGTGACTTATGGTGGTCACAAAGACTACAACACTGGGTGTGTGGAGTCCATCTGATCAGTTAAAAGGGTAACTGTGAGACTCAAGTTACTTCAGTCCTGATTGTATGTAACCTTCTGTCAACACTGTTTACAGATCCATTACACCATCATGCATTCAGTCAGCAATAAGGACATGTCAGTGTTTTCTAGTTGTCATGTTCTGATAACTGCTAATGCTGGCTTTTTGCAACCTGACTTTCAGGCACCAGCCTCTCTGAATCTGAGGGAAAACAAATCGTATAAATGTTGTAGCTGTCACATAAGTGCAATGTTGCCTTATTATTGAAACAGAATAATGAAACAAAACGTGGTTTCAGTAATGCACTTTGCATCTTTCTGTTTTAGATTTGTTCTTTGAGGAGATACAGTAGATTCAACTAGATATTGATTGTAGGATGGAAATGTATCTATTACTGTGATTGTACTTTATTTATAGCTTTATTCTTATTATTCTTATAATTATTTTAAGTAAATATACACTAAAGCTGCTTGATAAGACAAGCTTCTGGGGTATTGCTGTGACCACAAAACACATTAGAACTGTTCATTTCCTTTATTATCACCTGTATTCACCTGCCCTGACAGCAAACATTTACCTCAGTTTTAGCTCATGTTCCCTCACTTCTCATTCTTTTTTCTGTATGCATAAGCAAACTGTTGCCCTCTAATAGCTTTCTTGCCTTAGAATCTCCTTCGGATGTAATATTGATGGGTTTACTGGCAGCAGAGAAGTGAGACGAGCTTATCTTTTATTCATCCGACAACCTGTGCTGTCTGGATTTTGGCATTCAGTTGTACCTTGTCTGCATAAGACAGTTAAGTGAGGAATGTGTGCTTAATATTGCTGGAGCTATACGAAGGTGAGGTGTGCTGTGTCCTTTTGATTAGTTTAACAATAAGAAAATAAAACAAATCTTTTTGTGCAATCCTGCTAGCTTCAGTTTAGACTTAATAATGTCTAAATATCTTTTTAAACTGGACTGGTGTTAACTAAGATACTTGAGCAGCCACCAGCCCTGGTGAGGATTGAGGTGCCATCCGAGTGCAAGCACCCTGATGTGCAAACAGACACTGGCTCCTCTTACAGAGAACACAACCCAGTTGATATTCCACATCACTGCACAGTATCCAGAGCCTAAAACCCCTTAGATCCGGTCCTCAGCCTACGGGGCTGTGATGACAATGCGAGGCTGTTTTTTTAAAAGGCTTGTTAGAAAGAAAAGAGTTGATGATTAGAAACTTATCACCTAGCAGCAAACGCAAGCACCTGGTTGAATTAGCATGTGCTGATGATGAATACAAGGGGCCACATGGTCTTTCATCACTGTTCCAAACCCTTCACCGCAACACCCTGCAGGCTATGCTGGCATGTCATCACAAAGCCACTGAATTACACCAACAAGCAGATGATGACTACATTCAGATTGTTCGGGTCTGCATGCATTACACTTATAAATGAGATTCCAGGGGCCTAAACTGGACGTGGATGTATATATACAGTAAGTGTTCTTCACAGTAATGAAGGTTGTTGTAATGTTGATGCTTCATTTGAATAATGCTGCGTTGATTTGATTAAAGCAAACCTTACTGTCAACAAGCTGCCCCATTATCTCTCCGTCTTTATCACATTCTCCTGAAATCCAGTCACTCAGCAGCGACAAGGCTGCAACGGCAGTGAAATTTGCTCTCCTTTCAGCTTGTTTTTTTCTTTTAACCAATTCCGATCTGCCTCTTTAGCTGCTAAGTGCTTTACTGTCTTTACTCACACTGTTTATTGTCGATGGTGTGATAATCAGAGCATCTCTGAGGGAAAAATAACTAAATCAATTCTAGTAAAAACAGGAAAAAACAAAGCCAAAAAAACCTGAAAAGTCTGAATTTCCTCTGAGTGAATTGTAAGCTGTTTTTCACACTTCATCATCAGAGCATGGCAAGGGAGTTTTTCCAGAGCCACTTCACAGATAAAGAATTTTTGTGTTGTGTTTTCTCAACTGGAAACACTCCAGATTTCAGAACAGTGCAAAGTAAGTCCAAACAGCAAGCTGCAGAGATGGTGATGTTTAGTTTGCAGCATGTTCAGGATGGTGGAGGAGTGTTGCTTCTCATCTGTAATGATGGTTGTTTTTGTGTCGTTTACTACATGTATATGTATCTGCACTGTCAAACAAATGATAACATAAGTATAAATAAGTATAAAAAAGGGATGAAAAGTAAATAAACTGAGTAACAGCAATGCTATCTGTACACAAACCCACCAGGAGGATTTCTTGGCTGCCTCACTTCACTGTTTTGTGTCTTCTTTTTCTATTTATTGGAAGTTGATGATTAAATGATCCATTATGTTTTTTTTGTATGCTCTATCCCTCCAGATGATGTCTAAAAAATTCAGGGCTGCATGTGCATGTATGAAAGTGGCTTTAGACACCTTATTCCTGGTTATTCCAGTATTTCAATAAAGCTGCAAACCATTATGACACACAAATATATATTTTTTAATATAGCTGTGACACCATAAAGCCTCAGATCTTCATTTGAGTAATAGAAAGGTATCAAAGCTGCAGAAGCTGTTACATTCATGAAAGATTCAGTCTACTCTGCTGTGCTGTATAAAAACGTGATTTCTTCTCTTAAAAGTGCAACCCATCCTCTGAGTTTGCATGAAGTTGAATTGACTGACTTATTTTTGCAGCTTTCCTCAGGTGTGGCTGAAAATGCTCCATTAAAAAGGTAAAAGAGCTTCTCTGCAGGCTCCCCGGCTTCGTGCAATGGGTTTTGTTGACATAGAGAGGTGAATAGTTGGAAACAGATGAAAAAGCAGGGTGAGGTGTTATCTGAGCTCCTCAGTCTTTACATGAGAGCAGCCGCTGGACAGATTTGTTTTTGTTGTCGTCAGTGGGTCGAAATGGTCGAGGAAAGCGCTCACCGCTGAACTTCTTGAGTGGAATCCTCCCTTTAGCTTGTTCAACAAAGTAATGAGGGAGTTAATCCCTCATATCAGCACCGTATCAGGTAAAGACAAGAACTAAAAGATTGATTCTGTCGTAGTGCTTGTACAATTCTCTGCCAGTTAATCAGTTCTCTGGTAAAAGTGCAGTGCTGGTACTTCAGTAGTATAACAGAGCAGCCTGTTGTGTTGGTATAAGCTGTGGAGGTTTTGTTCCAGGCTGGGAACTCTCCACCCCTTTACCAGAAGGCCTGCTGGCTTGAGTGACAATTGGCAATATTTACTCCCCTTGAGTCAGTGTGGTACTGAGTGGATTTGTATTTGCAGAGTTGAAAAGGAGGGTCCATCCAAACAGTTACTGTTTAAACAGTTTCAGTTTTATCCTTTTAAATGCATTTTCTAAATATTTAAGTGTATTTATTAGTATCTTTAATCATTTTCTTTAAACATATCACATATTTTTCAGCTGATTCAATGAACATGACAGCTTTGTCTACTGTAGAAAACAATACATGCAAAAGTTCAATGTAGAGGTGTTGGCGCATGGAAGAATTTGTCTGAAACCTAAAATTAAATCCTGAGGCAAGTTCGGTCATTAATGACATTATTTGCTTGCATTACTTCAGTCTTGTTTTAGAATATCACATGTTGTGCATCTAGGCTTTGCTACCAGACCCTTAAATGGTGCAACTGACCCTTCATGGTCAGTTGCATGTCTGTTTAAATGAACAGGAATTGCCTGACAAATGCATTTCTGGTATACCTAACTTACGTTCAACACAAAGTGTCTTTTGAAGGGTTTTTGAATGAAAGGCTTCTCCTGTTTTAGCGCGTTCGTGTGCCAATCCAGCTCCATAACAACAGGTTTTCCCAGTTTAATGTGAGGGACTTAATTAGTTGGTTTGGTTTTGATTTGCAAACAAAAAATCGTGCTCTTGCAACCTAAATCAGTATTTCAGAACTGAGAATCAAATAGTTTCCCGAGATCGAGGAAGAACAACAGTAAATGTTAATGAAGTGTAAAGCAAGTGGAGCGATTGCGATAGTAAACTACGATGCAGAACTGGTTGTTGCTGCTCATTCGGATGGTTACACAGACTCCTAACCTGATCCTGGTTTTCCTTCATCAGATATAGCTGTGGTGGAAATGACAGATGCCTTCCGCCAACCTTCGCTCTTCTACCACCTGGGAGTGAGAGAGAGCTTCAGCATGGCCAACAACATCATCCTGTATTGTGACACAAACCCCGACTCCCTCCAGTCCTTACAGGTAAGCCGTCACGATGAGCTGAAACCAGGGCAGTCTTGCTCTCATCACTTTAACGCACAGTCCACACAATCACTGCACTTCATCATGATGATTAGAGACTATATTTAGGCAGAGGAAAGAGGGGGCACAGGGTGCATGAAAATATCATTTGGTAACAGCGACGCATAGATGCCTCATTTATGTAATGGACTGTTTTATGAAACATTTTGTGAAAGGAGGGCAGTTCATTGAGCTCAGTTTGCTCATTTTGGATTAGAAACCAACTAAAACCAAGTTGTACATACAGTATACTCATTTGTAGTCTCCAGTTGTGCTTCTGCTCTATTCCTAACATAACCTGCCAGTTTGTGACAATACACCACCTCCTTCTTCTCCTTTTATTCTGTGGAATATTTATATGTATGAGGTTGCAGCTGTCAAAGCGGGTAAACGTAAAACAATGTCCCTCCAGCAGTCGTGTAACAACTGGAAACTGCATACACTGAACAAACCTTCAACTGGCAGCGTGCTAGCAGATGTGGCTCCAGTATAGCAGACAGGATTTACTTTATACAGTCAAAGGCTCATTACAACTTGCTGCTGTCGCCAACATTTACCAAAGAAACACTCATGCCTTTCTTTTATAGTAGCGAGGGGAGTTTTAAGGTGACCGGGGTTCTCGACTGACAGACGCAACTGTCTAGTCAGCCTACTGTAAACATCCTGCCAGGAAAGGTGTGTCTCAAACCAAACATAGCATCAAAGCTAATGCACAGTCTCAGCTCCATTAAGTTTGCTTTTTATGTCATGAAATAGCCCAAGACGACATTTCTCCTTGCTCTATTAAAAAGCAGATATTTATTAGCTTTCCCTTCCTGTGGTCTGCCTGCGTGCCCACCCATCTGACTGGGTGGCGCTGCTCCTCACTCGCCCTGGAAGGTACCACCTCTCTCTGGCAGCTTCATCTGGTCCTTATCAAGCTGCCAACTTGTCCCACATGATTCATTTCAATTATAACACACTTATGAGTAAATACAGTCTAAAAAGATCTATGTGTACTCAGTGAAATCACACTCATTGTGTGGCCTTTCACTAAACAGTCAAATCCAGAAACCCGTCCCAATACAAGTCATTCATTTACTTCTGGACTACGCCTGTATGGTTAACAGTTCTATATTAAAACACGAGCTGTTAACTCAGTATCACCTCTCATCACAGCACTTTCACTATATTGATCTTTTCCAGTTACATATTAAAAATGATTTTGCATCAGATACATGGCTGTATGGAGTTTCTACATCTTTAAGTAGGATTCACACTTAGATGCTGACTCAACTTATCAGTCAATTTCAGACATTGTGTGTTGCAGAAATGAGCTCTGGGTTTGTTTCTTCAGGTGGACAAACAGATCCAGAAGTAGTTGAATAAATGCTTCTGTCTGTTCGTTATTAAAGAAAATTCTTTGCACCAACAAGTTCACTCCCTACAACTATTAGCCAGAAAGGTGCCATATTTTCACATGGCGTGCAGTGTGTCCCCTGCAGAAACTGGGTGAGTGGAGGTGTCAAGTCGAAATGAACATTATCTGAAAGAAGTGTCCTGGAGACGGTACAGGGGATTGATTTTTCCTGTCTCACTGAGAATGTGTCCTCAGGGTGGCTTCAGAAGGGACACAAACCCCAGAAAGACAGATATAATGGACTCATGCACCACAGTCTCATCCCGGCAGGGACATTATTGCTTCGCAGGGTACTTTTACCACTATAATACAAGCCACAGCAATGGTCTTAAAACATTAATATGATATTTTAGAAGCAATATTGATATAAGGAATTGAGGTAAGCTTGTTTTTAAAGTGATTATACAGCAAACAGAACCCTTTCCTGTTTTTTTACATAGAAATTGAAAGACTTAAAGCAGTGAGACACTAATGTCATTGGAACTTGCAGTATTATTAAAATATTTTACAATAGATAAAACGGTACTTGTAGCTTGTATCATCAATGATTCATGTTACTTGTATTTACTTTAGGGGAGGGAAACACTGGGCATGCTCATGCAAAAGCACTTTTTGTATCCCAAACAGGATGCATACATTCATCAGTTTTTAGTTTTTGTGCTTGATCTAGTTGCTTTTCTAATGTTAAAATGTTGTTATCATGCATGTTTCAACTATTAATCTGCCATAGAGACAATAAATCTCTAAATGTATTTCTCTTTGCTCTCTTTCAGGAGATAATTTGCCAGAAGAACACTGTAAGTACTCAAAGCCATCTTTCTTGCATTTGCCTCTCACACATTACTCAACCTTTGTTCACACATCACGCACATTAAATGGTGCAGAGAAGATGCTTCTTTTTCTTGCAATATGCTGGGAGCACACTAGCGCCTAATGTTCCTCTCCTCTGTGTTAAACAGGGGTTTCTCTCAGGCTCTGGTTGAGAAGCTGTGATAATCGTTTTACTGAATTGTCTTCTTTACTTTCAGAGTGTGTGTTGTGCAGATGACAGCTGTTTTAGTGGCTGCATAAAAAAAGGCACAAAAAACATGCAGCATTCAAATAGGGTGCTGTAAAACCAAATCCTGTTCATAACTGACTCAGATTGGACTGCAGTCAATAAGAAGATCAATAAATTGATTTGATTCACTCCATTAAACCATTTAAGTTATCAATGGAGATTTTCAGGCTTTGCATTCAAAGCTAATGCACTAATTTTTTTCATAGTAGTGGATGTGGAATGGGTCCCAATTTCCAGGACAATACAGGGATGACTGGAACAGGTTGATGTTGTCCAGGAGTGTTTGATCAGGACTTATATGAAAGGTTTAACTCTCCTAAGTGGCTTTTCAGTGTGCATGAAGCTGCACTGTTCTGCAACACAGACTGACTCTGTGAGGAGAGCTGATTGTCACACACAGTTTGTGAGTGTGAGCTCACGAATCTCACTCACTAGCACTCACTTTTTTCCCTTTTGACTCCTTGCTGGTTGTATTAAGGTGTGTGAATTCTCTCTGCACTGTTGCATACACTGCTAACTACTCTGTGCTTCTAAAAGTGCACTTGAAGTGCAATTTTAGAGTTCTTGATTTTTCCCCTCTTTAAATCTCTGATAATTTGCAGAAGTGTTTTTCCTGCATGCATCATAATCTGTTCATTCTTCGTTTGTTGATGACATTCGTAGTTGACCGACTACTGCAGACCTGTTACACAGTCATGCAAGTTTCCTGCTCTTACACTGTAAATAATTACTGATAGCAGGTTTTCTTCTCCTTTTTTAATTCTTCTTAAAAATGTTGCTAAAAAATGTATTTCCACCTATAGCTAAGTCAGCTGGGATTGGTTCCAGCCCTCCCGCGACCCCGTTCAGGGAATAAGTGGTAGATAATGGATGTATACAGTATACCTTTGTGTAAGATGCTAATCATTTTGTCCCTGCTTTAAAAATACTGTACGTGCTGCAGATGAGCCTCGTCTAGCATAGATCAGCTTCTTCAAATGATTGACTGCTGCAAAAATTAAGTTCTGTGAGCTGTGGTCCGTCAGTCTGTCTTTGTGATGGACGATGCTGCTCTTTTACGATCCTGCTGTAGCTGCAGATGGACAGACGGATCATGGACAAAGCCAGCAAACCGGGTGACTCACTCACTGAATAAATGACTTATTCTAAGATTCCCTATAAGCCGGCGTTGTCACACATGGTTCAGCTCAGTGGCATATCACCTGTGAGTAACTGGTGCAGGTTAGCACCAGATGACTTGCAACAGCTCTGAAATATACAAGAGCTTGTAAAAACAAGCCTGCCATGTGATCCCCATGACAGCATGAATTACACACAAACACAGAGCTAATAATAGCTGCAGTCTTTTGCAACCTGTTGCACCTTGGAAATATAAGGGTCAGAGGTTGATTTCTGAAAGATGTGCAGTACGGGTGCAGCGGCTGGTGATGTCATAAACTGCTGTTGCACAGGAGGAAGTCGTTACCCTCAGATGGCTGCCATTGCTTCTATACCGCACCTTCCCTCCGCTTCCTTTTTTCTCTACGCAGTGAAAGCAGCAGTTTTTTTTCTCAGAGGTTTCTGTAAAGCTGAAAACATGATAGATAATTGAAGTCAGGATGCAGCTGGGTTGCAGCCCCAGCCACCTTCAGATGCTCATGTGTCGCTGCACATCGGACTTTTTTTTTTTTTAAATAGCTCTCCTTGAAAACAGCATTTCTTAAGAAAATGAATTTGCTTAGCGGTGGCAGGCTTCTGCAGTTGAATCATCACAGCTGCTGCAAGAATATAAAGGTCTACAGAATCAGACGAGCAGAATTAGATGTACCGGTAAATAAAAAACACTTAATGCTGCAGCTATAAGGAAAACTGTGAAACCAAAATGCTGCAGCTGGAGAAAATATCAGCTTAGACCTTTGTACCAGATGAGGAGCCAGATTAGGTTTCATTTTGCAGTGTGCTACCTGAACATGTGCAGTGATGAAAGACAGCTGCTTCTAATGGGACTTTCACCACTGTCTGCTCTTGGCTGTTGCCAGTGTAGACTGACTCACTGGAGACAACACTACATAAACACTGTTGTCTCTGCAGACAGGTGCAAAATGAAGTTGAATCTGTCAGAAACTAGAAAAGCCCTCTGAAAGCACAGACCTCCACTAAGCCACACAGTTGCCCCAGCTTACTGTCACTTACACCCCAAAATATTAGTCCCACCTTTGATTTGTCTATTTAAATGTATTTCTTCACCATAAAACACACCCTTAGCAATCTGAGCATTTGTCATATACACATTAGCTGAAAACAGACCCATCTTGCAATGATAAAAGAATCCTTTAAAGATATTTCTGGAGCCAGATAGTGATCCGGATCACCTCTAAATTTTAATCACCTGTTCCTTATTCCAGATCAGACATTTCCTTAACATTTCATCAACGTTTTGAGTTATGTTGCAAACAGACAAACAAAAAATGCTAGCAAAAACATAACCTAGTAATTACTAGAAAGTAATTACTGTTGTAAAAAGTTCAAATCAATGGGATTTAAACCCCTAACTATACTATCCAACAAAAGCTTTACCACCGATACCACGCAATACCTCTGATGGTGCTTCACACTTCGTGGCACAGGAGAAGAGTCCTGACATCCAAAACTGTCTCTGATCTATCAACAGACATGCTCGGCTAACTACACCTTCATCCCGTACATGGTTACACCCCACAGCAAGGTGTACTGTTGTGAGAGCAGCCTAATGAAGGGTCTGACCGAGCTGATGCAGCCCAGCTTCGAGATGCTGCTGGGACCCATCTGTATGCCTCTGCTGGACCGCTTCATCCAGCTGCTCAAGGTGTCAGAAGCAAACTCCCAGTGAGTATACAGTGTGACCTGGAGCAAAAATATTTGTTTGGTTGTTCTTTTTATAGATGATTCATTATATACGAGTTGTTTTGTGGTGTATTGGCCTATTTATGCTTTTCAGCAGCTATAACTGGGATACTCTTTAAAACATTAATGCAAACATCTTGTTGATGGTCCTGCATGTTCCACAAAGCATAAGCAGCATAGCTGAACTGCTCAAACATCCTATTTTTGACTTTTCTGCAGAAGAAAAGAGAGAAGTGACTATAAACAGGTTCCTGTGTTATTAGAGGCACATGTGAAAACGAAGGGCAGAAAGTCCTTCCAGCAGTTGTTCCTACGCAGAGATACAACATGGAACTGCACCAACTGTTCAAAGATAATGGAAACTATTAAGTAATCTGGGTTATTAAAACAAAACGCTTTGTGTCTCAGACTGATTTACATGTAGATCTGCATGTACTAACTTTCTGGCATCTGTGAGAATTTTTTTTTTCTTGATGAATGCAGAACAGTTAGCAAGCTGGCTGCAACAGATGTGGCGAGGTGAGCTGCTCTGAGACTCGTAAACATAGGCTGTTTATGTTACCATGCGAGGATAAACTTCTTAAAACCTTTAGAAACCCTTAAAAACGACTCTGCTGCATCACAAGACTGGGATTTTAGACCCACCCAGAAGTTCACGAGCTGTAACATGCAAACACTTTTTTTTTTACTTTTGTTATATGGTTACTATCGCCTCGTTTTAAACCAGAGGACTTCACTTTGACTTGTGAGCCCATGTTTAAAAGTGATGGTTAGAATAAGAGGAAGCATGAGAGAAATGTATTAAAACCATTTCCTGCTAAAAGGAAGTTCCTCTACAAGTAACCTGACATCATTGTTCCATGTTAGAGAACCATTCTGTGTGTGTGCATGGTTTAAAATGTTTCCGTATGAAGCTTTGAACAAACTAACAGGGAACAAATGCTTAATAGGTGGTTTTTATTGTTTTGTAACTGAGAGCTGGTTTATGGGAAAGGTACATTACGTTAGGATGTCATTTATTGGTGAGAGAAGCAGCACAGATATTATTTCAGGGCCGATTTATTAGTTTTACTTGCTGTAATTATTTTATGTGTGCACCCCTCACCCTGTTGACTTACATTGTGAAAAAACCCACATTCAGTTGTTGGGGTGTTGTTAAATGTTTTTCTTGCAACAGGCTGAAACTCCCAGATCAGTTTCAGGAAAACCAAAACAATGATGAAGCCTTTCAAACCTCGAGAGGTTCTAAATGAAGGTTATGGTCGCTGCTTTTAATAGCTGTTAAGAAAACATGTAAAATGTGCACATTTTGTGTGCAGCTTTGTGGTGACAGCATTGTAAGGGTTTAGACCGATGCATGGGGGTGAGTGTGGGTGTAATGGGGTATTTAATGCTCAGCTTAGTTTTAGTCGATGGGACTCGCATGAAGCAGATATTTGGGAAACGCAAACATTTGCAGCATAAATGCATTTGCATTTTGTTTAATGTATGTTTTCTGCTCATGGTGTGTCATACTGCACTGTAATAAATTAGAAGAGTCTTCAACTTAAAAATTGCCTTAAAATGTGAGTAAACTCATCTTCCAGATGGTATAAACTTACAAACAAGTTTTACAAGTTGGTTAACTAATGGCTATGGATTTTAATAAGTTGATGCTATGATTCATGATAAATTACTTTGTATTGTATTTGTTCCATTATCCATTTCACATTTTAATTCATCTAATCTACACCAGTACAGGCTCAATTTGACCTGAAGTGACACTGTATTGCAATAAGGTACACTTATATCTATGTTTACACAATCCTGAGCTGAAGTAAAGCAAAGAAAACTCACATGCATTAAAATTTACTGTTTTACTTTAAATTGTTTTATAAAAATATATGTGTGTACAATAAAGACAAAATCATGTATTTTCTATGTGATCATGTATTTCTCTAATGAGAAAAACATTATTTTTCTGTGTCATAATAATGGCAATAATTCTATATCACCATAAGCTCGTGTTGAAAGGTAACACGTAACTAAATGCTGTGACATAAAAAACAGTAACATCAAGCATTTAATTTAATATGCTGAGCAAACGTATGACTAGAGTAAAAAAAAATAGTAAAATTGAGGATGAAATTTAATTTCTGAGGGAGTAATCCCAAATGGATTATTAAAGTTAAGTCTAAGTAAAATACCCTTTTTTCTCACTGAAGGGTGTGAAATAAAATAAGCAGTGAGACAGTTACAGTCAGGCATTAAGTGCATTTTGTTTAAATGGTTTTTAAACCAGTCTGTCACAGATAATCTGTTTTATTGCCATTTTTTTCTGTCCTCCAGCCAATATTTCCGTGAGATGATTCTGAATGAGATCCGGAAAGCTCGGGAACTTTATACTGGAAAAGAACTAGCTGCTGAGCTTAACCGGATCCAGCAGCGTCTGGACAACGTGGAGTGCCTTTCAGTGGATGTTGTCATCAACCTGCTGCTGACGTACAGGGACATCCAGGTACAGCTCAACAGCATAAGCACTTTTCAGACAGACTTTATGAGTCTTTTGTGCAAACTTTAATTTCTGCATAACAGGTAAATCTCCCGTACAGTTAGAGGTCACTGCTTCCATTGCAAACTGTCTTCCTATTTAAAGGTTTGTATTATAAGAAGCCATCTCAGACCACCTGTAGAACCCAAAGCAAACCTTTTAGCCCATTCTTTTGAAATCTGCGCATCTTTCCATCTTTTTATCTTTTTTTTTGTGAAGGCACTTACCATTTGTCTCCCCCCTCTCACCAAAGGCAGTGCACAGCCTCATTAATTATTTATTAGAACAACAAGTATTGAGGATGTCTTGAATTATTCAACACGCTATAGCTATTGCGACTGTGTAGGCAAAGGTAAGAGACAAAACTTTGAGGCCACTCGGTTATTGAGGTGCTTTTAGTGCTCGGGAAACAGCCGAGTCCCAGACTGAATGCAGCCACATCAAAATATCCCCATCCAGCCTGAAAACACATCAGCGCCTTAATGAGATGGCGCTCTGGCTTTGTGCAGAAACAGTCCAGTCCCTCAGGGTTTATGCTATCAGATACAGGAGTGACAGTGAAGCAGGATCTCATCAGCTTGTTCTTTATGTATCGTCCAGGATTATGAGTCAGTTGTGAAGCTGGTCGAGACTCTGGAGAAGCTCCCAACCTTTGACCCTATGGCTCATCCTCATGTGAAGTTCCACTACGCCTTTGCACTGAACCGGTAAGACGGAAAGCATGCATAACTCAGTGATACACTCAGTGACGCATTACCACTTTCCAGCCCAGCTTCCCATCCATGGAACTCAAACATGTATTTTAACATGGGGGAGGTGATCTCAGGTGTATTAATGAGGGTCTGTTTTCCAGTCCTGCTTTTGTAAATCAATCATGTGCAACAAAATGTTTTTTTGTGACCAAAAAAAGTAAAAAAAAAAATACAACTTATTTCTACAAAGTAATGACAGTTAAATAATAATTTGCAACATAAAATCAGTGATTGCATAAATATGCACCCCCTGCCTCTTTATGCACAATCACAGCATGGAGTCTGTGTGTAAAAGACTCTGCAGATCTTTTTTTACATTTTTTCAGTCACAAAAGCCTCATTTTGTTGCACACGATTGATTTACAAAAGCAATAATGTGAAACATCTCAGGGGTGAATGTTTTTGCAAGGCACCGTAGTTGCAGAGCATGCACAAACACAGAATGCTCTCATCACGCAGCGGCTTCAAGTGTGGCAGCTTCAGAATTGGAATTTCCTTTTTAATATGGAAACAACTTCATTGTCTGTATGCAGCTAGCCAGCAGGAACAAGACCGATGTACAGCACAGGAGGACTTAGCTACCTGCTTCTCATCAGCTGTCTTTCCTGGGAACGTCCTGGGGTTTTCATGCTACTGCTACCTTCATAAGCAACAAAATGTGCAGTTAATGAGAAATATTGTTATCAACATGTCTGCATTTCTGCTGTTTTGATATTGCTTGTCCTTATGATAGGACATGGTGGTTGTGTGCTCGAGGTGGCTAGTGATAGATTTCTAGAGTAAGTGTTAATGAAAGCAGAGTGTACCCAGCTGCAGAGCAAAGCACCACGAGCGCAGACGCAGCTGTTAGTGAGGCAGTTATTGCTTCTGCAGGAAAACTTTAAATAAATAACCTCCATAAAAGCAGTTTGAAAACAAAAGTAAATCAAATTATTTTAGTATGATTGTAAAACAGCCATAGATGTCATAGATTTAAATGGTTTAATCTAAAAATATAAAAAATTCTAAATTACTCATATTTTGGATTTATTTACTTAATAATCAATAAGTGCAGTTGAGTATTACATCTTTGGGTCTTTATGGGGTTTTTTTGGAGTTGTATCCACCTTTAGCTGTCAGACTCATAGAAGCAAAAGCACCCATTATGATGCTGCCATCACCATGCCTAACTGTGGGGATTAAACTAATGATGCAATGCTAAAAATGCCAATTTTCATCCACACAGGTTTCATTGAATCTCAGATCAGGGCAGATATGTGTCTATTTAATCATTTACAGACAGGTTACACTCTAATATGCATCAACTTTGTGGATATTATGGACAAGTGTGTGTTTCTTTCACAGTTATATCCAGTAAAAATACACAAAGATGTTGTCCAGTCACATTTTAAAGACCAGTGATAAAAGTATTATACACAAAGTTTCATTTGCATAATTAGAAAATCACAACAAAAGAACTTTGTTTTTGATAATTCTCCAAATGCTCTAAATATTCAAGTAGTGGCTTCCAGACAATGTCAGCTATGGATACCTCTCTCTTAAATTAATGTTGCAGAAGGCATAGGCTTCTTTTTTCCACTGAAGTCTGATTAAACAGCATTCAGCCCACAGTGAACCCTGGAATTAACAATATGTAGCTTAAATAAGTGCTTAATCACTGATCTGAAGTGGGTGCTCTGTTTCTAAATGAACGTGCCAGGCTGAGTGGCTTCGGCTTCGGGCTCGTGGGTGTTGAAAGGTGAGCGGGAGCCTGTTGCTCAGCACTCACTGATACCTGACAGAAACGAGGAAAAGAATGCCCTCTATGTAAATATGCATCAGCTCTCTGGAGAAAGCAGGAAATAAAGAGCGGTGTGAGGAAAGAGATCCTGCAGCTTTGTATGCTGTTCCCTCTGGATGGTCTCCATGGTAATAACTGCCCGCTCCTGTTCGGTAACCATGTCGAGCAGCCATATCACGTTTACCGGGATGTCTTTTTAGGACAAAACATTTATACGGCCTGTGCATGCCCCTGAATTGCTTTCTGATCTGAGACATCAGGAACGGCTTCCATCTAATACAACATTTACTGTGCTTAAAATGAGCTTTTGAGCACAAAAAATTAAGATTGTTCAAACAAGAATATATTTAAAAAATACCCACCAAGCATCAAAGGATTTCATATTGGATCAAGTCAAATCGAAAAATGGGGTTACAAACAGCTGTTTGAGTTAAAACATGAAAGATAAATAAAAGATGCTGGTAAATTTATCTTTTTTTTTGTATTGTTAGTATTTGCACTTGTTTTAAGTTTTTTTTTTCAGTTTTCTAAAAGAAACAAAGGCCTTAAACCAGCATTTACTCCCCTATTGCACAGGAAAAACTCAGAGGCTGCAGTTTAAAAAATAAAGTGATTTCAGTTCATTTCATGTCATAAAGAGTCCTCTGTTACCTTCCAATAAGCTGATCATTAGGCGCTCTAATTATAACACCCACACAGTAATAAACCCATAGCACCTTTATGATGTCCACAGCTGCGCTTCAGAGGACAGAATAAAAGCAGCGATCCTTTTAATGAACCTGATTATTTCTAAAATACCAATAAGACTCACATTAGCCTTCTTTTCCTGTTTTAATGAATTCTCTACATGCACGCGTGACCAGGGCCAGTTGTATGGTACTCAAGACTTTGCAAATACATTAAGAGCTTTATAGTCACCTGATTTTACACACGAGTGTGTTTATGCTGATCCTGAAAAGAATTACGGATGTGTGATCTCTTCATCCAGATCTGGTTGAATCTTATGGCTGGTGTTGCATAAAGGTCTCTTAGCCTGATTCTTCATCTCTGTGTGAAGCTAGTAATGAAATCTACTGCTACTAATCTACTGTTTTAATAAAGTATCACACTTTTATATTCTCTGTTAACCTGCCAATCATTTGATTCAGCCTTGGAAAGGAATCCATCTAAATGTTGCAGGACAGTAGATCTGGGCACTTCTGGGGTAGACACTGTGAGACGGAGCAGCCATCACAGTAGCTGTGTCCAGTCGTACTACACTTTCTCATACTCACACATACACACACACACAGTGTGGAAATGAAGGAGGATTTTGCAGTAGAACTCAGAGAAGTAGAGAAATGTGGAGGGGAAACCAGAGGCTGACTCACCCGAAGATCGCAGGTTGTGGGCTCAAGCGTCTACTTGTCAATATAAACAGGACTGGTTCCACCTTACTCGGATCAAGGAGCAACGCTATCACAATAAAGCTCCAAAAAAGTAAAAACGCCAGCCATTTGTCAGATCAACTTACTAGAGACTCACTCGACACACTGCACTGTGTCTGTGGAAGCATGCACAGGGTGGACCCAGTCCCATCACACA
This sequence comes from Pseudomugil gertrudae, assembly GCA_037177535.1. Taxonomy (NCBI): domain Eukaryota; kingdom Metazoa; phylum Chordata; class Actinopteri; order Atheriniformes; family Pseudomugilidae; genus Pseudomugil; species Pseudomugil gertrudae. Next base: position 17,339,542 of record JBAMHV010000024.1, read on the forward strand.
CTGAGGTGAATGAACTCAACGAGACACAGGTGAAGCAAAATAGCAAATGAAGCCAGGTGGGATAAACAGGAAGGGGATAAACTAACTTAATAAAACAAGACAACAAGATCCAAACCAAATTCCACAGATCGTGAAAAGTACAAAAGTAATAAAAACACAAAATAAATGAAAAGAATTCATGTAGAAACATTAACATAATAAAGCATTTAAATGTGTTCAGGTCCTGGTTTTTAACCTGCAACCTCAAACGTCTACATTAGCGAAGCTACTTGCTAAAGTTTGCTTTCTGAGCAGCAATGTGACGCAGCTGTTCACTCCCTGCACTTTGAAACGTTTCCGTCTTCTTGCAAAAGCTTGTGGCATGAACGGGATGCAGCCCAGTCTGACTCTGGAAGAAGCTATTTGGAAAATGTGGTTCCTTTCTGCGTGCAGCTGGTTTTTAGCAGAAGTGAATCAGTTTGGAGGCATTTTCTGGTGTTTAGTGACTCCAGTAGAAAAGATATTTTTACATGTATTTATTTTTCTGTTTATCTCTCAGTATTTATCTTTACAATATATAGCTAGTTTTAAATTCTTTTTCTTATTACAGATTTATTCTTTTTTGTTATTATTATTGACACTGACTCATTTAAATAAGGCATAAGGCTTTTTTTTAAAGATTATGATAACATTATCATAAATATCCCATTTTGCCATGCCTAAATCTTGTCTTAAAGATGATTCATTATAATTGTAACAACTGTTTATTCATTATGTTTATGTCTAATTTCCTTCTGACCTGCTGTGCTTGTGTGTGAGTTAAGGAGGAACCTTCCAGGTGACAGGCAGAAAGCCCTGGACATAATGCTGCCGCTAGTGGAGGGGGAGGAGCAGGTTGCATCGGACATCTACTGCATGGTGGGACGGATCTACAAGGACATGTTCCTGGACTCTCACTTCACCGACACGCAGAGCCGAGACAGCAGCATGTTGTGGTGAGAGAGCCACTCAGGATGTCAGTGTGTGTGTTGCATGTTACTCAGCTGGCCCCTCCAGACACTGACTCACCAACATTGTTGGAAGAAATGCTTCGAAGGACATGATGCATAAGAGACGCAGTGACTCACAGGGCCGTGGTAAAGCAGCACCACAGAGCTCACAATGAACTGGCACAGTGAAACTAAATGTCATAATCGCTGTTGTCACGATGGCAAAACAAGGTGTTGGTAATGAGAATTACAACTCTTATTAGAAAACTGGCAGTAAATCATCAGTGGCAGCTCATTTCAGCTGAGATGCAAAACAAATTAAAACATCTCAATGTGCAAAAATCAGCAAATAGTTATTAAAGTATCACAATAATAAAGGAGAGAGGGCTGACACATCCCTGGACTGGTTTAAACATACCCAGTTTGTCCAACTCGTTGCAACCATTCCCCGTTTCTCTCCTTCCGTCCATCCAAGGTTCTGCACCTGTTCTTTATCTGCTTCTTTCTTCTTTCTGTAAAACTCCAGCTCTACGTGACGACAAACCCACCTCCCTCTCTCATTGCCAGCAGGAAATCACATCCTGGTTCTTCCATAACTCTTCCCTCTCATTGGCACTAAATCCACTTTTAGGCTTATCCGATATGTTCATACATTCGTTGCAACTAGAAGAATAAAACATCTTTCCAGTAGCCTCTCTGATGGTTTCCTATTAACTTCTGCATTGTTGATAAAATCTTGCATCTCACCATGAAGTCCATCAACAACCTTAAGGAATATGTTTTTATTTTGTCAGTTCTGACTAGAATACGGTCTAAACAATTAAGAATAACATAATTTTACATTAACTAACATGTTTTCTGTGTTTCAGAGGGACTTATTTAAGCAGAAAGTGAGTCCAGATAAAGCCGGCACTCAGCTTTGGGATGGATTTTACTATATTTTCATAACTTGTGTAAAATTCATGTTAAACATTTAATACTTTGTTAGTTTAATAAAAAGTGAATAAATGGAGGTCAGTGTTAAGTGAACACATGAAGGAAAGCATCGTCTAATGGCAGCTTGCTTAATGACAGAAACCTGCTGCTAATCTTCATCCGGAAATTGCATTTAAGATCCGTCTTTATTGACTGAATGTGCTGTTTACATAATCAAGCTTCCATCTGGTTGTTGTTCTCAGTTCCATGAGACAGCTTGGCACAAGTCTCTAATAACATTCACACCCCTTTTCGCAGCAGAGCAGATTGGTCATTAAATTAATTAAATTTCTTGTTATTCGGGGCTACTCGCAGTTGCTATTTGGTGTTCTGTGGCCCCAGCTCAATATGCTGAAATTGTTTTTTCCATCTTGAAGTCTTTCACAAAGCCGGGGGGAGCCGCGTGAAGTCATTCGTTATCCCAGAGGTGCATTGGATTTGGAATGACGGTGGTCGTTGAACTTTGCGTTTTCTTCTTGTCTCAGGTTTAAAAAAGGCTTTGAGTCTGAGCCAACACTACATTCTGGGATCAACTACGCTGTTCTCCTGCTGGCAGCTGGACACCAGTTTGACACGTCTTTTGAGCTTCGTAAAGTGGGTAAGTCAGCCGAGGACCAGATATTTGTTTTTTACCTAAATATACAGTTTTTCAGTATTTTTCCCACAAGCCTGCTGACTAACTAGTGAGTAATTAAACTCTAATCTGTCCTTCATCTGCAGAAGTTACTCATGATGAACTGATCAGTCATATTTATCCAAGGGAACAATTTATTCAACTACTTATTATATAATTTAGTCTAATAACTAAAATGATAAAGAAAAGCTTGCAAAAATGAGCATGCTATGCTATATTAAGGTTTATGCATGTCATTCTGTGGCGTTTTAGAGATTTTCATTGCTTCGAACGCATCTAAAGATTTTTACGACCAATTCTGCAAGTTTATTTCTATTTCACATTTCAAGTACAAGATGATTCAAAGAGATTTACATAAAAATATTAAAATCATTACAAGTGCTGCAAAGAAAAGCAGCAAAAATCACATAAATTAAATTAGAATAATTAAAAGCAAAATCAGGTCAAAGTTACCAAGCAGATTTTTATTCAAAGGCACATGATAAAAGGAAAAAAAGATGTATTTATTTTGCACCTCATATGATTTTCGCACAGTTTACATCTATTGCATTGTGGGCAGAGCTTTGTCAGGCCGCTTGAACTGGCCAATCGGGTCAGACTGGATGTTTCAAACCTGTCAAACTTCTGTTTTGACAAAAAAATGTGTGAAGATGCAGCTGTAAACAGCAAGTCTGTTTAGTGTTTTGGAGAACATTTTAAGCATGGACACAACTACAGCTGTGTATTCTGATTCATTTTGTTTCAGTGCTGAAAAGAACAAAGAGGAACACAAAAAACATACTTTAAAACTGTAATTAGGCTGGAAATAAGTGGATTTTATTGGATATCCAGACACAAAGGATGTTGACTTTTTTATGCAGAATTTTGTTTTTTAAATGTTCAACACTTTTTTAATTGTGTGGAGAAACGAGCTGGATCTGATGCCAGCAAATAAGAGTAAAGTGATGAAATCTTTCTATTTTTTTGTCATTTTAGTAGAAAAATTGTCTGAAATTATTAAATGTTAAGTGACATTAACTGTAATGTTTTTCCTCTCTGCGCCAGCTCTTCCTGTATGATACGCTCTTCCCTCTGCTGAGATTTTATATCTTTTATGTGAAACCTCAAGAGTTTAGTCTCTGATTCCAGAAAAAGGAATAAACATCTGATCAACCTGTAGCTGAGAATGAACCGAAATGCTCCAGGCATAAAATTAAAACAATAAAATCGCTTTATAGAGTAATCACTTTGCTCTGCTATGATAATAACATGAGTATCTACACTGCTGTTATAGCAAATACATTTAAAATGTCAGTGTTTGCATTACTCTACATACACATATCTGCCTAAACATGCTTTTCTCCTTTTATATATATTTTCCTGGTACCTGGGGCTAAGAGTAGTTCAGGAATGTAAATAAAAATTAGGTGGGAAGTCCTGGGAACAAGCCTGTAGCTTCCAAAGTTAACCCCTCCCTCCTTACCTTTATCTACAGCTTCTTGCTACAGTTACATAGGTCCCTGTGGCCTCTCTAAAGATATTTGCAGCAGACTGTGCTCAACATTTAGGGTCATATTGTAAAGCTACAACACTTTATTGCAAGAGCTTGGAAATCATTTTAGCCCTTTTTTTTGCAGCTATGTGCTGACTTGCCTGCAGCCCAGGTAGAAACAAAGCAAAGCTATTTTATTCCTGTTATATAAAATATTTACGTGGCTTTTGTCTTTGTTTTCCAGGCGTTAAGCTGAGCAGCCTGTTGGGTAAAAAAGGCAGCCTGGACAAGCTGCAGAGTTACTGGGATGTGGGCTTCTTCTTGGGGGCTAGCATACTGGCATGTGACAACACAAGGGTCATCCAGGCTTCAGAAAAACTCTTCAAGCTCAAAGCCCCCATCTGGTAAGAAAATAAGTATAAGCCTTTAGCTGATTAGCACGGTAAAAAACACATTTCTGACCAGCTCAGCACTCGTGTTGGATGTGTCATTGTGATCTGCTTTCCCTTATAACCACAACAGCCATCTGCGGTCATTGTGCTCTCATTTGGCACACTTCTAATCAAGAACAGAAGGTAACACAGGGGGCTGTGGATGCTCATTTGAGTAGCAACTCTCTGATACATGGATCTAAAAGACATGCTTCTCCACAAAGCATGGATTCATTCCATGTTTCTCCAAACTGTAACAGGAATCGCATGGTGGAGAAGCAAAGCCCTGCTTGTCGTCGTTACATCGCTTCAGACCTCACTAAAGAGTTCTGCAAGATTTTATGCAACAACATGAAAACTAGTGTGCAAAAGAACGGAGTAAACTGTCTGCAGCTTCTTTCTTGCAACACAAAAACCACTGTTGCTCTTTGTTTGTGTTAGTTTTGGGTAATTTTCATTAATGTGACAAAAGAGAAAAATGCCTCAGTCTGGAAATGCTGTCAGATTGTGAAACAGTTTCTTCATCACAATTTTTTTTCTTATTATTGATTGTTTTCAGGTATTTACGCTCAGTTGTAGAAACTATTTTGATCTACCAGCACTTCAAAAAGCCAAGCACAGAGCCGCCGGCACCCAAACAGGAACTAGTGGACTTTTGGATGGACTTCCTGGTGGAGGCAACCAAAAAAGACGTCTCCTCTGTCCGGTTCCCTGTGAGAGATTGCTAAATAAAACCAATTCATGTGGAAAATGAAGAAATTTAAAAGAAGTGTTTAAAATATGCTCATCTCTTCCAGGTGTTGATATTGGAACCTACAAAAGTTTACCAGCCTTCATATCTGTCCATAAACAAAGATGTGGATGAGAACACGGTGTCTATCTGGCATGTTGCTCCTGATGACAAGGTGGGTTAACAATCACCGTAGCAACCGTACCGTAGCAACTCATTATTTCCTGTCACTGTTCTTTTTTCTTTTATTTATTATGTTTTTTACGTTTACTCCTCTACATACTCTATAAGAGATGGTGATGTGTTACTGGACATACTTGATTTAAATAACAGACCATTGACACAAAACTGTTAGAGAAATGCAGCTTTCTTTAGATAAATACTTCAGGCTATTGTAGAATATAATTTAAGCTACAAATAACCATGATTGCATGTCTTCACAATAATAATAATGTTACAATATCAATAATCATTTAAAGGAATGTTTCTTTGTGACAAATTCAGATTTGATTTGTTTTTATCCTTTTTTGGAAATTAAATAACATTCAAAACAGGATATGATGAAATATTTTCACTTTAACTGAAAATTACAATATTGCCGTGTGTGTATTTTCTAGTTTGGTTTATTATTTTAATATGATTATGAATGTTGGTGAATCATCACATCTCCTTTTGAGCTTTATATAAGGAAGTATTTTTATCTCTGTAAAATTATGTTGGACATTATTTTTACCTGCACAGCACAAAATTGAAGCAGCTCACAAGCTGCAAAGACTTCACATGTTACTTTAATTCTTGACCTTTAACTAATAAAATGAATCCCCTGGTGACTATTAATCATCTAAATCAACACATGTAATGATGCTGAATTGCTTTTGTGTTGATCTGTCCTGCAGAACAAGGGGATACATGAGTGGAACTTCAGTGCCACGTCTGTTAGAGGTGTCAGGTCAGTAACTGTATTTCAAGCCTCTTTTTACCATGTTTATTGCAGTTTGCTCTGTTTATTTGACATAAAAAGAAAAAACCAGCTAAGCCTTTTTTCATAAACTTAACTTAAACAAGAGCAACGAAGAGCCCCATAAATTTTAGGTAGCTTTTTTTTTTAGATGTGTATGTTAATATAGAGTCTTAGAGGGACTTTCTAGTTTTCTGTGATGAGCATGATTGATCACAGATCCTCGAATTCGACCATCCTACAACCCTTTTCCATCATTGTTACGACCCGGCTCGCAGGGGACAAGGACGTAACATAAAAATTAAGATGTGCCAGATGGAAGATGGAGTAAAGGGTTTTTTATTGTCTTAAAAAGACAATTGACAAAGAAAACAAGGTGGAAGGGCAGGTGGTGCTGCTTAAAACAAAAAACAGACCAAAATAAAACTCAAAACCACAGAAACAGCACCCATAACTAATACCAAACAATCACTAAATCTAAGCCCAAATCTCCACACAAAAACACACTTTCACACGCCTTAACAGGCATCAACGTTCTCAAATCTGAGACCAAAGTGGGCCAACTGTCTCCACCAAAACAGTTGCCACTGAATGAAGGTGCTGCAGCTCCTTTTGTACTGTGGGGTTGATGTGGTGTGCTGCCATTGGTCCGGAAAACAGCAAATCATGAGGGCAGATGAAGGTATGATGAGGTGGAGCCAGTCCCAGCCAGGTGCAAGTGGTTTCTGTGCTGAGTGAGGGAATCAAGCAGATAAATTGATGGCAGCCGTAACACTGATTATTTTCAGGTTTTGTTAATAGATCACATGAAGTTTTCATGTTTTAAAAATGTGATGTTTCTGCCCAGAGGGCTGCACGGTGGCGCAGTTGGTTAGCCCCGTGGCCTCACAGCAAGAAGATCGAGCCTTGGTTGGGGCGGGGGTCGTACCGGGAATATTTCTGTGTGGAGTTTGCACCTGTAGCTTGCATGTTCTCCCCGTGGGTTCTCTCCGGGTACTCCAGCTTCCTCCTACAGTCCAAAGACATGCACCTTGGGGATAGGATGGATGGATGTTTCTGCCCAGTTCTTCTTAGGTCAGGCGTCAAGGGGTTAAAAGGGAATCCTATCTAGCCAATAGATGACATTTGTGTCCCACTGGCTGCTTCAATTTGTAAGATCTCAAGGGGATTAACTAGTTCTGTAACATCCCTCAGCTGCAATTCTGCAAGTGACTTTCTTTCCACACCTCATCCACAGCACAAATTTGTGTCCCAAGGTGCCTGAGTATTACTATGCAGAAAACACTTAATAAAGCATTTTACTTGTAAGTTCTTTACTGTTTTTGTTTTCACATCAGAAGTGTCAGGCTGCACAAGGTAAGGTTGCTCACTCCTAATGTCTTTATTCTGTAAATCAATCAAAATTATATGTATGAATACATTTTGAACAAAGGCTGAATCATATTTCAAGCCAGACTCAGCTTCCTGAGGCGCAAACAGGATCTTCTGTCTCAGATCCATTGCTCTTATCAGGAAATGCTGAGGGGACTCTTTGCTACTTTTAACCTCAAAGGTGAGTTGTTTGTATAAATCTGTGGCACTTCTCCTGTAATGGGATATCAGAATTCTGATAAGCTCTTCAGGGGACCATCAAAAGAGCTTATTAGATCTTTCAGGTGGGAATTTCTGTTCTTTTCAGCAGAGCCTTACAGCATGTACCCTGCCAGGCATGAATGTCTGAGCCAACTCACTACCAGGTGTTGATCCCTTGACAGCTCCACCCCTCTACTTTCTTGAGTGTCTAAGGCACGCAGCCTCAATTCCAACGATATGAGTGCAAATTCACCTATTGAACTGTGGCATCGACTGAGCACAAGTGTACAAGTAGATACGATATGCTTTAGCAGGGAAGTCCAATAATTAAACATTTCCTTCCATGCCAGAGACATGACCTTATTCTTAGCAAAAACTACCTTCTGTAGCCGAGGATCAGACCACCAGGGTCTTTGTTTTTTCTTTCCTTTTATTTGTTGATAAATGTTTTATAGCCATAGCAAATGTAGGAACAATGTAGGAATGTTAAAACATAACACATGAATGAGTTGAAGGCAGACAGACCGACCACAGGAGGAGGAAACCGAATCAAGATCCTTAAAACTCTGCAGCTTTTGCCCAAAATGTTTCCAATTGATAAAAGTTACAGCACTCATGTTGCTGTAACAGTTTTTGTTGCAGTATAATTTTTTACTGGATTAGAGTAGCTACTGGCATCATCTCATTTTAACTTGTCTGAAATAAGTGTTTACAGATTCTGTAGCCTGGAATGGAAAGTTTGTCAAATTTGATTCATATTTATGAATCGAGTTTCACGAACTTGATTATTAGGTTTGACTAAATGAATCTTTCCTTTACAGCTGTAACATGTTGGTACTTGGAAGAGAGAATGAGTTAAGTACATAGTTACTTTTCATGTCACACAGGTAATCAGGTACCAACAGGTTTGAAAAAGAAAGTTTAGAATAGAGAAAGTTATGACATAGTGTAATTAAGACGGGGGGTTGGAAGTAGAAAGACAACTTAAGCTTATCAACAAGGTGGAATCTGATGAGAAGAAAGGCACAGCAGAAACTAATGAATGTCTAGTGGCTCAATTGTTTGTATTGTTTTGCTATTTTTGATAGAAATGCATGTTTGGCAACTGATTTGAAATGTGACTCATTGGACTTCATACTTCTTTTTCAAACTCAGACATGCCCACAGTAAATCAGTGACTGATATAAAGCATCATAACTCAAACTGGCCAAGTCAAGCAAGGGTAGACAGACAGATAACAGAGCGGGCCAAACTGAAAGCTCTGAGCTTTCGAAGCATTTTGCTCAGTGATTGAGCGGAAGTCTTGATGAGCAATTTCCTTTCAGTCGCTTCCGGGAGTTTTCCACTTTGATAACACAGTCACAACTTTGCAATATGTATCAAGATTTATAAATCGGATAATTTTCCTTTTTTTTATCACATCCAGGCTCGCATGGAAATCTCTGTGACTTGATAAGCAATTTCTACATTTTGATGTGGAAGGAAAGTTAACAAAGGCAGAGATATAACTGCACAAGTTTCCTACTGGTATAAAATATTAGCTGAAGGAAAAATGTGCTTCACACATTTAAAAAATGTATTCAAAAATATTGTTTCTGTTGGAAAATATTAATCCAATGCTGAGCTATGTTTATGTACATTTTCATAAAGAAAAACAGTCAGACATAAGAGTTCAACTAAGAAATGTGGCACAAATATTGTTTAAAGATTTTTAGCTCCATAGAAGAAGCTTGTGATTAATTGCGTAATGCCAGTTCACTTAATGTTGGTCAAGTATGTTAAACTCTAAATGCTGTGTTTATAAATATATAATATATATAAATGAGCTTTATAAATAAAGTTTGTTAAATTGAATATACTGCAATTTTCTGTTCTACTTTCACATAACAAACCACCTTCACTTAATCTTTTAAGTCACACATAGTTACACACTCTTAGCCAGCTATAGGAACTAGGGATTAAAACTCAACCGTCCAATTAGTTGATAACCTACATTATTTTCTGAACCACTTCCTTTAAGCAAGTTAGTTTTTTTTATTTACAAACCATTTTCAACTGTTTTCTCCACAATATTTACAGAATTTCAACCACTATTTTAGAAACCTAATAATGAGGTATACAAATAATTGTGTTATAATAAGTCTTTTGCGTCTGCTAAATGCCAATAGAATAGAATTGTAATTAAATAACAGTACAAATACACCACCTTTTTTCCTCACTTTCATCATCCACTCCGTCACTTTGGATAAAAGCCTCTGCCATATGACTGTATAGTATAGTATTTTGGAAAGGAGATTTTTGTAGAAGAAAGGAGAAGAGTTTGATTTCTTCAGAAGCACAGGAAGCAGCGTGTGAGTCATTGTGAGAATGTTCACACACTCAGATTCACAGTGTGGTCTGATACCCATCATTGATCGCTGAGTACAGAATGGATAAGACACATAAAGGATTACGCTGCAGGAATGTGCAGTTCCTCAGAGGAACAGAAGAAAAATCTTAATCAAAAGACCTAAGTTTGAAATAGATGTTCTTACACAGCTTTGGTGCAGAGAACAAAATGACTGATGGGTGTCTCTTTATTTAACAGCAGCTCCTGTAGCCCTGATCAAAATAAAGCAGGTAATGAATGGATGGAAAACACTGCTACCATGGGGAAATTGTATTAAAATGTGTTAAAAAAGGAAATATAACTCAATATGAAAAGTTTAAAAAGACTCTAGCTTATAAAGTAACAAACCTTTTTATATAAACCCCGACTTTATATCTGCATTTTAATATATAAATATTAAATAAAATAACAAAAAAGGGAAAAGGGCATATTTTAGAGGTGTAATATTCATAATATTCAAAGTTTTGATATTAAAATCAACTTCAAAACTGCAACAATGGGAGGGAAATTACGTTGTATCTTTCTTTTTTCATACTGCCAGTGCGCTGTCGCCAATGACTATTAACACCAACAGGCCTTTATTTTGTACCCGCTTGAATCAAACCCTCCCTTTCATGCTTCAGCCAACATACATCCTGTTTTTCCAGTGACCACATCAAGAAAAAGAATGGATGGCTTCAATCCGTTGACATTCCAGGAAAGTCATATCAGCAAAAGGCAAAGTACAACATACTTGCTTGACAGACCGAAAACAGATGTTCAGGAATGTGGCTTTTGCTGCGTGGATGAGTAACACATTGTTAACTTGTGATGGTTAAAGTAATAAAAGAATGCATAACAATTTTTCCCATTGTGGTGAGCTTCCATGGGTAATGGGAACAGTTTTTTCAGCCTTTGATCCGTGTACATAAAATCCAACACAATTGTTCAAAACCATTAATTTAGCAATTTATCAAACAATACAAATTGTTTTTAAGACAGAAAAGGTAATTGAACAAAACAGAGCATGGGCTTTTCTTAATGCCTGTTAGTAAAAATGGATAGTGCAGGCTACAGTTTGCCAAGAAATATGTGTGTATTTTGATGTTTTGTCAATTACACAGGCCCTGTGATGGACTGGCGACCTGTCCAGGGTGTATCCCGCCTCTCGCCCGACGTCAGTTCCACCTGGTTTCAGTTTACTCATTCACTTCACCTGTGGCTTGTTTCAGTTCATGTATTTATACTCACGGGTTTCAGTTCTTCCTCGTGGTTTATTAGTTTACTTTAGTTTCCTTAGTTGCATATATTTGTTTTGTTTACCATTAAATCCTGTTTATCCTGCATCACATCTAGGGATGGTAAAACCGAAGCCTCATGAAACATTGAGCTAATTTTGTAAAAATTTCATATTTCTGACATGAAAGAGGAGAGACATCCATATGGAGCTATATTTGTCTTTTTATTGAATGCAAGAAAGGAAGCAATCCAAGAGGGAAAAATAGTAATTCTTTCATAGTAAGTCTTTTCACATTAATAGCAAAAAAATAATTCTCCACATTCAATAAAAAGACAAATATAGCTCCATACATCAGCGGCCAAAGACATGAACGTGGATCCAACTGGTTCACGCTGCTCGTAACTCTGCAGCATGAGAAAAGCAGAGCACCAGTCTCAGGCTCTTCAATTAGTTTATACGTTGGGCTCTGTGTTGCTGCTGTGTTTCACTTAGATGCTGCATCAGAAATATAATAGATCCTTCTCCACTTATCTTTAAATAAGCATATTTAAAAAATACAGTTACATAAATTGTCTATACTACATATAAACCAACATAACAGGCTATATGTGTATCTATATTTCTGTTAATCTCCTCCCAAAATCACCATCTCCTCTGGTGACATAACGAGGCCTCGGTTGGTCTATCACGTGACCTTTGGCGTGGTAAATCCTGCTCTGAGACAATGAGCAGAAAACACTGAGCCTCCTCCGCAGACACATTCTGTTTGTTCTTAGAGTCAATTTCTTTGTTTTTATTAGGATGTGGGTCCATGTTTCAACAATATTTTGGCCAGGTAGCCAGGACGCAAGCTGCGTGAACCGGTTCTCAACTCTGGCCCAGCACAGAGTTGGTGCCTGGATTGAACCAGTTTTGGGGACCAAGAGCTGGTGCTTAGGTGGTCGAAAATCAAAGAATCGGTGCCTAATCTGGGTCTGGCTCCGAACCGGTATGGGAACCAGTTTGGTCGAAAAACACCCATATTGGAGTACTTTTGTAGAGAGGTTGAAAGGAATCTTCCCGAATTCGATGACCCAGATCCTGAGCTGTCAGACACCCGACAATGCCGATGCCAACGTCGTTAAAAACCAACCGGGGAGAGCATCAGTTCAGATGAGCTGGTGGGTTTGATGCTGGGTCCGAACCCAGAACCGGAGCCAGTGGAATACGTGGAGGCTTTGCCATTCTGGGGATCCAGACTGACTATCCAGAGGACTCCTTGGTGCTCCTCGTCTCAGGTGACATCTCCTGCTCCATGGCCCACTTTTTGGTGGGTCAGCTCCACGCTTTCCGGCTCCGTCGGCTCCAAAGTCCGCCATGCAGTGTTCCACACCAGTGCCCTGGTCCATGCCAATGCCGCCCGTTCCTGTCGAGGAAGGGATCCCAGGAAAATATACCTCTCCTTCTCTCCTGTCTTGTGTCTTCCAGGGGGTGCTTGTTGGTGGCTCTGCTTCTGTTCCTGACTCCAGGGAGGTCCCAGGTGGGGACGCTCCTGTTCCTGATTCCGAGGGGGTCCCAGGTGGGGATACTACTCCACCCCTTGTTACAGCTCCTGATTCCGAATAGGTCCCAGGTGAGAACACTCGTTTTCCTGATTCCGAGGAGGTCCCAGGTGGGGACACTCCTGTGTCCAAGGAGGTCCCGGGTGGGGATGCTTGTGTTCCTGATTCCAGTGGGGTCCTAGGTGAGGACACCCCTGTTCCTGATTCTGAGTAGGTCCCAGGTGACGACTCTCCTTTGTTGCTTCTGGGTCCTGCTTCTGGAGACGACGTTTCCCTATTTACTCTGGTTCCCAGACCAGGATTTCTGTCCCGTACTTATTCTGGTCTCCTGTCCCTGAGGCCTCCAGACCAGCCTCCCGAACCTGGACTCTCATCCCTGCAGCCTCCGGGCCGGCCACCAGCACCTGAACTCTCATCCCTGCGGCCTCCAGGCCAGCTTCTAGTGCCCAATCTGTCCCTGCGGCCTCTAGACTGGCCGCTTTTTTTTTTTAGGTTCTTGGGATGTCAAGTGACCATCCCTTGAGGGG
>JBAMHV010000024.1:17353056-17405437 GCA_037177535.1 Pseudomugil gertrudae
TATGATGAGGTGGAGCCAGTCCCAGCCAGGTGCAAGTGGTTTCCATGCTGAGTGAGGGAATCAAGCAGATCAATTGACGGCAGCCGTAACAATCATACCTGAATCAAATGAATGGCTGGTTACCAGGCCTCTGCAGAGCTGGATGACACGCAGAAGGGAATATTTAGACATTTCATTCAGGTTTGTTGGATAAAGGACTAAAAATTGCAAGATGGTAGACCTTAAGGTCCAGATCTGGGCTCCCCTGATTTATATCTTTCCTACATACTGGCTCCATGTCCAGCATGAGCAATGAACATTATCTCTGACTCGCTTTGTTGTTTCTGCTGCCAGATATTCTAGAAGGGAAAGCAATATCTCTTTCTAATAATTATTAATAGAAAACCTGTTTTTATGACAAATGGATTCTAGTTTCACAAACACATAAAGTTACAATAAGACCAAACATGCTGAATATGCATATGTATCTGATATTCCAGGATCCGGGTTTTAGATTAAATCCTGCTTCTTCTAAAGCTCCAGATTCCATCAGAGTGCTTAAGCCCACCACAGAGTTTTTATGATGTCTTGCTCTGCGTCTATTTTTCCACGGTCCTCAAAGGAATTCAGTGTCAGATCTGAGAGAAGTGGAGGGCCGTGCTTGCATGTTGCTAGGGAACAACTCATTCTCTGTGCCCACTCAGCCTGCAGACAGTCAGCAGGACACAATGGCAGCTCTGCAAGCTACAATAAGACCACACACGCAGGCAGCCAGTTGCCTGGCTCAGCAGATCTGGCCCCGCTATGCTAGGAAATTAACCAGCTTCATCTGTTTTGAAGTGCACATATTTACCATATACTGTCCTCAAAACACAGTATGTATCAGCAAGATGTAAAAATACAATAGGCATGCACACAATTCATGTCCTCAGCTGTATTTTCAGCCCTTGAGAGGCAAATGCTTGATGGTTTGTGTCATTAGTCCAGTAAAAGGCATCATTCATTCACTCGTCATTTGGAGACAAATTCAACTGACACTGTTTCTCCTCAGCATCTCCAAGTTTGACGAACGCAGTGCCTTTCTTTATGTCCTTCACAACGCAGAGGACTTCCAGATCTATTTCTGCACAGAGATGCACTGTAAAAGGTTGGTTTGCATCTACACTCGCATCCACGGGCAGTTGATATAATAAATCTTCTCCTAATGTGATCACATGTGCTCTGCATCTCCCTCCTATGCTGTTAAAGTAATCATTTTTCTATTTTTAAATGAGATACCTAAAGTTAGATTCAAAAGCGAAGCACGGTTTGTCAGGTTTAGTTATTACAGCACCGCACCTGGAACAGGACCAGTAGGGATTTAAAAATACCTCGGGGCTTTTCTTATGTGGTTCTTAAACATTTAAGACGAAAAAAATGAGGAGGAAAGCCCTGCAGCTGTGTGTGAGGATACATATGTCTGACCAGTCTGGGCTTGTACGCTTCTGCACGTGACACACTCAACAAGAGTTAACGCAAAGTTCAGATCACACACTGAAATAAACTCATTCACAATTATTAGTCACAGTTTAATCTTTATGCATTTTAATGCCTGAAATATAAATAATGAATGCTTTGGTTATTTTTATCTGTAAAACCTTCTTGACTCAAGTCACAGCTACCTCTCATTCCTCGTAAAATACTTCATACTGCTCCAGATGTGCAAACTTACTGCATTGCTTTGTGTCTTACAATAAAACAATCCAAAGTGATAAGTGTAGAAACGCAGTGTTTGTTCTGATGCTTCAACCCCATTTCATGTGACGTGTTTTCGAAGCTCAGGAAACATTTTTACATTTTTTATCACAAACTTTAAACGTTGAGATGAATTGGAGGATTTATCTGTGGATATTTCAGCAAACACACGGTACATGTACAACGCTCTTATTGTGAGCTGCTCTGGTTGTGAGTCCACGTGTGAAAACTGATCGCACCTTCTTGTTGGTTGTGCTCATCCTTGCGGTACTTTTTAAGCACTCTTGTCCTGGCGGAAAACGTCTCGCTCTCCCGTCACCACGAGCACACCTTGTTTCCTTTCAGCACCACCGTGTTCCTCGCCAGCTGCTCTTTGAAGCAATGTGTTCAGATTTGTAACTCTCACATCTGAGGCCTCTGGTGCCATTATCTGGAGTGTGAGAGTCAGTGAGTCATGCCTGCTGTTGCTATTATGCTGCTCTCATTTAGTCAGGAGCGGCGGTGGGAAAGGAGCGGTAAAAGGAGGAGAAATGGAAGAAAGGAGCAGAGTAAAGGTTGCAGAGGAAGCAGAAATCTCCGTGCGATTGTGTTTATTCATGTGTACAGTATGATTAGCATTTGTGCACAGGAACACCTGCAGCATGCTGTGTGTGACAGCATGGTAAGGTGATGTGCTAATTTGAAGCCTGTGTGCTGAGGGAGCATTTAAGGCCAAAGCATGTATGTTATCTGTAGGAGGTGTGCACGTAAACATGCTGCAACCGCTACAGCAGCTAAATGGGTCCTATAACTCATAAAACGTTGTAAATAATTGTAAAAGTGATACATTAAACCTTAGTTTTTTAAATAATTTTTGCATCTTCTTATATTTATCCACAGTATTTGTGATGTTTAGTGTAAATGGGATGTGTGGGCTTTAGCTTTTATGTTATAAAAGACAATCCTGATGTGCTCATATACAAGCTTCAAGCCAAAACCTCTCACCACATGATATTATCACAGTGGCAACAATGTCGGGACTGATTTCTGGATTTTAAGTGTTACATAAAGTGCTGTGTGTCTGTAAAAGCTTTCCTAAACAACAATGTGAGTTTTGTAAGTGACCCACTTTGTCCAAGCTGCTTTGAACCAGCAATAGCATATGAAACAAGTCTAACTATGTAACCATTATAAATTCATAGTTGTCAGCTTAGGTTATGCAAAAAATAAAATACATAATGTAAATACAGTAAGAAATGTAAGCCCCTCTCTGTCTTGTCCCCTCAGAACGAAGAGGACAGGCACTTTCATTTTATGATCTTTGCCTTATTTTAATGAGCAAAAACATGAAAAAAAATCACCTTTTACAGAAAAAATTAGGCAAACACACTATAAATGTTGCTGTAATTCTAACATACCATTTGATGGTTTTATTGGGTGAAAATATGACACCATCCTACATGAATCCTCCAACCAATAACATTCAGCATTAGCATTATTAGAATTATAATACTCTGATCTTTTACTGTTTTATTACAAAAATACAAACCCTTCATACATGCAGTAATACAACTGCCCTTATGTAAACCATGCAGTTTGTTTTCTGCTGCCATTATGGAGTTGGTAAGACATGCAAATAACTTGAATTTTGGACTAAACTTTGTTTTTTTTTTGTTTGTTTGGTTGGTTTTTTGCAGATTTTGTGATTTGGTGAACAGTATAACAGAAGAAGCATGGAAAGGTCCAGAAGAAGGAGACTGTGACACTGATGCCTTAGAGGTGAGATGATGAAGACATGTAGGGTTTTTATGCTTTTAAACAGGCTACAATCAGAGTCCCATCCCGTGGGTAAACATGTATCTTTAGTCTGAAAGTACATTTTTCTTCCAGCAGCATAAAAAGCATAGAGAGAACCTGAGATTACCATTTTGTTTTGTTTGGTTACATCCTGTTGTGTTTCCGGACTACACTGTGCTTTTTAAATGTCACAGGAAACATAATGTTTTGTTTGAGTCTCCATCAAAAGGACTAAAGGAAAAAACACGTTTCAATAGTTTTTGTGATCACTTCACTGAATCAGGACTGAGTTCTTAAAAGTGGATTTTTCCAGCAAATTCAGCGTAGTTGGTTAAATTTGCATCTGTCATTTGAGTTATAACAGTTTACATGACAACGACTGAATAGAAGCTCTGCAGCAAACAATCAGAAATGAGGTGAAACCAGCTGAGATGAGACCTGGATTCCTCCTGTGGGCTTCATGTGTTGTGATAGTCCACAGCAGCGACCTGCTGTCACACTCGCCCATCTTCTCAGCAGAGAGTCGAGCGAGAAGAAAAGCTAATTACACAAAATGCTGCCGCACCCTCGTTGACTCAGCATGGCACAGATCAGGTGTATAACAGGTTTCTGTCACATGGATCTCTCTGTGTGCAGCTCCAATCAGGCTGAATTAAGGGACAGTTTCTGTCGAGACATCCAGGATCTTTCCAATGTCTGTAAAAACAGAATATTTAATCAAGCACTTCTCACTGAAGCTTCAACAGAGGCGAGGAAAGATGGAAAGAGCTTTAATGAGGTCACATAACAAAGAAATGACCATTTGTTGTTATTCCCAACACTAATCAGACTGGTTTTTCTGGTTTGCTTTATAAATGTCACAGCTAGTCCAACTGTTTTCAGTCTAAGTGAGCTTCTTTTACACAAAAATATGTTTCAAGACTTACTAAAACCCTGATTTTAAGGTTTAAAAATGTTTTCTAGAAATGAAAGATGAAAAGTTTTGTTCAGTAAAACATTGTAAACTCACTGAATTTGTACATTTATTTATTAAATCATTTATCCAGCATCTTAAAGGTCGATTAAACCCTGAATATTTTTAACCCCAAACTGGGATATTTCCCTGAACCTAAGAAAAACTTTAAGCACTTTAACGGATTCATCTGCGGCCAACAGCGACGTGACTGGGGTCAAACCTGAGCTGATTCCTGGGTGGATTTGGTTGGACCTGCACAGACTTTCCGAAGGCAAAGACCTCCCTGTAAATGGAGGCTCCAGTTGCTGAGGCATGTCGTTAATCACTTGCATCCTAAAGTGACATGCAGTCATTCAGACAGCAGTGTTTACATGTTCTCTAGAGCCAGGAGCAGGTAATGATGGGATCATTGCAAATATCTCAATTTTACTGGTCTATAAGCTCAAATATTATCCGTCACATGTAGAAATTTAGATAACTGGTTATTTCCACCCAGCCTCCAGGAAATGTGGTGCGTCAGTTTGTTTGTAGAAGATATTTATTCAGATTGAAAATCTCGCCTCAAGCATTTTTAGAGAAATCTAGTGAAATCTGGCAAAAAGAAAAATCTCCTGCAAGCTGAAGAGCTTGGAAGTGAGTATGAGAGTAGCAGAAACTCCAGCAGGCATGGAGGAAGCTTCTTTCTGGCCAACATGTGCTTTCTTTTTGTTTAGCTCAAAGTTGTGTCATTTCAGAAGGATATTCCGTACATAAAATTCCATTAAATCTGGCCAGGATTGATGCATATGTGAGATTATTGCAGCAAAAAAGCTGTTTTGTCATTTCAGTTCATCCTAAGTATTTTTTTCTTGCATGAACTTGTTCCATAACCACTGTGTGCATGTTTCTATTGTCTCCACAGTATGACTACGAGTACGATGAAAATGGAGAGCGGGTGATTCTTGGAAAAGGCACGTTTGGCGTGGTGTACGCGGGCCGGGATCTCAGCAACCAGGTTCGACTGGCCATCAAAGAGATACCAGAGAGAGACAGCAGGTCAGGGAAAACTATCTTTACTAGCAAACTATGCTAAATTTCATGGTAGCGAAAAGATAAAACGTAAGATTTTTTCATGACCCGCTGACCTTTACCCGAGCAAAATGTCATGTTTGCTTAAATGATCTAAAACTGGCAAAATGAAGTGAATTTTCTCAGTTTATTCATTAAGGGAGGGGGATGATTTGATTATTTAAAGCCGCCCTTGGGACATCTTTGACATTTTAGCAGTTGTAAGAAATCTGTTTAATAAACTGCAAAGACTGAACTGGAACTGAATGCTAATAAGTGTGAGAGCTGCTAATGCTTTGTCTCATTCAGCTGTAGTGTCGAGCTACGTTAAGAAAGTGCTGCATCTCCAACTGTGAGTGCAAAACGCAGATTAGGAGTGTCCCTGGTGGTTTCTGGCTTTCAGCATACTGGCCACCAGTTGAGCGACTGCTTAGTGGAGAGCCAAAAAAGCAAATCCCCCCCCCCCTTCCTTTCATTTCCATCACTGTCTCTACGTCTCCTCATAGTTCCACCTACTCATCTCAGCCTGCAAGACTTTCTCCCAGTCGAGATGATTCCACTGCCACACTTTGTTCCACTAATCACATCAGAAAGTCAGCAGGGCGCTAGGCTGCAAAGAACGTGGAGAATTCTGTGTGAATAATTTATAGGTGGAGGGAAGTCTCAAGACGGAGAGAGGGTGTGAGTCTTGCAGGGAGCTGGATGTGAAAAGAAAATCGCTGGCAGGCATTTTTTTCCCAACCTACAGGGACCTTTTGTTCTGCTCAGATATCAGGAATGAGCCTCAGTTCAGACCGGGTTTAGTTGTTTTTGGGTGCCTGGATCTGTCTTGTCTGCTCCTGTCACTTTCAGGAAAAGGCATGGTGACATGACATATTTGCAAACGTGCCTGTTCTGCTGCTCCGTGCACACCTAGAGCCCACATCTGTTCCTGATGCATCCCAAAACGGCTCACTTATTTCTGCCTCCGTCTAGTTCAGAGGGAAAATACGCCACTTCCTCATCAAATAAGCATTTTAATTACGGATTAGGTTGTTTATGAGGGCATGTAATATCGTAATTCAATGATCTGAGCTTCTCAAACGTTAATATTTTCTTCTACTACCATAGTGAGCTGAATATCTTCTGTTTTGTTTATAGTAAAAGATGAGACTGTTGTGAATTGGACAGCAGATTTTAAGAAATTGTAAAGTGCTTTTTGTTCATCTTTTGCACACTCTGGTATCTTTTATAATCCCAAATCAGACATTTTTCAAAGGCTTTTTTCTATATTATAGATGTTAACTTGTGACTTGTGCATACATACAGTAAAATCATTAAAAACATCAATAAAAGAAACATGTCAAAATAAGCAACCCTCCCATATTAAACTTATATCTAACTATATTTAACACTTAAAAGGAACATATTATGCAAATCCACTTTTTTTGCACTTAAACACATGTGTTTGTGCACTTTTAAGTGTTTAGGAATGCAGAAAATGTAAATGTATTCCCTCCTGATGCTGTGCATATATCTTTATGTTTAATTTTCTCTATTATGTTTTTTTATCTACATCACATTATTTGCTGTGGGTTTGCCAAATAAGGTCGTGGACTTCCTGGTGATCAATGTGGTGAATCTGATACGTTGACATTTATAGTAAACTTAGCAATAAAATGTTTCTCTGCCGGGAGATTAGCGTATTGCTGCTATCAAGCTACAAACATGGCGGAACAGGTTGGAGTTGAATGTGTTTGTCATTCATAGCTGCTAAATGTGCATAATAACAACAGTTAGACTGACAATAACTGGTAGGACGGTAAATCACTTTATACACTTTTGGTACTTGTTGACCTCATAAATAGTAAAAAGCTGCAGTTGTTTGAGTTGTAGTTTACTTGAGATTACATAATAATTGGTGGCATTTTTATGAGCGATTTCTGAACTGTGAATTGCTTGTAAATGGGGGCAGCTGTAGCACTGTATAATGTAAAGCGCTTTGAGTGGTGGATAAGACTGGAAAAGTGCTATATACAGTAAGTATGAGTCCATTTACCATTTAAATATGATAAGTGCCGGCCCAAACAGCATCTTAAAGCAAAGCTTCTCTTATGTAGACACATAAAAATGATGATGCATCGTCAGTGATTCAGATTCCAGCTCTGTCTGCATTGTAATACTTATGTTAATTTGGATTTCTTGACACCGAGCAATTACCTGTCTAACCTCAACCAATGAGTCATGAGTCAAACATTAAAGTGTACAGAAGATTTTACTAAGATATTTCACAAGCAAAATTAGCAGAGACAGAAAGTCTGTGTTGAAGATTGGAGGAGCCGGTTCTGACTCCGTGTGTGGCACAGAAGCAATAACATAGTTTTTTACATGACAGTCCATCAGCCTTTTTTTCCACCTTGAGTTTCTGCTTCTCCTCCTGTTAACTCCTTTGTAGTTCTTGTATTAACCCGCCCTCCACACAGCCCCTCTATTCTGCACGCTCTGTTTGTATTGATATTGATAATACTCTATAATTTATTGCATTAGTATGTAATGCTGACAGCATAGCATTAATAACCTGAGAGCTCACTATAAAGCAAACACAGCAGCCATACATCACACTGATTAGACGGTACCTTTATTCTCTAACACTTACATTCAATTATACAATACAATTGTTCCACAGAATATTAATATACATGGAAGAGTAGAATCGTGTCACGTGTGTGTGAACAACATCATGTCTTCAACTGTTTTATCACAAGCTTATGAAAATACGTAGTTTGTTTGTTGAAGTACGATACAAAGAGTAAAGAAGGATTACTCTGCGAGATGCATGACGCCCATCAGTGCTACTGTAGCTTCGTCTGCAGTGCACAAACCATCAAACCTGCTTTCTGGTGAGTTTTACGCATTGTCGGATGCTGCTCTTTTAATACAGGTACTCTCAACCGCTGCACGAGGAGATTGCGCTCCACAAGCACCTAAAGCACAAGAACATCGTCCAGTACCTGGGCTCTATCAGTGAAAATGGCTTCATTAAGATCTTCATGGAACAGGTGCCTGGAGGTGAGACACATGCAACCACTTTGCTAAGCTTGCATTAAAATCTTCAACTGGCTGCTTTGCCTATTAGTTATTAGGTTTATACCATATTAAATGACACATAATCTGCCTTTTTGTACTTGGATCAGCTATGATGTAGGCTACCGGGTTGCCAGGTTGATACTGAATGACCCTGAATGTGCACATTAATGAGTCTTCTGACACTTATCTCAGGTGAGAGTGAGTGAATTGATATTTACTGTGCTCTATCCTTTTGTATGTAGGAAGTCTGTCTGCACTGCTGAGGTCCAAGTGGGGTCCTCTGAAAAACAACGAGCCCACCATCGGCTTCTACACAAGGCAGATCCTAGATGGGCTCAAATACCTGCATGACAACCAGATAGCACACAGAGACATCAAGGTGATGGTTACTGCGTGAAGAATGCTCTGTCAGAGCTTTTTTGTGGTGCAAGTTTTATGACCCTTTTGGTTTCATAAATATAAAACTTCTATGATTTATGACAGCAGCAGGAAGTAACTATGTCTTACTATGTCTTACTTGGACAGACATGTTTTTACTGGCCAGTGGTCACAACATATGGATGACAGGTGATCTCTGTGAGGCTCTCTGGTCTATATATAATCATATATTAAAGTCATGTGTGAGAACTGTTTATTAAGTTGCATGGTTTTATAGTGGATGGGTCAGATTTGCATTAATCTGTATCCTCATCCAGCATGTAGCTTAATTTCAAACCAATTCTGACTATATTCTCATCACAGACAGTCACTGGCCTCATCTGGTTAACAGCTCTTTTATAAGCATAGCTAACACCACGTAAAACACCTTGATTTGTTTAGTCATAATCAGTTGTTCTTGACTTTCCACGTTTTATCCCAGCACCATCCAGGAATTTCAATTCCTGCTTTTTCAATCCACAGGGTGACAACGTGCTCATTAACACTTACAGTGGCGTCCTGAAGATCTCTGATTTCGGCACATCTAAAAGGTTGGCTGGAATCAACCCCTGCACTGAAACTTTCACAGGTACCGTTACATCACTCACTCCTCCATGTTCACCCAAACAGACACCTTTAAAAAGCTGGAGAAGTTGAGGCTTAATGTGGTTCAGTGGTGGCATAAATCCAGGTTGGGGATGAGTCTGCCGTCAGATCAGACAGGTTTTTGGCACCACTCCATCTGATGAAGAAGCCCATCTAACCACTGATTGGAGCAAACAAAGGCTTACCCTGAAGGAAACTAGGCTGCACCTTGTTATAGCCCGATGCTTGCTATAAATGTGTCAATGTCTACTTTTAACTCGACACACAGGCTTCTAAAAGCAGCTAATGTGCAGCCAGCAAGTTATTAATAGAACAAAGAAACCCTTTCAGTGAGGATCTGAAAATGTTACCTCGACTCAGCTGGGATTAGCTGACAACACTGAGACTCTTACCTGTTACTGACACAAAATCTTAACCTCTTTCTCGCCTGGTTGGTCATTTGCAGAGTTGCGGCATCACTCCAGGGCTGAGTTCACTTTTGATTAAACCTAATGCAATCTATTCTTAGCATTCCCATCAGTTCTTTCACCCTGCTGACGCTCACCTGACGTCAACCATGGCATGCTTTATACTTCAGCCTTTGAAGACACTAAGCACACTTTAGAAATGCAAATGTGGTTGAAGTTTCTGTTTGTAGTTTAGGTGACTCGCTGCAGAAAATATTACATATAAAAGAAGTTACCAAACCATTAACCTGTTTTATCTGTGACAGACTTACAGATTCATACAATTACAATAACTTTAATCTGTTCTATTCCATGCTTATTATAAAAAATAAGATTTTGTATAAAGTTATTACTAATTTAGTTATTTTTTCATTATATAAACTAGGTATCTGGTTGCTAATTGGGTGATTATTTCTATACGTCAAATGAAGAGTGCTGTTGTATTGGCAACATTTGTTTTCCAGGTTGGTTTGTGATGAAAAAACAGAAATAAAGTTAAAATATAAAGAGTTGAAGTGAAGGTCGGCAGCAAAAAGCAATCATTAAATTAAAATTGTGATGTTTTAATGAAGTTTAGATGTCATTAATGTTCCCCTGTGTATTGTTTGTCAGGCACATTGCAGTACATGGCTCCTGAAATAATAGACAAGGGGCCCCGTGGGTACGGTAAACCAGCAGATATCTGGTCCCTGGGCTGCACTATCATCGAAATGGCAACTGGTAAACCACCCTTTTATGAACTTGGAGAGCCACAAGCTGCAATGTTCAAGGTGAGAAACTATAACCTGAGGTTTGGGTGTGATTTTTAGCAATATGAGGATATTGTTGTACTGGAAGCGATGCAATCAGACTGAATTATTTTATTTTATTAACTCATAATACTTTTTTTCGAGTCACACAGCTATGTGAGCCCATGCTTTCAGTATTTGTTACAAAATCTATGTGCAGCAGTGACAGCTGTTCATCGTTCCTGCACGTTAGCCCATGAATTTCTTTGCTCATTTCTCTGCACACAGCAGTTTTAGCCATGAGATATTTGTTTTCATGACATGAACGCTATCTCTCCACAACACTTCTTTTGCATTAAGGTCAGGAGCCTGAATTAGTCATTAGTTTTATTCGTCTGTGCGTTGTTTGGTGGAACAACATGTGCGCTTACAACTGTTTTCTAGTGCTACGCAAGTGTTTTAATGAGATAATGTTCATGGATACCTGCACTACCTGCTGCAAAAGTAAAACGTTTCAGCTGTTAATAAGTTAACCTTAATGCAATAAGGAGCTTCTTATTCCTTTGTAAGATGTTTACTGTGGTTGCCAATCAAAAAATAACTTTCTGGAGATACTGGGTGGCCAGATTGTTCCATAAAGGCATGTTTTTGTTCTCTGATGGCACCACCATGTTTAAACTTAGACTAAAATGGTAAACTTAGTCAGACCCGTGCTCTTGCACATTAACTTTCCGGTTAAGGTTTCCTCAGCTTGTCTTAATCTGTAAGACTGTTACATCATTTAGCCTTTCAGAAAAGAAGCCAGTATATGAGCCAATCAGCAGGTCTCACCTCTGTGCTCATATTTTGTGAAAACATTACCAGACAATCTGCTTTTGTGCACCTGCATTGTGTTACCACCTGTCGGCTGCAACATAATCCGCCAGTAGAAACTCCAAATGCAGTCCGTGCACAAACATCTTTTATAAGCACACGTGCTTTCGCGCCCCCGTGAGAAAATCCCTCACCGGTTTCGATCTACATGTGTTTGGAATATTTACCTTGTCGGCTTGCCTGGCATACTTGCTTTGGGTGGAAATTTTAGCGCTCCACACCAGAATATTATTGTTTTAAACCACGTGCAGTCCATTAAGGATAGCGAGCACAGTTGTGGGATGTCTGGAAAGCATTACGGCACTCCTGTTAAAGCCTCAATGC
The DNA here is from genome assembly GCA_037177535.1 of Pseudomugil gertrudae. Lineage (NCBI taxonomy): Eukaryota > Metazoa > Chordata > Actinopteri > Atheriniformes > Pseudomugilidae > Pseudomugil > Pseudomugil gertrudae. The sequence continues at coordinate 17,365,008 of JBAMHV010000024.1, forward strand.
GTGGAACTTTCCATATCGTGTGATTCATTTAAAAGGCTGTAAATCCAAACAAGAATGTATACTGTATGTTACTGTACTGCATATGTCATAAAGAAAGCTTTTTGGATAAAACTTGGATCTGCTCTCAGTCTTTGTGAAAGCACTCGGAGCCTACAGAGTACATTCATCTCTAAAACAGCTCATGTTGTATCTGCATGTACAGTTTTCATGTTCTCTCATCCATGTGGAATGTAGTTAGGGAGTAATATCTCCTGTTAATCTTTAGTCAGCATTGTTCAGCCTCAGAAAGGGGAATTTTACTCCTCGTGCATGCGTGAGAAACTTGCACTTGAACTTAAACCATCTTAAAGCTGAGCCGTAATTATGGTCCCACAGTAAAACTGGCAAACATCAAAGTTTTGTTGTATTTTTTTTTTACTTGAACCTGTACTTGCTTATTTGAAGCTATGTCTTTCATTGGCAGGTTGGCATGTTTAAGATCCATCCAGAAATCCCAGAGTCCATGTCCCCAGAGGCCAAAGCCTTCATCCTGCGCTGCTTTGAGCCTGATCCGGATCGGCGTGCCACTGCCATTGACCTCCTCACTGACGAGTTCCTCACCGTCACCAGCCGCAAAAGGAAAAGCAAGAGCAGTCTCACAGGTAGGTCCAGCTCACAAGTTATACAACAGTGATAGTTTATTCTTTGTTCAGCTTGCTTCTGCAAATTGTTCCTCACAGTCTACATGAAGAGATTAAAGAAGAAGAAAGACGTATACTTTAAAACTTCAGATAGAGATGAACCATAATTATATCATCCTGAAAATAAGCATCAATGTTCTCCTTCTGCTTCGGGTCTTGCTTGTATGGTGTTGAATATAAAGCTGATCCACGAATCAGCTTTGCACAACAATCAGCATCTGAAAGATATTTTATATACGGGGACTGTTTATTGAAAATAACAAGTCCTTTTATTTGGAGTCCTCATCCTTGTAAACAAATCTTTCATTATGCAACGTGATTCCTGTCTTCTAAAACCCATGAGTACATCATTCCTGTGAATTTCCGAGCGGTCTCATGTCTCATCAGGTTTCCACCCCACAGCAGCGCTGCAGTCATGTGCTTTCTCACCAAGGCGCAACATTACCAAACAGCTTTAAATCCTGTGTGCAGACTGTTTGCTTGGAAATGTTTTCCTGCCAGCCTTACATGAAATCAGCTTTAGTTTTGTTCTTGCTTCACTGCTGACACACTGTTTCTGTTTGTGCTCCACAGCGCTGTCCTCTGGGTCAGGTGAGTCATTTTGCTTTTTGCACACATTTTTTTCCTTCGGATTTTTCTACCACGAGTGTTTCTACATTAAAAGCTGGATACAAGTTCTATAAACCATCTGCGTGCCTTGCTTATGAGTATTTAGACCACAGTTCCCACAGTTTACATTTCCCCTCTGCTTTCTATGACTTTTCCCTTTCCAAGAACTCTTACTTTGCACAACAAGAGGTTTCTTGGAAATATCTTTCATGAAATAAAGACAATGGCTGCAGCAAGACTAACATCTACATGATGATTAATCTACTAGAGATTAATCTCTTTGACATTAGGATTGTTTTTCAGCAGTAGTTACACCCTTTTTAAAAGCTTTAGATCCCTTTGTGACCACATGTCTGTGCTACATTGCAGTGCATGAGATTATTTATATGCAACAAGCAGCTCTCGGGCTCCGTTTTATCTTGCATTTGTTGTGTCCTTCAGAGTACATCCGCAGTATCTCCCTGCCAGTGCCGGTGGTGGTGGAGGACACGAGTAGCAGCAGTGAGTACGGCTCTGTCTCCCCTGACAACGACCTCAACACCAACCCCTTCATCTTCAAGCCCAGCATCAAGTGCTACAGTGAGAGGGATGTCAAGGGGCCGAAGTCCCTGTTTCTCAGGTAGAATAAATGAGGCCTTTTGTGCCAGTGAATGGGGTCATGGCGGGCTTTTATTAAAAACGAGTCATTCATGACCCTATAATGGTAGTATTGATTCATACTAAGGCAGTTGTCTATATGAGAGCTAACGTTTATTTGACTGGCTGGATATTTTTTATTCTACAGAGATTCTCAAAGCAACTAGTGGCAACAGTTGCCTTTTTTTTTTTACTTCAGTGAGTAATTTTTCTCTTCTATGACTGGTTGTTTTCACCAGATGGAACTAATAAAAATGCCAATGCAGCTATGCATTGCTAAGGTTTTTTTTATCTTGCTGCTCTGCACAACCATCTAATCATGACCATGACAGTATTATATTGCTGCCTGTAGCAAACTAAAAGAACAACCTTGAGTTTTTCAAGCTGATTGCTTTAAATGACACTAAATTATTCATTATAGCACTACTAAACACATCTTAAATTTAAGAAAGGAATGGCTACATTTCTTTGATGACATATAATAAAATCACACAGATGTCGTGTTGCAATGTTGAGGACTTGATTAAAGATTTATTTCTTTGTTTGATGACGTTTTAATGGTGCTTCTGTTTATTCGCCACCACTTCTATTGCACACATCAAAAACTATGCAGACAGAAGATGGATTGTGATTGTCGCAATCCCTGAATGTGTTGTCCCCATGATGTTTTAGCATCATTATAGATGAGGATAGTATAGTATAGTATGTATAAATGGCTATTAGGTAGCCATTTAAATGTACTTAAAGCCAAGTATTTGCTAATATTAGTATACAAGTGCCTCAAAGTTAAATCCAAAATGTCAGAGCATTTCTTGTTTCATCCCAGCATTCCAGTGGAAAACTTTGAGGACCACAGCGCTCCTCCGTCTCCAGATGAGAAAGATTCTGGGTTCTTCATGCTTCGCAAGGACAGTGAGAGGCGAGCTACGCTTCACCATATCCTGACCGAGGATCAGGATAAGGTGGTGGCCAACCTGATGGAGGCTTTCACACAGGTTGGCAATCAAAGAAGTCATCAGGAGTGACAGATGGACACAGTGAGACACAGTAGTCAACATCCTCGTGCATTTAAACCATTGGGGCTTTTTTTTACGTTCCAGGGCTCAGAGGAAATGAAACTGAAACCTCAGCACATTTCCACCCTGGTAGTGAGTCTGGCAGACTTTGTGCGCATGGCTGACAGGAAAATCATTGCCAACACCCTGTCTCAACTCAAGCTGGAGCTGGACTTTGACAGCACCGCTATCAGTCAACTGCAGGTCATGCTGTTCAGCTTCCAGGATGCTGTAAGTGTCAACAGAAATACCATCTAACATTGCAGAATCACACACAAAAAATAAAAATGATTGCAGAGGTCCTCAAGAACTCTTTGAAAATATTTATTTCAATCCAAAACAAAACCCTCTTATTTTTTTTTTCATTTTAACACAGCAAAATGTTCAGTTTATTAATAACAGCTTCTTGTGGTTAGATTTTAAATTGCATGGTTAAAAGAAAACAAGCTCATTTCCTATTATGCTGCATCTGAGTCATGTGACTTCCTGTCTATTATGCATTCCTCATTTGGAAGCCGAGGTGCTTTTAGCTTCCTTAAAATCCCACATGCTCTGTAGGCTCCAGCATAAATGTTGTTCTTACACAAGCTGCAGAGAGCAGCAGGCTGCTTTTTTTCCACTGCGATCAGACATGGTTGTAAAATACTGGTAACCTTTTAAGCTGAGCAATGAAAGAGGGAATGTGTTGAGGGGTAATTGCACCTTCTATAAAAGGGTTCACCCGCTGTGCCCCACAGTAATGCAGATGAAATGATAGGAACAGCAGTTGTTTTCACATTGGTAAAGGGTATTACGTAACATAAGAGGAAGATGAACCTCTGATGCCTCCTGTTGGTCATATGTGTTTATAGCCTAAAGACGATGAAGATTCTGATTTGTAGTGCACAAATGAAAATATCTGTAGTGTTTGGAAAGTATCAGCAAAGTTCTGTGCTTTAAAAATCTGTTTTAGCAAATAAGGTTGAAAAAAAAAGTAAATTAAGAGAAAAATCTACAGAATTATACGTGATTCTCATTCTCATATTTCCAGGTAAACAAGGTGTTGCGAAACCACAACATCAAGCCTCATTGGATGTTTGCGCTGGACAACATCATCCGCAAAGCTGTTCAGACCGCCATCACAATCCTGGTGCCAGGTAGCATCATCAGCCTCACAAGCAAAGCACTTTTTAATCTGTTATGAGCGATTCCGCATAGCACCGAGTGATAAATACCAGAGCTGAGAAGGGAGTTTTGTCTGGAAGCCTGTGTGATCAGAAAAGTTTAGAGTCGGGATTCTGATACAACACACAGTGGGAAAAGATGCAATGAAACAGGTTGAACTTCTGACATTTAGTTGTTTTTGCCAAAATGTTAACCTGTTAAAAATGGTTCAGGAAATAAGATTGATCCTATAGTTAGCTGAAATACAATAACTGATGGACATGTTTTGTTTAGTTTCTTCCTCTCTGACATTGTTTACAAGCATGTAACTTATCAAGTTTGTAATCTGGAAAAACACATTCTGGTGAAGATGTTATCATGTGTTACAGGCATGCTCGTCATGTTTGTCTGCATGAAAAGAATCCACATCTTCTTTGAGGTTGAGCCAAAACCACATTTACAGCATCGGTTCCTAATACCGATGGAGTTCAGTGATATGCAAAGCAAGGTTTTTTCTGCTCATACTGCACAAAGTTTCAGTATTTTCAAAGCAAATAAGAACAAGAGCCTGTTTCCAGAAAAGCAGGAACTCAGCGTGGCATAAAGATGAATAGAAAATATCACAGATTAAAGATTAAAATTAGATATTTTATCCGAAATTTCTGCACAAGTTTGATTAATCAATCAAACTTTATTTCTAAAACACTTTTCATGCAGCAGCGACATAAAGTGCTTTACCTAATAAAAACAGTTTCAACATATTACAATAAATTGAATGCATTTAAGGGCAATAGCTCAAACAGTTTCCAGCCTTTCTGCAACACGTTGCAAGTAACAGGAGCTGCATGAACAAAGATGTTCTAACTGAGCTCCATGCAGAGAGCAACAGCTCGTAAAGAGTACAAATCAACACTTCTCTGAGTGATTAAAGCACAAATGCAGAGACAGTAGTCCACACATAGCCTTAAACATCTTTATTATTTTTATTTTTATTTGAACAGTCACATTAAATACTCTTATCAGGACAATACATTTCACAGAGGTCAAAGGGAGTAGGATGAAGTAAAACTTTTCCGTTCCTACCCCCTCGTACAATTACAAATTACCAGTATTGACATTTGTGTAAAGACAATAATACAAAATACTCTACGTATATTGGTTTACATACAGGTTTGCTTTACATTACGTTACTCTGTTTACATATACAAGTATGCATTTGTATGGCTTAGTCATTTTTCTAACAGTTATATAAATGCATTATTAGGTATTCTTTTTATTGATACTTAATTTTTTTCATTAAATAAATAAAATAAAAGTGTACCAGCGACCCTGCCTCATAGTGGTCAATGAGGGCCATCTCTCTTGTCCCACACGTCACAGTGATGCATCATGGCTCTACAGTTAACAATAAAGTACGGAGAAACATGGTAAATCATGAAAACAAAGCATTCATATAAAAGATAACCACATAATCGAGCACAAGATGACAAGATGTTATTTTACTTCAAAAGAAAAACTGATTACAGAATTAAAATCAGAGTTTTAGTTTCTTCACAAGTTTTTCTGCATGTGGTTTGATTTAAAAATGAAACCTTGTGGCTTTATGTCTGTGCTCAGAGCTGAGGCCTCACTTTAGTCTGGCCTCAGAAAGTGATCCGGCCGAACAGGATGACGTTGACGACGACGCTGAGCTGGGAAGAAACTCCACCCACCAGAGTCGGACGCCTGCTCTCAACGCTCACGATGACACGGTGGCCACCTCAGGTGTCAGCACGCTCAGCTCCACCGTTTCCCACGAATCCCACAATGCTCAGCGCTCTGTGAGCATGGAGCTGGGCAGAATGAAGCTGGAGACCAACAGGTAGAAACTAGCCTCTCATTAATAGTATAAACCAGAATTTTTGTTAATTTCTCTCTAAAATAAATGTTTTCTCCTCCTTGTTTGACTCAGATTACTGGAGGAGCTGTTGGAGAAAGAGAGACAGTATCAGGCTATCCTGCAACAAGTGTTGGACGAGCGAGAGCAAGAGATCCGACTACTGAAGCTGCGATCTGAGCCCACAGGTCTGTATTTTAATAAAACATAACCTTTTTTATGTTTTTAAACTCCCTGTCTGTGAAACCCCCGGCACACCTGGTACTTCCAGCTTGAATTTCCATTTTATAACCATTTTCTATAAAACCAAATTCTGCTAGGCTGCACGTGAATTGACATGCATGTCGTGCATCAACACCAGAGGGGTCCCGTTCTGGTCGCCTCAGATTCTTTATGTATCCTGGCTCCAAGGCACCTGACTGAAATAACTCAGTTATTGTGCAGAACCTCATTGGCTGTTGGATGCATTTAATAGAAGCCATGCATACATAAAAACTTGCAGGACAGTGGCCTTCGAGGACCAATTTTGGATTCTCCTGATCTACACAATATAAATGAAAGTGTACGAAGACTTCCAGCAATCCATCCATCCATTTTCTACCGCTTCTCCCTGAACGGGGTCGCGGGGGGCTGGAGCCAATCCCAGCTCACATCTAGCAAGAGGCGGGGTACACCCTGGACAGGTCGCCAGTGACTTCCAGCAATGCCTCAGTTTATTTTATCTTTAAAATAGACAATTTATACATAATCAAAGCTGATTAATCATCTATCTGATGTGCAAATTAAGTGAATTGCTTAGATACTGACTTGCTAAAGTGATCATTTAGCTGCATCTTGTAACCATGCTGCAAACATTAAGCATGACCTCTAAGCAGCCTTGTCTTAGAAGGTGAAGCACAATCATGAAACGAAACAAAACATGTAAGAGATTGAAGTTCCATGTAACATCTAATTAAATGCTATCTCCTTATATGGATCAGAACCTGGGATAAAGCAAGAACATTAGTGTGCTGTCACCAGTACGGGTGCTTTTCCATTGGAAACAGATGTTATGGAACCAGATGAAAGTTATTCCTGCTCGACATCAGCTCTGCCAACATACTTATAAATCTTTTCTGTGGAGGATTTAAAGCACAGATTTGCTTGATAAGTGGAAACCATGCACTGAAGGGGGGTCTCCTTTATATCTTTTATTAGAGACCCCCTTGTCGTCAGATGAGCTGCAGAGGAGTCAGCCTGCACAGAGACATGAGGACCCAGAGCTGAGTGGTTGGCTGAGGCTTTATGGTGTGGACCAAGACTCCATAGACATGGTGAGTCTCTGCTTCTACACAAGAGCATTCATGGATTTTCCCATTTCAGTGTCTGGCTGTTTGGGATGGTTGTTGTTGCTATTGTAAATATAAAGATTTTCCATTTGTGTGTGTCTGTAGATACTAAATGAGGATTACACATTGAACGACATCCTCCATGATGTCACAAGAGATGATCTGAAAAGTTTGAGACTGAGGTATAAAATCATATTTATGTTTTTCAAGCATATATTTGGCTGTTTTCAGTTTAAAGTCACAAAGATGCATATTGTTACTGCAGCAGAATGTGGAAATGAAGCTGCATTACAGTTCTTTTATGACTAAAACACCATTAAATTGCATCATAAGTGATATCTTGCTATTTCTGTTTGTTTTATCCATGTAAAATCATTTAAAATGTTATAGATTGTACCGTATAGACTCATATTTGTGTCACACAAATGATGGTATATTATCCTCTGAGTATTTGAACCAAAAAGCATCTTTTCTCTCTCTGTCTTGTCAGAGGAGGCGTCTTGTGTAAACTATGGAAGGCCATCACAGACTACAGGCAGAAGCCAGCCTGAAGCCTTAAGTGGAAATAACCACTCAGAAAAGCCAACAACTCAGCATCTCCTTCTTACCTCAGTATTTATAGGAACAAGACTTTTGAGAGAAGATCCCGTGCTCACTTTACAACCACCAACAATCTCCTTGGGTGTTTTATAAATTTTGAATTGAGGATTTTGGGTAATTTTGCAAGCAGGAATTACAAAGAAGTGCCACTAGTTTTATTATGCCTGATGGATACAACACCATTTTTGGTACAGGTGCATATAAAATTGCATTTGATGGCAAAATCTTTTATTAAAAGCTTGAAAACTGTCAAAAATATTTTCTTGTGTCTTCACAAGATACAATGTTTACAAAACTGGAGACTGACCATTTTCTAATACAAGCCTGAGATACAAAATACATTCAGCATCAACTATACTAATGTTTTTTGGGGGGTTTTTTTGTCATGGGCTCTTATCACTACTTTATTTTAATGTATTTTAATTTAATTATTGTAATCTGAAGGATGTCAGTGCATGCCCTTTTTTTTCATCCAAACTGAGATTTATTTAAATTTTTTCCCTACATTTCCTTTTACAATATGAATTATCTGGTTCTTTTTCTGAGAATATTTCTTATGTAAATATTGTGTTATAAAATTCAATGTGAGAGACATTTACAGTCATGTGAAAAGGGCAGTACAACTCTTTAACTCTTAGGTTTTATGTGTCAGGATTAAATAGATAAATAGTGTGGTCCAAAATATGTTTAAACTGTAAATAAATACAAATTAACCACAACATAACCTATTTAACTATTATTTTTTTTAACAGAAATAAACCCAAACATGGAAGCAATGTGTGGAAAACAAAGCTCCATCTCATGATTAAGTTGCTTGTTACATGTTCAGCAGCAGTAACTTGTAGTAATGTTATCAGTTTCACATGATAGTGAGGTCATTTTGACTCGCTCTTACTTACAGCATGGCTTTTGTTTAGATCTAGACTCAACACCTTGATTATTTTGCTATTTTTTAGCCCTTCAGACAGATATTCTTACATCTGACTGCAAGGTGAACAGGTCCTGTTGCTGCAACACAATCCCAAACCTGATCACCACCTGCCAGCTGTTTTGCTCAAAATGCATTAAAAAAATGCATTAATCATCAGTCAGACCAAAGAAATATTGAAGACAATTCTTTTTTTTTTATTTGAAGCCTTTCTTTGAGCTTTTAACAACATTTTTTAAAGAAAAGCATAATAATTTACACATGGTTTAGGAATCTCAGAATTGTTGCAGTGCACATTGCATCCACCAGGGGGCAGAAGATAAACAGGCTACACAACAGGAAGTTTTTCCTACATAGTGATGTAAAATGTCTCAGACATGTGTGTATCAAAGGTGATACCCACAGCACTACAGAGTCGAGGTCAAGCATCTCCACTTTAGTTTGCCAGTCCAAAGGACATTATTCTAGAAATCTTGTGGTTTATTCAGATTAATTTTTGCAAACCTAAGCCATGCTGCCATGTTGTTTTAGAAGAAAAGCTCCACGTCTATTGTCAACTGAATGTTTCCTATTGTAAATAATCATCTGTTTGTGGTGTGATTTCTTCTTGAATTGGATTACCACACCTAAATGAAGCAGATCAACACCTGGCATAGACTCTTAATTAAACGGTGCATTAATTAGCATCCCTTGGGTACTAAATGCACTCTTAATTCCCATAAAAGCAGGAAGAATGTCCTTCATTTTACATAGAATGCCTTTACATTTTGGCTTAGTTTTTGTTTAAAAAAGTTACAAGTTGCAGTATATCACATTTTGTTCCTTACCAAAAACTATATTTATCTCATTTAAGACTATTTTTTCCATCAATCCTGATATATAAAATCTGAGACTTGAAAATGGGTGTACCATTTTTTACATGTCTGAATGTACTTTATATAAGATATGGCTCAACATAGTTTTATCCTCATGTGCATTGGACCAAGTCTATGATGAACACGTGAAAAATTAATTGTACATTATTGTATTTTCTAGAGTTACAGACCATAGGAGATAAGAGTAAATAATAAATATAGCATCATTGCATCTGTTTTGTCGTCATACACTGACTAAATTGTGTTTATCTTGCTCACAAACCTTCAGTCAAACATGTGTTGTGTTGGAAAATCAGAATTGTAAACAAATTTTTTGTGGAGGAGCCTCTTTTTTATTATGTGGTCAGAAATGAGGGAACTAGTCTTACGCAGTGTGTCCATTTTGTTTCATATCTGAAGACTTAAAATTTTGTGTCATCTTGTCAAAATAAAATTTTCATCTTGAAGCTGTGAAAGAAATGTGTGAAAAATGTTTTTATATATAGTTGTAGGCACGAAATTTCACTGTGCCCTTACATGCACTATTTATTTTCCCAGTCTGTTCTAACACATAGGGGTAAATTACTTGTTTTATTATTAGTTTTTTACTCTGTTTGACTCAATTTACTGTAAAATATAAGGGTAAAGCGTTTAATCAGTATAAGAATAATAATGAGAAGAAAAAAGTAACACAAATCAAATTAATTACGGAAGAAAATAAAAAGCTAAGTATCTTCTTTTCTCTCTACAACTGTTGGCACAAACTATTTCCCTCCATCTTACCAGGAGAAAAGAAAGAGGGAAATGTGGCTGCAACAGGTGAGCGGGTCCTCGCCATATTTGTTCATCATTCTGACGTCACCCATCTCTGGTCTCGCGACCGTCTCCCTCACCATGACAACGACGGATTTTTAGCATCGCCTGGAGGCAGTTTCTGTCGTTCTTCTTGATATAGAGGCACGTTTACGTAAAACTGTGCATTTAATGTAAGTATAACACTTCCTGTAGGAAGGGCGGCGGTGCTGAGGGGGTCTGTGTGAGTGGGAAGCCAGCTGGAGGCAGAGAGAAACGACGTTTATCTACGTGAACAATGGCTCTGCTTCAGCATCCCCGGCTGCTGCTCGCCTGTGTTGTGCTGCTGTTTGTCCGGAACCGCATCGACGCTCGCTCTTCACCCATTTCAGACCTAAAATCTAAAATATCAGGGGTGGAGGAGCTCCTGGAGGAGTTCCGTAAGCAGCTCCAGCAGGACCAGGCATACAGGGCAGGCGATGCGCTGGACTCCTGCGTGGGCGACTTTAACGAGGCTGGGGAGCGCATCATCCGGGCCAGGGCCTCCATCGAACAGGGGGCCGCCTTCCTGCTGGCTCCGGACCGGGTATACACCTGGAAAGACTGCGTGCACGCCTGCTGTTCGCAGCCTCACTGCACCGTGGCGGTGGTCCAGGAGGACATGAGGCAGCCTGGAGAAAGTCTCGGCTGCTACCTGTTCAACTGCACCTACAGGAATAAGAACATCTGTTCCTTTGCACCGCAGCAAGGCTTCTCCACGTTCAGCCGGACTCCCAATGCCACGCAGGGACAACTCAGCGCGCCGTCCGGGAGGTCCAGAGGAGCGCTTCCTGATGGGGAGGATGGACCAGGTGGGTCTCTGCTGACACACACCAGCATGTGCAGATACAAAAGGTGTTTTATGGATTAATTATGAGTATTTAAATAATAATTAACTAATTATTAAGTTACACAAAGTCAGGGTTTGATGGGTTGTGGGCATATACATGTTTATTATTTTCCTATAAAACATGTAATGATGTCATATTACCAAAGGAAATATTAAGTATATTGTAGTTGGTTTTCCTGGCCTAAAAGTGGACTGTATGGTGCTTCAAGGATGCATTGCATTGCATTTACAAATATAACTTAGACATGTGTTCCGGCCTCCATTATTAAGACCTTATGTGTCACAAAAAGTGGTTTATTTAGCAGCTGATTCTGAGCAGAGCAGCATGCATATTAAAATCTTTCTCCTACTTCAATAAATGCTTTAGAAATAGTTTAAAGACAAAACTGAGGAATGAGGTGAATGAGACCAAATGCAGACCATAAAGAACTTTGTAAATAAAGTTTTAGGCTGCAAAAGAACAAATCAGACCATCCAAACAATGTTTCACTGACAGTCTAATATAACTTGTAGGTTTTGCAGAGATTTATCCGTATTACAGAAAGAGGTGGGAACTCTTTTTGGCCTGAAATAAAACATATTAAAGATAAAAATAGAGTTTCAGCTCATTGTTTCCACCAGATTTTTATATAAGGCATAAAGGACATGCTATCCGTCTGAGTTCTTCACATCTGTACAGCAATGCTAATCTCATCTAATTGCCAAACTATCAAAGGTTTTAAAATATTTAGGAATAATTTCTGCTTTTTCTTCTTGGAACTTAGGCAAAGGTTGGTAAATCCTGCTTATTTCATCGAGCTTGTTCAATATTATTACATTTTTCTGTCCATTTTATAACATTTTTATTCAACACATTGGAACAAAGCATTATCGGGGAAGGCTGAGTTAATGATTTGCCTTTTTAGCTCCAAAATGAGCTCAGAGAGTTGAGAGCAGAGACATGTGTTTTTATGACATCAGCCTCCATGTTTATTTTTTGTGATATACAATCAATAAGTTGTTTTATTTTCTTTTTTCAGCTTTTCACAGTTGTTGTTTTCTCTGTTGTGTGTCAGACTAAATGGCATATTTTCATGTTTTACATCATTATAAGAAGCATTGTTGTCTGCTTTCTTAAAATGTACAAATTAATAAATAAAGAAAATAATCAGGAAGTGATTTCAAGTCAAACAGTCTTTAGTTATAGTTCACTGTGATGGACTGGACCCGTGTATATCTGCCTCTCACCTGCTCGCTGCTGGGATAAGCTCCAGCTTCTGTATAAAAAATTAATGAAAAATTATAGTTCAGCCTGTCACAGTGATTATACAGTGTCTCACAATCATTATTGCTTTATAATAGCTGGATCAATATAGCTAAATGTCTATTTCCATCTTCATTATTTTGTTATTATCTGTAGTATTTCTACAAACCGCTATTCACGATTTATTAATCATCTTACTGCTTTGTGGAGCATTTATTGACACTTACATCAGAGATTTGGTTGCAAATCTGATCACATTATAATTGCATGTGTGCAGTTTGCTTTAATTGTGGGTTTATTTTGCAGATGTGGATGAGCCTCCTCGCAGCGACGCTGGACAGGATGTGGTCATCCAGCTGCCAACTGACTGGGCTGTACTGGATGGCCGGGACAGCGTGGATGACCACGGGATCGGCAACTTTGAATGGACTCTTGTTAAAGGAGATACAGCCATCAATATGAAGGTCAGTGTTTGCTTTAGACTTTAATAATCTCAGAGGTGAACCAGTTTTTAGAGTTATATGATGCAGCACTGGGATTCAGATATTTGGAGTCTAACTAAAATAAGATAAAATGATGATGATACAGATAACTGTGAATAGATATGAAAGTTTCTTCTCTGTTGAGTGAAGGAAACTCCACTGTTCATCATCTGAACTGCAGAAATAGTATCAGGAACCTCATAGATCCTATAAAACATGCAACTTAGTTGATCCAGATGGGAATTAGGTTTCATGTGAGTATCCCATTATGCCACTAAAAACATACACAAGTAAAGCATGCATATATACATGCACAGTTGTTGCTAACATTTGCTTTTGCACAATGAATAGCAAGTGAGCTTCCTCATACAAAACACTGGATATTTGCATTAGTTGAGTCAACACGGTGGCCTGTAGGACTTGATGAGCAGAGATCAGGGTTTATTATGTCTACACTGCCAAAAGCAAATCACCCAAATAGACTGGCACACTGTTCTCAACCTCAGGCTAAAGGGAGATAATCTTTTTAATTTGTTTTATGTAAATATTTACCTTGTCTGTAAGTTTTTCTTTTTGTTCAGTCACTGCTGAGTAGCTAAACAGTGACGTATTCAAACACAAAAAAGAAACAAACCAGCTTTGTGCACGCAACAACTTAGCAATTTAGACAAGCGATAACATGCATGCTCACAAAGACACAAAAACACAGTTTGACAGACATGAGATGTTTTTATTCCCCAACAAACTGATTCCAAAAGTGTTATTAGCCAACCTGGCTTACTTAAGTATGATGTGTGTCCGTTAGTTATCTGAGAAAAGTGGAGGATAAAAGTGGCTTGTTGTGCAGCAGATGAAAATCATCTGAAAGTGATGTTCTTAAGAAGTAAGAAAAGCTTTTTTTGTGTGCTGAAGGCCACTCACCCAGGGCTGCTGAAGGTCAGTGGCCTCCAAGAGGGTGTCTACACATTCCAGATGACAGTGACCGACACAACAGGACAGAGAAGCTCAGACAATGTCTCTGTCACTGTTCTGGCTCCAAAACACCAAGCAGAAGGTGAAAACATCACCAAAATATCTTTCACTGCACTGATTTCCATTAAAGTTTATAACTAAACCACTTTTGCTTATTGGTCTGTCTTTGAAGGGTGGGAGTAAATAAGTTGTGTGTCCACAGTGTGCACAGGTCATTGCTCCAACTACCAGTTCAAGTGTGATGACGGATGCTGTATTGACATTTCCTACGCTTGTGATGGGAAGCAACACTGTCCCGACCGCTCTGATGAAGACTTCTGCACAAACTGTAGGAAACATTTGTTCTGCATGTTCCAATGAGCAGTGTGATAGTTAGACATATTTTATGGTATTATATCCCTTAAAACATTATATAAATCTTACATTTTTCCACAACTGATTCCTGCCTCTCAAGTGGTAAATAAAATAAATGAGTTAATGATTCTTTTTTATGTTTTTTTTTTAGTTGACAGCAGCCGGAAGTCAGTGAACCATCCTGTAGACCCACTTAGTCTTCAGAGACCTGTAAGCCAAACAAAGCAGGCTGAAGATGTCTCCATGCTCCCAGCTGGACCAAGAAACCCCATCATGTCACCACAGGACAGCAGCGAGCCTGCTCCTCTACAAAGAAAGGAGGAGGCTTCATCCAGTAAAGGTGAGGGTGTTTGCTGCTCAACGATATGTACTCACATTCAGAGATGTATCACATTAAGTGCAGATTATATAAAAAACTGTTGCCTTGTAGTGTTACGAAGCTGAACAGGAGTTATAGTTCTGAACATTTCGTATTTCTTTTGTTTAACAATATGAACCTGTGTGTGTGTGTGTGTGTGTGTGTGTGTGTGTGTGTGTGTGTGTGTGTGGCATTCACACAGCTTTTCTTTCAAATAGGGTACATAGGGTTTTAGCTTGTGTCTGGATTTTGAAGCAGATGGAGCCTGTAGGCAGCCGCTGAGTCATGGCACTGTGCTCAAAATGCTGGCAACGCCACAGGGCCACTCCACACTCTCTGGGAAAGCATCCTCTCTGAATGCTGCAACAAAGCTCCTCTGTCCCCTCTGCCATCTGATCCCTGAATCAGACTGTGACTGGTCAAAGGGGCCTTCCTCAGACATTGCTTTTTACCATGGGTATTATATGGCAGCGCTGCACAAACACTTCGCTGGTGAAGTTAAAAAAAAAAGAAACTGTGAAGTTAGCATCTCATGTCACTGACAAAGTGGTGGAAACTATTAAACCATTTCAAAGTCTTTCATCAAACATAAGCAATATTCTCCATTTGTAGTCATCCATTTATTTGAGTAACAAAAATCTGTTTCACGTGTACACGTGTTGCTTCTGTTCCTGTAGATCCATGTGCAGCAGCTCCAGTTGTGGGCCCATGTAGAGGCAACTTCTCACGGTGGTATTACGACCAGCAGGCAGGTGAATGCAAACACTTCCTGTACGGTGGTTGCCGAGGAAATCATAACAACTTCCTCCAGGAATCTGACTGTGTCAGCGAATGCATCCAGAACAGTAAGAGCCTGTCTGTTTCATGTCACTGTATTTTTTCAGTTAGTGTTTGTCGACCCATAAAGCTAATACCGTGTTATCATTGATGGCATCTTTTAGGTCCAGCTTTCAGACCAGCAAGTGTAGCACCTCCAGTCACCAAACAGACTGAGGAGGGTAAATGTATGTACTACTGTATATATATAGTTTATTACCAGCCAGCCAATCACTCCCCCTGTATTTACCTTTTCTTTCTGGTATTTTGTACCTGCTATGATTCCATCTGCGCACCTTGCATGCCAGGTTAGGCTGAGTTAGTGGGCTGCAATGTAGTTATTTAAAACCTGTGTAATGTGAATATGCACACATGCACAGATTATACTGTTAGTAATATGTCCATGTTCATTTTTCATCATTTCAGTATTTTAGCTGATGAGCAACCCAGTTGTTGTACAAATGCTAGTTCTGGTTAGCAAAGCAAGAGTTGTATGTGTTTGTGTGAATAAAATAGGTGACACAGTAATGAGCGTTCTAGTTACGTACCCTATAGTCCCACAGACTTATGAGAGCCTGACTCTAAAGCCTTATAGTGACTGTTGGAGTTAGATGCTGCTAGGAGAAAGTCCTGTTATTGAATAGAAAAGGCCCTGTGCCCACACCGCTGTGCACTTCTGGTTACACAGTAGGGGTTGAACCAGCATGGAGTATAAGGAAGCGTTCCAGGCTGCCCAGAGAGGTGTGGCTTTCCCCACAGCGACACTCAAAATACCTTGTTATGAACAAAGACAATGAACAGGCCTCGTGTTGTGCTATGGTCCAGTCCATTAACGAGCAGAGACCTGGAGTTCTACAAGGAGCAGATCAGCACCCTAGATGCCCACTGTGCCAAAGCACCTGGGTAGAGCAAGGCTCTAGAGTGGCCCTCAAAGTAATTAACTCATGTACATTGCCGAAAGAGTAGAGCCAATCCCAGCTAACATCGAGCGAAAGGCGGGTACATCCTGGACAGATCGCCAGTCCCTGTAAAATCCTGTTTCTTTTATTTCATAACCTAAAGGGGTTTTGCAGGTCCTGTGCTCTATTTTGTACCATTGTTGTGGCCGACTTAGTCAAAGACAAGTAGCTCAAGTGGGAGATGCTTTCCTGTTTTCTAGATATGTTCAAGTATGTTGTATATCTGTTGTGATTTATCACCAGCAACACCCTCTATAGATATTGTTTTTGGGCCGGATTTACCTTATGGTGGGATTCCATTCAGATCTTGCGTGCTGGATCTTCTTTTGTATGGATATTGTTACTGACAGGCGTGTGGAGTTAGTGAGCTACAAACTATAAACTGGTGTTATATGAATATTTACACATGTACGGCTTATACAGTTAGTAATATGTACGTGTTGTTAATGGAGTTTTTTTTTTAAGCCTTTGTGTCATTTCAGTTTCTTACCTGATGAGCAAGACTGCAATGTGCATATGTTAGTTCTGGGTAGCATCTCTTTCCATTGTTACCAGTGAAGCATATCTTTTTATGGTGAAGTTATTGAACTACCAGTATTAGTTTAATAAAACCATTCAGCAAGTCTAGCTTTAGGTGATACGTCAGATGTTGTTGTTGACCTAAGCTTTGTATGTATTGGTGTTATAGCTACTCCTAAATTCACTCAAAGCAACAGAGAGAGCCACACCCCAAACTCCAAACCACTTTTAGTCATGGGAGGACATCCAGGTCCAGAGTCAGGTAAGACCTCGTGTTCACTCGCTTCTTTGAGGTTTCTAGTGGAGTTTTGCTCTATAGGTCATCCTCTGCACTTCTTCCAAACCTCATTTTCTCATCCAGGAGCAATTCTTCCTCTGGCACTCGGCTTACTCATCACCGCCCTGCTGCTGCTAATGATCGTCTGTCGTCTCAGACTTGTCCGCCACAAAATGAAGAAGGCGCGACCCCTAACCACAGAGGAGTCGGATTACCTCATCAACGGCATGTACCTGTAGCCAGTGAGCTGGGCACAGAAGCATGAAACAAAGCTTTCATCAGCAGAGCCTGATCCAGACACTTTGAGCTTGAACTCAGACATTGTTCCAGTCCAGCATCTTGAATTTGTCCTTATTTCAGGTTGTTACATTTAACGCTCTGTTGTCACGAACATTTTACTTGCACCTGTCCACCAATTCCCCTCAGTGACCTGTACATGTTCAGATGCGTGTAGTTATGTCAAATGCTGTCAGCCTCGATTACCGTAGGAATCTGTTATCAGAAATCAATACCGTTTCTGTTCTCTCCTTATGACTGCTGCAGAAAATGTGCCATTTTTGTGCTGCATGTTTTATCTCGAGTCAACTTGCTGGAAGGATGAAACATTGGAGTGCCTGTCTAAGTAGCTTACCACTGAAACTAAAGAACTCCAATGGAAATTAGAATCTGATCGTAATCTATTGGTTTATATTCCTGTCAAAAACATAATTTATATTTTCTTTACTAAGCAAACATGTATTATACATGCTATAAATGTATATATTTGTGGAGATGTGTTTCCTTAAAGTGCTGCCTTTCATGCTGTATTCAGTTTAACTTTAAAATAATAATTCTGGGATTTGATGGAAAAGAAGTGAGTTTCTTTCCCCAACAGTTTTTTGCTATGTTAAATCAAGGCAACAACACACGTAGAGAAATTGACATACAGTATACAAATGAAGCTTTTAAAATAGTTTAAGCCTGTACACAAAAATCCAAGGCAGACAAAAACATAAGCATCACTTTATTTTCATATGCCATTCCAGATACTGTAAAAGCCGAACATCATTGAGATCACGCAAAAATAAAATGTGCTTCGTGTCATTTTTTCTCTTCTTTTCCAAAAGAAACAGACATTTGCTTTATATGTTAAAGATTTATTTTGGCAAAGCAGTGACGGTCCCTTTTAGTGTCACCAGAGGAGCCTGCACTAGCTGTAATTGGACACCAGCTGCAAAAAGCAACACATCACCAAGTGGAAAGCACAGCCCTGAACGTGCATGAGTGTTGGTGGTATTAAGTGCGCTTCTGTCTTTGGAGTATGTTTAATACGATCCAATGTGTAGCATACTTTATGTGTGACCAAAGAGTGTTAAATAGGTTATGTGGGTTACTCTGTGCATTTTCCTAATACTTCTGGTGTGGGGGGTGGAAAGCTCATGTTTTCAAAGAAGTCTACAGAGATGATACACACACACACACACACACACACACACACACAAACCATAGCAAGGTGAATTGTCTAAAAAGGCCCAGGCAATCTTCACTTTTGTCCTACGATCCTCCAACATTCAGCTTTGATCGTACTGAAATGCAACATTGTTAAAGTGTCTGACTGTAATTCAAACTGTGAAACCACAAAAAAAAACCTAAAATCCAGCAGTTGAAAAAAAATATGTAATTAAAAATATGCAGGCCTGGAACAAGAAAAAAAAAAGCCCATGTTGAATATTTGTGTTGAGCTTCGATGAGTCTTTCTTCACAGCCTCTCAGCGCTGTCAACACTGATACTCTAGTCCCTCATTAGACTTAAACAAAAAGAGCATGTTCAGCGATGCTTTAAACAAAATGTCCCCATTCAGGCTTTTATTCCAGGTTCAAACTCAAAGGTGGATTATGGTCTGTCTTCATCTTCAAAGTTCATCCCTGTGAAAAAGAGAATATAAATGTTTATGAGGTAACATAACAAGGTAACTATTGTCTTGTTACATAAAGAGGGAAGAGTTAGAATCACATGCAAACCCTTTAGTGAAACAGTAGTAGTCTCACAATATAGCTGATTAATTGTTTTACAGTTTAATAAGCATCTAAAATTAAATTCATGCTCTTGAAAACCAAGCATAAACCTTCACACTGCTCTCATTTCCGTGCATCCTTTCATATTTATGCTCTGAATTATTGAACTACATCAGTAAGGTAGTCCTGATTACACCAAGATTCAAAAGTCTTTATTGTCACACCAGTTTGGAAGTAGGTGTTAAAAAAAACGTAAAGGAAGCGTGCAGCGAGCTGGTATGGTATGGAAGAAGCAAAAAATGTCTACAAGCAGCAAAATGCAGCCCCTTGTGATCCATTGCCTGCTCCAAGCCACACCATTTCACCTTTGCCACTGAGAAGGAGAGAGGGAGAGGAGGGGGAGAAGGAAGTCACTTCCACCTGGACCACTGCTTGTCTCTGTCTGTTAAAGGCACATAAATCACCCCCATCAAGGGCTTCATTTTGGTGCTTCCATCCTCCATCTTGTCATACTGCTCCAGCATCTGATTTCCTCCTGCTGGGCCGACGGGTAGAATCAGCCGGCCGCCGGGTTTCAACTGGTCCAAAAGCTGAGGGAGTCACAAGGTAAGTGGGTTAGCAGCATGATGGTAGGATGAAACCTTCAATGCAACAGAACTGAGCACATTCAGACTCACAGCTTGGGGTACGGTGGGTGCTGCTGCGCCAACATGAATGGCATCATATGGCGCCTCCTCTGGGTAGCCCATTCGCCCATCTCCCACTGAAACAAACAGTGTTTCACTTCCAGGCTGTGAGACTCAACACTGACAGCTCTCCTCACCACATCATTCATTACTCACTGTGCTATTTTCACTTAAGCAGTCTGAGAAATATCACAAAACAAACACCTTTTCTCTAAATAGCTGCAATGAAACGGCTCAAATCTAAAATGTGAGAGCATTTTAAAATGGCATCTATTATTCAAACAAAATCTGATATGCAAAAACACCAAAAAGAAGCTTTTTTATCATTTAAAAAAAACATTGGTCATATTTTGTTTAAAACAGTAAGTTGTTTTTGCCTGATTATAGCTCCAATTAGCAGAAAACCAAGCTACTTCTGTATTCAGGTAGGTCAGAGTTGTTTTAGCAATAATATATTATTATTATTAAAACATCAGTAACACTGATTCTTACTCAGATTTTATCCACATTGGGTATAAAATTATTTATTTATAGTAGTTACCCAGATAACTACTGCAAATCATTATTTCACAATGAACTGTGCATCAACCGTGTGATAAATATAGGAAAGCTGCAGCGAACCACTGAGTCGTCTAAATTACTGGTTCCCAATTTGGGCTCCCAAAGAGCCCAGTGGGTCACCAACGCTTTGTGCATTCAGAACCAATGTGATTAACACAAGGCCATGTCCACACAGAGATGAGTTTAGCTGGATCTACTTAAGTTTTGTTCATCGTGTGGATGGTTCCTTCACATAAAATGCTGTCTTGGAAACCTGAAAACAAAGTGAACAAATCTATTTTTAAATATTTACATTTAACATACATGTTGTCCTTACATGTATCATTCTCTTTCCTTGAAAAAAAAAAGTGTCGTTACTGAAATCAGCTGAATTTGATGATAAATAAGAATTCTGTAAAAGTCATGACATTTTTTCTAATTCTGGTTCAATACACATATTTAAATAAAACAATTAAACAAACATGATAAAATAAAATACAACACTAATAAACTGATATTTTGAGGAAATCACTGCAATCCGGTGTTTTCTGTAACTCAGACAGGTGATTTTTCCCCCACTGCTCACCAGCAAACAGCTTTCATTTGTCCAGAACAGTTTCTTTTCTTTGTTTGTTTTTTCATTATTTTCCAACACAAATTAAAAAATAATGTGTTATATAACTAAAAATATAATTTAGCTATTTTTTTATTTTTCCTTTTTTCAGTCTCCAGTTATTTCAGTGACTATTGTAAATTTGTCCTTTTCTTTAATGGTAAGATATGAATAAATTTGAAGATGCATCCAAGGTCAAACTTTTTATATAATGCAACACCTTATGCATCTGATCAATTTGTGTCTGTGTACTGTAGTTTTGGGAAATCAGTTAGCTACTGGAAGTCTGATTTTTCCTGCCAGCCATGTTTCATTTATAACGGTTTTATGGCTTTTTTTATATTTTCATCACTGACAACAACACTGATACAAGTTTAAACCAAAACTAAATTTTTTCAACCAGATTTTACAATATAACTGATTAACAGTTAAAATAATTAAGTGTTTAATAACTGGTTGTTTTATATTAATGCTCAGGATGAAGCAGCAACCCTCCTGCAGAGCAGGTTAAAACAGGACTGTTTAATTATTTAATGCTGTGAGGTCTCTCACCGCTGATAAGTCCAACATTTTCATTAATAAATGGCCTAAAAACACAACTGAGGTAGAAATGAAGCCACATTACGTCTTACCTAATAGCTTGACTCGGCCTGATGTTATCAAACTGGGGTCGTCTTTCTTCACGTTATTTACAGAGTCGTCTACCAGCTCTTTGATATGATCAATTCCTATAACTTTCCCTTTAGGACCTACCTGGAAGGCACAGAGGGACGCGGTGGTGTTCAGTTTATACAAAAAATTCACAACAATAAAAGCATTTTGATCCGATTGTACGCCGATTGTTCGGACATTACTGAATTAATCTGAGGACTAAATTACAGATCCACCAAAGAGAATGTGTTTACCCGTCATGTGTGTGGCTCACCATTCGTGCGAAGCAAACAGACAGGATTCCACTGCCAGACCCGACATCCAGAGCTTTGGCTCCCTCATACAGTTGATCATGTAGAAGCTCCAGTGCGTAGGCGTGCTGGACGGAAAGGGCATCAACAAGAAAACCGCATTACAACCTATCGATAAGCACCGCATCCATTACTGATCCCACTAAGGAAGAGCAGAGTGCATGTATCTGACCAACAGCATGCAGTTTGTGTTACAGAATCTCTAACCTAATTTTGCCCATAAAAATATAAACGGAAAATAAATAAATAGCTTATTTTGTTAAGATTTTACTAACAATTAATTATTATATACTAAAAAATAAGAATGAATAGTACAAGCTTATCTCAAAATCTACTGATTCACAAGGTGCAGAAAAGACTAGAAACTCGTACCATATGTGGGGCGCTGATGGTTGCTTGATATCCTTTCGGTTAAAAGAGAGGCATAGCTTTGGTTAGTTCAACCCATCTCCTTCTCTAATGTATGAATCATTACGCAAGCAGACATACCTATTGACTGCGGTGAGTCCATGTAAGGATTACACCTAGAGAAATGTGCTCGGTCTGTGGCCAGCATGACTTCATACACCTTGTCAGATTTAATAATGCCATTCTCTGAGGATGTAAAAGACTTTGTGTCACTGCACATCATGGAAACACAGGCAGAGAAATATTACATAATCTGCAGCAGAAAAAGGGTGCATTGAGGAATTCCCAAACAAATTACTACTACAATGCCGATGTGTGCAATATAACAGCTCGTATCAAAAGCATGTGACAACCAGCAAGTTGGCAGCTATTCAACCTTCAGGATAATAAACCATTTCAAGCAATTTTCCAACTCAATGAGCATGACTGCACTTTAGCAAATTTAATTTCTACAATATCGCATCAGTTTGGTGATGTGCCAAGCATTGAAACAGACAACCCCACCTGCTATCTTAAACATTTTATTTCACTTAACATTACCTGTATCTATGTTGCATTATGCAATAAAATAATCCAATATACTCTAAAGAAGAATTATATCCATGACATCTGCTTCAAAGATCATGAAGCATCTGAAAAAATAAACAAATATTTTAACAAATATTGGTATCACAGTGTATAACAGAGGTTGTACCGGTGTTATACAACCTCTGTTACTATTGGAAGGGAAAAATACAGGTAGGAAACAGTTAAAAGGGGGGAAACTCTGTTTTGGGTTAAATAGACATTGAAAAATCCCTCCATGCCCAACATAAAACATGAGAATATTGACCACACACAGTGTAAGTAACATAAAAGTACTGAAAGTACTCTAATCTCTGGAAAATCTTTAAATGGTTCGTAAGAAGTTTTAGTAGTTTTTCTGTAGTTCCTGCAGCCTCTTGAACTACAAGCAGGAGAGCCAAGATAGTCAGCTCTCATTACTCATTCCCCTCACCCTCGGAGCTATGTGCCACTTTAGGATGCATCACAAATAAACCAAACAAGCTGCCAGATGGACACCTACTACTGAATGCTGAAGCTGAATAACCCATAAATTCACATTTTTAAGAGTTTTATTGCTTTCCTTTGTTAAAAGTAGAATTTAGCCTAATTAAACACACAGATTCCATGCCATTTCGCTGTTATAAACATTTTAGTGGATAATAAAAGATGCACATGATCCAGTGCTGGACCAATATTGAACTATTACAGCCTGAGCTGATCTGGAGAAAACAAACAAAAAGACAAGAATTAGCATGCATTCTGCGTGTGACCTGCTTAAATGCAAATTGTGCAAAACCTGGGTTACATTTAAGCCACTTGTTTGTCTAAATGGGTCAGTGTCAGTGAACAAACTAATGAATGCATAAAACAGACATAATAAAATGACTAGCTTGCCATAAACTGTTTTATTGCTCCAAGACATTACATCACAGAAAAACAGGCTTTTTTCTGGAAAGCCAAGATTACTTTACTGTACTTGTTTTAAATTATTTATTGTATTTAACTCAGGTGTTTATAATTGGTATCTCAGACAATAAACTCAGATCTTTATAAATCCGACCCAGGCTACTGGCAAAATGCTTGCAGCTTGCAATGATATACCAACTAAACAGAGTATAAATAGAACTGGTAGGAACCAAGCAGGTAAAGCAGACTTATAAACACCAATGAAAACAGCTTTTAATATGCATGTGAAAGAAGTGTGAACGTTTACTGGAGCTGTTAAAGACGTAAACCATGTGACTTCGATATCACATATCAATTAGAGACCTTTCTATTTATTGCAACTGACATGCAGAGTGCCATTGTGACACAGCAAACTGTTCTGTCTTTGTATTTCCACCATCACTTCTGCAGAAATTACCACCGACATGTAAAGCCGTCAGTGTCCCAACATGAAAGTGCTGTGAATTTTACAACGAGCCATCAATGAAATGTGGGCAGGGCACACAGAGTTAGCAGCGCTGCTAACGCTAGTTACAATGTCCCAAATGACGCACATACAGCTAGCAGGCTAAGCTAACTTCACACAAGACTGTAGCTGAGTATATGCTCTAAAACTACACATAACGAAAAGGTAATTCCATTATTTATCGTTAGTTTTTCTGCAACGACAGAAGCAAGCATCTGTTTCACAGCGTAAGCGTGGTTTGTGAAAAGGGGTGGAGAGATGGGTAACCCTGGATCAACATACCAAATAGCTTAGCAACCAGCTAGCCACTGCTAGAGTGCTAACCCCTGTCTTCCTGTTTTTTTTGGTGAAGTGTCGGCGAAGGCACAATGCTGCCGCTTTAAAAGGCACTCGAACTTACTGCGGAGGTTGTTGACAAGCTCTGCATGACTGGCTCCTCCAGATTTCCAGGCCATTATTAAGCAGACTTTGCGGAGTAAGTAGACAGCAGCTGTCAGTGCCGCGCCTGCGCCAACTGTTTTACCGATAAAGCTGACAACCTCCAAAGCAGACGGCGGAGCAGCGGATACGTCACCAGACATCCAAATTATTCTACTCCAGAGTCGCGTGTCAGACATACGCACGATAACAAAACAGAATAATTTTATTGGATAAATAATCTATTCAGATGTGTATCGAAGCCATTGCAAACTGAAAGGAGAAAAGGCACATTCCCCTTTCACTCAGTGCTTTATCAGATTTGCCGCAGTAGCATAAATTGCTACCGCTAGGGGGCGCAAGGCACTCGGTAGTGCATTGCGATAAAAACTGACACGATGTTTGGTCTCTCTCGGCCACCGTATTTACGTAGGCGAAAAGCAGGCGCGTACCGCTCTGTCTTGTCAATTGATGCTAAGCTAACATTGATAATAGTTTGTACATTTTTTAAGTCGTAGAAACACTTTCTGTTTCCATGGAGAGTATAAATGCCAAATATGTGTCTCAGAAAATTAGCAAGACGAGATGGCGCCCAGTATCGTACTCCAATTTGCAGCAACCAGAAATATTTACAACTGGTTCGTGGGACAACGAGGTACTTAACGTTAGTTTGAGTGGAACTAGAAATAAAACGGAATATATATATACTTTAAGATTTTTATTGCTTTTTAAGTTAATCTGTATCTGTCTATTTATAACTTTATTTATAAATGTGATCTGTAATATCTTCATTCTTTACGGACATGTACCGAAAATGTTTTTAATCTATTAAAGTTGGCCATATTTAATTGAGTTATTTGTAAAGGGGTCTAAGTCTGAATCTGTGTTTTAATAGGATAATAAGATTTCCATCTGGGCCATTGGGGATAATGGAAGTTCTGGGTTGGAAGATGGATTTGAAGGAGATCCTCGGCTTTTATGTGACCACAAGCACGATGGAGATGTTCTTGATCTTCAGGTAAGACATCCACTTGGATGTGGAATGAGTTGACCAGCCAATGATCATATTATATCACCATTGCCTATGACTGACTGACTTACTTGAATGTCTTTTTATTCCTTTTTATTTAGGATGCTATAATTCATTTTTTAAAATCTTTGTTTTGTTTTACAGTTTCTGGACCAAGACAGAATAGTCACAGCATCATCAACAGGAGCTGTAACCATCTTTCGTCACCACCAAAACAGTCAGGTATAGTTTATTCTACATACAATGTCTTTTAAAACACATTGTGAAACCATGTTGCCTACAAGTGCCTGTCCAGTGGCCTTTCTGTGTGGAGTTTGCATGCTTCTTCCCACCCACAAGACATGCATGTTAGGTTAATAGCTATGGTTAAAATGGCTGCTTATCATATGTAAGTCACTTTGGATAAAAGCATCAGCTAAATGACTGTATAGTATAGTATTTAAATTCATATTTCTTTTCTGTTCTGACCGTAGACCATCTCAGTTTCTCAGAAGTGGTCAAGAGCGCACAGCTACCCCTGTGACAACGCTCCCTGCACTGGAGTTGTGTGCAACAGTCCCGAGATCGTTTCAGTCGGTGAAGATGGGAGGATCGTCGTCTTCAGAGCTGACCAGGAAGGAGTGATTCGAATCATAGGTGAGATGAATTAATCCTTGCTGTATTTTGATGCATCCACATGTTTCAAGTCACAGGAAATAAATGCTTATGGAACTGACTTTTGTTAGAAAATGCCGATAGCAGCACAATTCATGCGGTGACCTACCTGCGGACGACAGATATTTTGACTGTGAACTCCATCGGCCAGCTGAAGCTGTGGGATTTAAGACAACAAAGCAACTTACCGTCACAGATTTTATCCCTGTAAGATCTTTATCCATGTATTGCAGTGACGTTTGTCTATTTGCTGTTAGTTTTTTAAAAAAATTATTTTTAAATATACTTTTTGCCAGATCAGGAGATAGAGTTCCTTTGCATTGTGTTGACAAACATCCAAACCAGCAGCACATTGTGGCCACAGGAGGCCAGGATGGTATGCTCTGTATCTGGGATGTGCGACAAGGAAACGCACCCTTGTCACTCATGGAAGCCCACTCGGCTGAAAGTAAGACTTAGAAACAATTAATCCTTGCTTTTTAAATAAATGAGTTAACATTTAAAGAGCTTGTGTATATCAAGAAACATTTTTTCCTAACAGTGTGGGAGGTCCACTTTCATCCGACAAACCCTGATCATCTGTTCACATGCTCGGAGGACGGCTCACTGCTGCACTGGGAGACTTCCTCTCATTCAGATATGCCCTCCTTCTTACAAGGCAAGTCAAATTTACAATTAAACTATTATGTTTCATTGGAGATTATTTTGCTTTGTTTTATTTGGTTAATTTTTAGCACAAAAATCTGAGTGTAAAGAGACATCATACTTTTGAATTGCAATGTAAAAACAAGGACTATAATAAAGAAAATTGTATGTAATTTAATTTACAATGTAATGTACAATATTATTGCCAATGTGAGTTTAGATTTTAAAAATTTTTCGTCAGTCTTTATTTTGCAACAAATCATTTGCTTTTAGTACTTGACATATTTACTGAATTTTATTTACCAAGCAATAAATAGCTTGAAGAATATTTTAGTCATACATGTCATGAGAGTATGAGCAAATTAATTACCATCTGACAGTTAACAAGCTGGTATATGATGACACATAAATATTATGGTCAATATGGTGCTCTTTTGTAGTCACACTAACAAGTTATCTTCATGTTGCCAGGTGGCAGGAACAGCAGCATACTCTCTCGCAGTGCGATGGCCCCAGCAGGGGGGAACCAGTCCCTCATCAGTGCTTGGCTTAGTGGAGACTCCAGTAAAGGCCGTCTAGAAACGACACACATGCTACCCAGCCAGACACTATCTGTTAACAGTTTGGATGTGCTTGGCCCATGTCTAGTTTGTGGCACTGACGGAGAGGCTATTTTTGTCAACAGACAGGTCCCAGTTTGAATGAAAACCTTTTGTGAGTGCTACAAGATATGATGATGTTTATTCGTTTTCCATTTCAGGCACAATTTAAGGCTGATTGTCTTTTATTTAAAGTTTACCGAAAGTACTGTATAATGTTACATTTGGTTTTACTTTTTTGATTAACTTTGTCTGCTTCATAAATTTCTGTTGATTAACCATTGTGGATTATGTTTTTCTAAGTGATTCCAAGACTAGTGGTTCAGTTAAACAATACATTTTGTACAGATTGCATTGATGAAAGTTAAAAATAAAAATTATATAAAAAATTGACCTTTTATTGTTAACAAATGTTTTAAAGTCACGCTTTTATACTTGTTAGTAATATAGCTTTTATTGTATATTTAATATTAACTGCTATAAATACAAAATATCAGCTTCAAAAACAAGTTGCATCCGGGTATCTTTATATAAAGTTTTATTACGTCAGCCTCAGGAAACTTCCGGACATGTATTTCAGATTAAAAGTTCCCTCACTCATTTGTAATTAATGACAAATATAGTGAAGGGGCTAAAATGTGGCTTTAAACCATTTTTCAGTATAATCTTAAATGTTTTTTTATTGAGCTTTGAATAAAAAAGCTTTAATTTAATCTCAGCACATTCGTTAACAAAACTTTATTGTTGAAAGATGCGTGTGGTGTTCGCTATGAGTGAAGGTTTTTCGTTGTTGTACTTGTCATTCAGACATCCCAGGAATTCTTCACGACTAGGAACCAGCCAGCACGGTACAATAAGGACATTTTAAGTGAAATCGCGTCCTTCAGTCTGAGGAAGGTCAAGCTAGCAGTGTTTTCTGATCAAATAGGAAAAACAGGATTTAAAGACAGTGGTAAGTGTCCAAACAAGCTAGCTAATACCAATTGTGTTCCGAGCTAACGGGCTAATTCGCAACCTGTTGTTTAATAGCAGCAAATGGATGCCTTTAAAATAGGCCGCGTAGGCACTTCTGTGCTGTTTGATTTTAAACGGGTAAGATCTATAACCAATACCGTTACCAAACAACGGGTCCCTAATTAATAGAAATGTTTTTATGGCTGTAGCATCCGAATTTAGTTCAGCCTGTTACCGTACCTGAAGGCAGAGAATTAGCATGGAAATAGCGCACTGTTAGCATACAATGCTAACGAAACTACGAGGTGGACTGTGTCCAGTTCTTTTAAAAAATATGTTTCGTGAGTTTTTTAAACTTGAAAATTATGTAAATAAAGTTATTCCAAAACTTAAAAAGCAAAGCTTTACAGTTATCTTGTTTATGACCACATTTCGCCTCATTTGGCAATTGTTTTTATTAAATTCTCCGCTCAGTTTTTGTCTAACCAGTTCGGTTACATGCCATGCATGCTGGATGCCTGTTTATCTGACACTGGATTCAAATATTTACAGCGGCATGCAGATGTGAAGTCAGAGACCCCTTCCACCATTGCAACCCTGGACTGCTGACATCCTCATCATCAAAATCATCATCGTCATACATGAGGAGAGGGGAGAAACCCGAAGGACACAGGCAGATGAGACCCAAAACATTCCCTGTCAGTAACAACAGTGGCAACAGCCAACAAATGTTGCAGGAGATACGAAACAGCCTGCGCAACTTGTCCAAACCCTCTGACCCACCTAAAGTGGACACTGGTGGACACGGGAAAATGCACCTTGAAGATCCTAGGCAACAGGGACGAAGTAATAGCTCCAAACACCCCTACCATAAGGCCTTACAAGAGATCCGCAAGTCTCTGGTGCCTTTTGAAGTGAGTGGTTCATCAAACACCGAGCCCAACACTTCAAGTCCAGATGTAAACAAGCCGATGTTGTTAGAGTCTCCAAGTGTTGGGTTTGAGGAGGTAAGAGGAGCTAATGTGTTTGTTTCTGACTTATGGATACTTTTTAATTGTGAAGAGCCACGATAGGGCTCTCATTCTATTCATGCCTTTGTAATTGAATGTAATCACCTAGTGCACTTTGGGTGGAAGGGTTTTTTTTCCAGAAAATTTCAGGTATGCAGTGTGAAATAACAAGCTTGTAAAGGTGCAACAAAAGAAGTTTCATATTTTACAGCTGACTGGCTTGACTGAGTGTACATCGTACATGTATCTGGTACAGTAATGAAGTTCCACTGTGTCGTGCAGTTTTGATTTTACAAAGTTAGGTAAATGTATGCACGTTGAAGTAGTTTGATCAGAATGTATTTTAAGTTAAATCGTCTTTATCCTTTCAAATGTAAGGATTTTGTTTGTTTTACATAACCGATTTAAACTGTTACACAACCAAACATCTAATTTCTGCTTCTTTTTTAGCAAAAAAAACCCCCAAACAATTGAACCTTTAATTGGAAATTGTCAGAGCAACCATTTACTATTTGATTGGCCAGTTTCAGTTCTGTTTTTGCTTCTCCAGCCAAGCAGCAGCCGCCGTGTTGGGGCCACTCCAGACTACATGGTAAAGGTGAACTACCAGGAGTCAATGAGGGAGCAGATGGCTGTTGGCAACCCTAACTCTACTTGCCTAAAAGCACCAGGTATCTAAACAATTGTTTGACCACGAGTCTTTCGTCATTAACAGTTTTCTGACTAAAGTTGGTTTTGTTTTCTTGTTTTTATCTCTTGTGTGTGTGTGTATACATAGGAACTTCTCATATACAGCAGGCTGTGTTGAGAAGGCCAAGCTGGAAAGGCTCTAAGGAGTCTCTGGCTCCTCGACATGGTCCTATTGTGGTGGATGGAATGATGTACCACCCAGATGGCCCCGGACCACCTCCTGCCTTCTCTCAAGGTCACCCTGCAAACAGCCAGAGAGTCAACCCTCCGCTACCACCTCAGATGCGCAGTGTCACACCTCCACCAAGCCGTGGTGCTATGCCTCCTGCACCATCCTGGGACAGCAATCCATCAACTAAGCGCTACTCTGGAAATATGGATTACCTTCAGCCTCATATCTCTCCAGTGCCCCAAGGAGCCTGGTCTGATGCATACCCAACTTCAGTACCTCAGAATCAGCGGGGGATGAGCCCAGCTCCAGTGGGCCACCAGCCCATCATAATGCAAAACTCTGGGGGCAGTAAGTTCATCTTCCCCTCGAACTGGACTCAGAATGGCACGTCTCAGTCAGACTACATGCCTGGGGGCAACAGGCAGCCCCCTCCCCCTTACCCTGTCAATCAGAGCAGCCGACACAGTCCCACAGATCAGCAAGCAGGAGGACCTGCATCTTCGCCTTCTTATGTTAATGGTGGAAGCATCCCCCAGTCCATGATGGTTCCTAACCGGAACAGCCATAACCTTGACTTATACGGTATAGGCCCCCCTCAGTCCTGGTCCCAGACTCCTTTAGCCTCAAATCAGTCCCAGTCTTCCTCTGGTACCAGCGGCAATCAGGACCTGTCACCTTCGTGGCAGCACAACATGCCAGTTCGCTCGAACTCTTTCAACAACCACCAGCTCAGCAGCAGAGCTTCTCACCCAACCACCTCACAGCCGTCTGCCACCACAGTCACAGCTATCACACAAGCCCCCATCCTGCAGCCGGTGAAGAGCATGCGTGTCCAGAAACCTGAGCTACACACCGCTGTAGCTCCCACACACCCTCCATGGATGCAGCAGGTTACACCATCTTCAGCTGCACCTGCTTATCCAGAACCTTCACCCCAAGTCCCTCAGATCCCCGTAGTAGCAGAGGCACCTAGTTATCAAGGTCCCCCTCCACCTTACCCAAAGCACCTCCTCCAGCAGCAGTCTGCACCCTCCCCTCCAACAGGAGCCAGTAAGCTTGGCACAGGAAGAGACGAGGCAGCTGAGGAGGAGAGTAGCAGCTGCAGCAGCGAGAAGGAGAAAGCATCCGAGAGCCCAGAGAGCACTGCAGCAGCAGAGAAGGAGACGAAGCAGATCACAACCTCGCCTGTTCCCATTCGCCGTAACAAGAAAGACGAAGAGCGCAGAGGAGAGTCCGGAAGGGTTTCTTTGTACTCTACACAAGCCTTCAAGTTCTTCATGGAGCAACACGTTGAGAATATCCTGAAGAACCATCAGCAGAGAATTCGGCGGAGGAAGCAACTGGAGAGTGAGATGTCAAGGGTAAGAACCTGAGTGGATGACTTTTCTAACCAGTTCTTATGAAACTTTTCCACTTTTTGCCATTTCTGACTTTTTTTCTGTCTTATTTTGTCACCACTGCATTGTCTCTAATCTTTTTCTTGCGGTTTCATTTTTTCTTACCTGTTCTTTGTCTTTCTCTCTCTCTCCTCACTGTCACTAACAGCTGATCTAAAAGGTAATGGTATCTCTGCTGTCCTGTGACACAGAAAAGCGCACATGCATCAGCTGTTTCAGTAAGGTGTTAAGAGTCTGCTATTTATATTGTGATTGTGCTGCATCACGTGGAAGCATGTCACCCTTTGTGACTGAAGAAAATGCATGTCATCTCGTGACCTCCGTCATACTGACTGTGACAGCTTGTGCATTTTTGTTTCTGGGTAAAATTATTAACATTTAAGACACGATAATATTGTTGGATATATAAAGTACATTTATATTGCAGTGAATTGTCTCATTTCCATCAGTTTTATCACCTGTTGCTATTGATGGCACTCATATCTAACCAAAAACTAAACATGCAGAGCTTTTCTGTGGCCTGTGTTGTATACAACTTCATTTCTGACTGTGTTTCTTCTCAGGTGGGTTTGAATTCAGATGCTCAAGAGCAGATGCGTATGATGCTCTGTCAGAAGGAATCCAACTACATTCGGCTAAAGCGTGCCAAGATGGATAAGTCCATGTTTAAACGAATCAAGACACTTGGCATTGGAGCCTTTGGTGAAGTTTGCTTGTCAAGAAAAGAGGACACAGGCTCACTGTACGCCATGAAGACGCTACGCAAGAAGGACGTGCTGCTGAGAAACCAGGTGGCTCATGTTAAGGCTGAGAGGGACATACTGGCTGAGGCAGACAACGAATGGGTAGTGCGTCTTTATTACTCATTCCAAGACAAGGACAACCTGTACTTTGTCATGGAGTACATTCCTGGCGGAGACATGATGAGCCTTCTCATCCGGCTTGGCATCTTCGAAGAAGAGCTGGCTCAGTTTTACATCGCAGAGCTCACATGTGCTGTGGAAAGTGTCCACAAGATGGGCTTCATCCACAGAGACATCAAGCCGGACAACATCCTCATCGATCGAGATGGACACATAAAGCTGACGGATTTCGGCCTCTGTACTGGTTTCCGCTGGACCCATGACTCCAAGTATTACCAGAGTGGTGAATATCAGCTTTCAGTTCACATATGTATAAAAATAATATAGTCCTGAAGGTACAACTGTTGTAAGGAAGTATTAAAGCCAATAAGCAATTATTACGCAACTGGAAATGGTTAGTTAATTATAGATATGAGGAATATTTAGCATCCAGAGGGAGTTTAGTGTGGAACTGCCACTCCTTCTCAGAAGAAACCAGCTGAGGTAGTTTGGGTATGTCATGAAGATGTTTCCTGGTTGTCTCCCCTCAGA
The DNA here is from genome assembly GCA_037177535.1 of Pseudomugil gertrudae. Classification (NCBI taxonomy): domain Eukaryota; kingdom Metazoa; phylum Chordata; class Actinopteri; order Atheriniformes; family Pseudomugilidae; genus Pseudomugil; species Pseudomugil gertrudae. The sequence goes on from JBAMHV010000024.1 coordinate 17,398,501, forward strand.
GGTTTTATAGGTATAATGGAAAGATGTCCTGGGAAGCACCCAGGGTTTATACATCTCTTCTGACTTGGAAACATCTTTAGACCTCCAGAATGAAGAGAGCTGGAGAGGGGGCTATCTAAATTTCCCTCCTGAATTTGTTGTTGTCGCTCCAACTTGACCCTGGATAGGTTGTAGAAATGAATGAATGTTATTATGTGGCAGTATTTAAACAGTTTAGGCTTTTCTGTAGGGATCTGTAGAGAAACATGCAGTCATTAATTGTATCATTTAAATAATTTGAAATGGTCATTTTTATTCCTGATAATTGGTTTTATTCTGAAACCAGAATTATTTTCCCCCAAAAAACTCACCATTAGTTCCCATTAAATAAAGATTCTGTTAAAGTTCATCAGAGATTTGTGCATCACAAGTGGAAATTAATATAAACTCCTAAACAGGTTTGAATTTAATCAACATGCGGTTTATCTTAATACTTTAACCTTTAACACCCATTACTTTTAATGTCCATCTTGTTCCTCAGTGGTCGTCTTCATGATGCTTGTTGTTGTTGTAGCTACTTGTTAGCAGCTTCCAGCCACTTTTCACGGTTTATCTTAGAAATTTCCCCTTTTTTTTTAGAATGAAAATGCCATGTATTCATGAATGGCACTCTGCTTTCCCCTTGCCCGGCCCTGTGATCAGTAACGTAAATATCATGCTGCGTGATCTCTCTGCAGGCGACCACCCGAGGCAGGATAGCATGGATTTTAGTAAGGAATGGGAGGATGCAGCCAACTGCCACTGCACGGATCGTCTGAAGCCACTGGAGAGGAGAAAAGCCCGGCAACACCAACGTTGTTTGGCCCGCTCACTGGTGGGGACACCCAATTATATGGCACCAGAAGTGCTTCTCAAAACAGGTGCAGTGGACAGTTCCATATATATTTGTATTAAGCTGGTTAAGAAACTGACATATTTGTAGTCTTTTACTTCACTTGTCCTACAGCTACAAGAAGTTTGCTGTGTGACTGATGTAACATGTTTTCTGTAGGATACACCCAGCTCTGTGATTGGTGGAGTGTTGGTGTCATCTTGTATGAAATGGTTGTTGGACAGCCTCCTTTCTTGGCGAACACGCCCTCTGAGACGCAGCTAAAGGTATGTGAGGCATGTGCAGTGAAATGTTGTGCACAGAGTTCGTTGTTAAGCACAGTCTCCTTCTGCTGAAACCAGGTGATAAACTGGAAGAGCACGCTGCACATTCCTCCACAAGCAGAGCTCAGCCCAGAGGCATCAGATCTCATTGTCAAGTTGTGTCGCGGCCCAGAGGACCGTTTTGGTAAGAAGGGCGCCGACGAAATCAAAGCCCATCCTTTTTTTAAAAGCATCGACTTCTCCGAAGACCTGAGACAGCAGGTGGCGCCCTACATCCCCACCATCGCTCACTCCACAGACACTTCCAACTTCGACCCAGTGGATCCGGATAAGCTGCGGAGCAGCGACAGCGAGAACAACTACAACGACACCCTGAACGTGTGGTTCCGCAACGGAAAACACCCAGAGCACGCCTTTTACGAGTTCACTTTCAGACGCTTCTTCGACGACAACGGGCACCCTTACAGTTGCCCCAAACCTATCAAATACGAAGGCTATGACGAGGACGAGGCGGACTCTGAGGGTGCGGCGCAGGAGACTGCGACACAGGGAAGAGACCTGGTCTACGTTTAGCTGCATTAGTAAAGATCTCTGTACATATGGAGCTTGTGAAGGGGGTTTGTAACGGTGCAGCATTAAAAACATCCCGCATAGGAAACACTTCAGCACACAGTCGTATTAACAAACTTGCTACTATTAAAAGATCACACAAGTTCAAGGAGTAGCTTATGGTTTTGGGAAATATACTTTCTTTATTATCCCAGAAGATTAAACTAAATCTAATACTGACCTGGAGTCAGTTAGTGAAGTAAAACATAACCTACTTCCTATTGTCCAGAAGTAACAAAACAGTCCTCCAGTACTTTAAAAGCAGCCAAAACCACTAACCTGTCAACGTTTCCATCATTTATTGCAAAAAAAAAAGGTTAAATCTTCCCATTGAGAAGGTGGGGAGGGAGGTAAAAATGTTTCTATTTCAGGAGGACGCGCTTGTTCTCATGCAGTTGATCCTTCCTAAGGTTTTTTTTTTTTAAGCTAAAGCACATCCAAATGAAACGGGTTGAAACAGTTTCATGAGCAAATTGAGATTAAAACCCTTTTGGCAGCTTTAGATGTGCTGGTGGGCAGATTTTGTTGCCTTTGGACTGAACCAAGTTCTTTCTGTAGCCTCGTTCTCCTTGAGAAGCTGTTTTTGGCATCCAGTTGATGCTCCCCACCTGTAAAGAAAGCCTTAATTTATTTAAGCAACCTGGTGATACTAGCGTAGATGCTGCTTGTGTGGGAATTACTTTTTAAAAATCTTAATTTATATTTTAATGTACTTTGCAGTGGGGATTTAGTGTTGCGCCTCATAGATATGTGCAGGGATAAATTGTTCATTATTCATTGCTGTCTTTGATTTTTGGTTCACCAAATATTAAGAGGGTTAATAATCAGACTGGCATTTTAAAATGAAAGTAGCAATAGCTGACTGTACTACAGTAGGTTTTTGTTTTATTTTTCTAATTTATACCTAAAATGTATTTATAAATTAAGTTGTATTCAGTGGATGTAAATAGTTTTCCTGTGGGCAGGCCCTCGACAGCGTCCCTGCTGCCTTCTGTCAGTGTGTATTTTCAGTTTGACACTAACAAAACTCAGATCAAATATATAATGTAGAATCTATTTCTGTTCAGACTTCATGCTCATCTCAACCAAAGCACTAAATAAGTGGGTTTGTTTCGTCTAAGGACCCACTTTAAGTAACTGCAACACTTGGTATGGTGGTTGTTTTTGTGCCTGATCACTTTAAAAGATTCAACATGTGACCCATTTAACACTACAGCTAGTTTTTATGAACTCTTCACAATGATTTTATTTTCCGCGGTACGGCTCTCCACATGTAGGAAAAATCTCTGAATGTAGTTATTGTGACCACTATCACTCTGCACTGGTTTTGTGTTTTCATTGTGAGAATTTTATTTTTGTGTACGTTGTTGCTCTGGGAGGTTTGGGAAGAGGGTGATGAATAAAGAATGTAAATAAGACTGCATGCTCTTCATGTGCACCCCTCGTCTTACTGGTGTCAAACAGAACAAAATTCTGAACTGGTGATGACCACTTAGCTATTCTGCAGCTTTTTCCTGGTCTATGAAAGTGTTTAACAGTATTTCTAGACAGTTTCTGTACTTTCATTGCAGATTAATACTGAGAAAGTACAGGAAATACCAGAGATTAGGTTTGTGTTTGCAGGTTTACAAGTTTTGGCATAATTTGTCCATTTAAAACAAAGCTGGAAGATTTTTTAATCAGTAAGATTTCAAACAAATATTACAATGAAACTCATAAAATTACATTTTACATTTATCGCTGTAAGCCAATCTCTTAAGTTCCTTCATTACAGCATTTACTAAAAAACAAAGCCAAACTAGTCTTTTAAATTATCTGTAAATTATTTTAAAAGTTTATTTAAAAATACACCAAATGTGCCATGAGCTGCTGCCACCACAGGTCATCGGAGAAGCACATGGGCCGATTTCTGTCATCTCTCAGCTGAATGGTAATACCTGCATGCATTTACAGCACAAATACCTGTATACAGATTTTGCACCATAGTGATGGTTAGCAGGAATCTAGCAAATAATTACTGGCTCATTGCTTTTTCTGATGCATGCTGCATTTTCAGACTCAGTTTGCCTAAATAAACACACACAGACACAAAAACTGACCAGTACTGGTGTCTGATCCTGGTGATCTTTGATAAAGGAGCCAAACCAAATATCAGTAAGCTCCTCATCAGCTAAAGTGGATTTTAATTTTGCAAGCAAGTAAAATATTTAAGGCCAAGTGTTACTGGATACAATGGACAGTTTTAAACGCTCACAAGGAAAACTGAACTGGATAATGAATATCCATCTCCTGCTTTCTGAAGACCTAGACAAGATCTATATTATGGTACATTAAAATCTACAACTTAGCCTTTTAAAAAATAAAACACATCCACTTTTTTTTTCTTCTCTTGGATCCTTCTGTGTGAAATCTGACATGAACCAAGGTATAAAACTATACACTGCACATGATTGAGGACAAAACAAGTTAACTTAAACAAGCTTATTTTTAATGGATCTGCAAAATTGTTTGAATTTCCAAAGAGATCGTGTGTACCTCCCGCCCACAGTTACCCAGTGGCAAACGTTACACATGTTACAGTCTCCAACCCAAAGAAATCTGCATGCAGGACAAAAAAAAAATAAAGAAAATTCAATCCAAATTGAAAAAAAAAAAAACATGAAACCGTACAGATAAAAATAAAACATTAACAGGACATACTGTATAATGCCGTTCAAACTCTTTAGATTCAGTTCAGCTTCATGATAAAAAGGTCTGAACCAACAAATATTAAACTGTGATTTTATTGGGTAGTTGTGGCTCCGCCCACCACATAGCCCCGCCCCTGTCTTCCATATAAGGCACAGGTCAAAATAAACCCCACATACAAAAAGGAGCGAGCCACTCCTCTGTCACTTGGTAACAAATAGTAAATGACCATATATGGTTAAACAAAAACCCCACTAAGTGTACAAAATGTTTTCCCTACATTTGTCTTAAATTTTTCTCTTAACTTGGATTTCCTCTGACTGAAAGAGTGTTGTAGGTGGGGTTTGAGGAGAAGGTGTCCAACCAGGTGAGCTCAAGCGAAGGAAATATTAAAAATATTAGCTCGTCTTTTTTTTCTTCCTTTTTCTTAACTTTTAAAACAAATGACAAGAAACGTGACTGGATTTCTCTTTTTATCAGAAATAAAAATCATCATCAGATGCAGAGTGGAGGAATATGGTGGGGTGGAGGGGTTAGATGAGTGGTTTATTGTTTTATTCGGATAAAGAGTGTCAGTGTGCAAGAAAACTCATGAGACAGGTTAGAGGGCGAGAGTTAGAGTTAGCAGTTAGAGCGAACGTGTGTGTCTTTGTGTGTTTGTGTGCTTTAGTGTGGGTGAAACAGAAGAGTTGTTCAACTGCAGCACTTGCTCTTCCAGCCTGTGACTCCACCTCCGCTGCTAATGTCGACGTTTTCACTGTTTGGCTCTTTTACAGGCGTCTGTCACACAAAACATGGATGGAAAAAAAAAACATTTCATTTAAAAACAAGATAAACAGCACAAATTTGTTGCATCTGTACATGCAGTTTTAACATTAAACGGCCTTCTATGAGGAGGGTATTTTTAAGTAGCTGATTTAATGTTTAAATATTAAACGTTGTCATGTGGTGATTTAAATCTCTTCTGGGCATTAAATATGCTTCAAGCAGGATTTCTTGCATGCATAACTATATTGTGTTGATCATGTATTTGGAGCACTTTCATCTGGAGAAGAATATGGACAGTTATCCATATGGCATTTTTGTCCTTCCTCATCTTTACTATACCTGCATTCTAATGACAGCTTTGTGCAAAAGCCATATTTGTAAAAGTTTAAACAAAACAATCATGATTTGCAGGTGTTCTGTAGTATTTAACGTTTAAGCTGCAGTTCTTGTAAAATCCGGCTTGAAAATTCCTGTTATTAAAATGTTATTTTCAGGTTTTATACTTGCTGCAGAAAACTTTGCCATGACTTTTTGAGCATTCTCCCTGATTTTCCTTCTAACTTGTAAACTGTGGTTACCCGTTTGCCGTAATAAACTTAAAATAAACTTCTATGTGAAAACATCTAAAAAAAGAAATAAAAAAAAATAAAAACACCTGATGACAACATAAAAACCTAGCAATAACAGAGTGTCCCGTTCCCAGTTAGGGAGGCGTTTCCATTACTGGATTTTATTGATTTTATTTCTCTCCCTTCTTTACCAATGAGTTTGACTGTAAAACATTAAACTGTAAAAGGAGCTCAAACAGCCATTATTATACTGTATGTATGAAACTAGTTACCAGATTTTTTTTGTTTTGAAGAACAAAAAGATGTCAAACTTTAAATGAGAGTTTAATTGATTTGAAAGGTTTTTGGAGCCCCTAGTGGTTGCCAGTGATACTGCACCTGGACGTTATGTGAACCGACCATGATAAATATATCTTTCAAATGGTTAAAGTTGATTGTCAGCAGACCATTTTTGGTCTACATTAAAGCTCTAAGTCCATCACCTTCTTTTTTAAAAATTATATTAAAAACACTAAACAACCAGGGTCCCCTTAAACGTTTTGCTTTAATGATAATAAATATATTCATTAGAATTGGCACATTTTGAATGATGAAAATTGCTTTGTTGTTTTCCTATAACAGGTGTCACTGGTGATCTCTATGGTAGGAAAAGGGTTAACTGTAGCCAAACATACCTGTGCATACCTAATCTGATTGCGACTGCAGCACACTTCTAAGAACATAAAGTAATTACTGCTACTTATGAGCCTTTTATCTACGGATTACCGTGTATAATATTCATCCAGCATGAGAAAGAGATGTACCATGAAACAAAAGACATAAGCAACATCTCAATCACATGTCACACACACCTTTTTGAGGATGTCTTCTGCTAACGTGAGGAAAGCCTTCTCGATGTTGATGTTGGCCTTTGCACTTGTCTCAAAAAACCTAATGCCGTGCTCTCTTGCAATCTGTGAGGAGGAAACGGGTTAGTGTGATGTCTGAAGAAGATCCAGTTCAAAAATAAAGTTGCTGATCTCTGTGCAGGACAGAGTTCAAGTTTCACTGACGTATCTCATAGGATTGCAGCCAGGTAGGTTTTTAATGCAGCTGTAGATAGAGTACTCGCTCTGAGCTGTAATGTCTGTAGATAGAGTACTCGCTCTGAGCTGTAATGTCTGTAGATA
>JBAMHV010000024.1:17405537-17432814 GCA_037177535.1 Pseudomugil gertrudae
CTGAGCTGTAATGTCTGTAGATAGAGTACTCGCTCTGAGCTGTAATGTCTGTAGATAGAGTACTCGCTCTGAGCTGTGATGTCTGTAGATAGAGTACTCGCTCTGAGCTGTAATGTCTGTAGATAGAGTACTCGCTCTGAGCTGTGATGTCTGTAGATAGAGTACTCGCTCTGAGCTTGCTGCAGTACTGTGAACCAAAATCTAAACAAACACACCCTCAGGCGCTAATCAATAAGCAGCATTATCATATGCAGAAGCGTTAACTATTGTCTGGCAGGGTAAAGCAACTTAACATCTAGAAATGATTTCACATGGGAGTGTGAATAAGTGCTCATACAAAGAGTTGTGCATAGAGAAAGTGCAAACATCTAAAATGTAACAACCAAACAATGACGAAAAAGATCAAACTACTGAAGTTAAATATTTCTGATCTGAAACAAAAGAATTCAGATAAATCTGCATCTCACCTGCTCTCCCCTGGATTTTGGTACAACCCTCTTGTCCTCCATGTCACACTTGTTGCCTAGCAGCATTCGCTCAACATCCTCGTTTGCATGCTGAATATAAGGAAAAGAGAAGAAAGAGATAATTAGATAAGATTCTTCATCTTAGGCATTGTTCACATGGGTGTTTTCAGTTGTTAGATAAGATTCTAAGCCCACCAATTACATTGGTATGCAGGCATAACGTTTAGTTTATAAATGCACTTATTTTAAAGATTGCACTTGCCACAAGAGGGCAGACTGACTTTAACACAAGGACGTGAGTCAGATATTTTCTACATTTACATGAGTGAAAAGAACTGCAGAGAAATAGTGTATTCAAGCCAGATAAAATTAGAATAATTGGAAGGAAACAAATAACTCATAGGATAGTATCATGCAGGGTTTTCTTTCATATAAATTCCTTAATTTGCAGCCTGTGCAGCATCCTTTTGAACACAATTGATTGTTTAACGTCATCTGTAATCCTTAATGAGCCAAGACATTTTTACTGTTGGGAAAGTGTGACAAAATCAGTGAGAAAGAGGGAAAAAGAAGACAAAAACATATCCACTGCTAATTAAACACTACTGTACACTTTCCATCACATATTCTAGCATAGTTGTAGCTATTCATTATGTGCCGTCCTTTCAGATGCTCACTGGAAAGTAATAGTGGTTTCTAAACTGGTTTTCAATACATTGTGCTTCCTTGATTTAATTAGCTCATTGTCTTAAAAGAAAACCATTTTCTACTTCTGGTGTAAGAACAGTAAAATTTCCATCATTTAATTATGTTTCTGTGGAGTCCAAAAGCTTTCAAACAGTAAAAGGATGCTATTTGAACAAGGCCATGTTAGTTATCAGGGAATTCATTGTGTTCCCTTTCCTCTGAAATACAGACCAGTCCAGAACCAGACATCCTCACTCAATCCATTCTACTTTCTGCTCAACACTTTCATACAGATTATGTCAGCATGTTGTTACATATCATTTTTAGTAGGAGGTAATTCCACCATATTAGTTGATTGAATGCAAAATGAAAGGTGGAAGTTCCTATTGAGGAAATCACATCTGGGATTAAGTAAAACGTAATAGAAGCACAACAAAAAGCAACCAGACAGAACAGGATGAAGATGGAAACTGATCGACAGATGCAAAGAGGTGCATCATCAAAACAAACTGACCTGTCTGATAATCATTGTGATTCTTGTTTAACAGTTTTTAATTTAGACCACACAGATAATATAAGACAAATGATACCATTATTATTATTGCTTAATAAATAAGTTCTAACTGAAAGTCTGAAATAGCAAACATCTTTGTTGTAGCTGCAGATATCATGACTTAACTTCAGCTTCCAGATTCCTGAAGGTAAAATAGTGCAAACACTGTCTTACACATATTGAGCCAGATGGAAACAGGCATCTGTCTCATCTAATGCCATTTACTTCCAGACTCCTGCTATACAGCTCATTGCACTCAGTTGATCTGGTCTTACTCATGCTGACTGCCTTCCCTTTATATAATCATCACTGTTTTACTAAGCTAAAGATAAAACAAAAACACAATAAACACAGCTAATACCTACAAGCCCACACAACTGTGACAGTGTCTAAGTGTATGTTTGACTTTGTGAATCTCACCTCATCAATATTACGCAGCCATTTGCTGATGTTTTCAAAGCTCTTGGCGTTGGTGATGTCGTAGACCAGCATGATGCCCATAGCTCCTCTGTAGTAGGAGGTGGTGATGGTGTGGAACCGTTCCTGGCCCGCTGTGTCCCTACAAAAACAAAAGGGCTTTTATTTTCTTATACACTCACATTTTTTTCTTGGATCAATTCAAGCTCTGGAACCAAAATTTACTGAACATCGCAGCTTAAACTGGACACACAATACATGTCAGGGTTTCTTCCATGATCTGCATTGACCTTCAATAATCAGAATTAAAGACCAGGAGAAGCTTATTCATGCATTCATCTCCAGTAGACTTCATTACTGCAATAGTTGTTTAATAAGACTTCCTAAAAAGAGCATTAAACATCTGCAGCTCATGTACTTTAACTAGGACTAAGACTACATTCAGACTGCAGGCTAAAAGTCAGATTTGTTTTGCCCCTATGCAACCAGTAGCTGATAACAGTCTGAATGCAACTCAGGCCACTTGGATATGTGGTCCTAAATCCAATATGTGATCTTTCAGGTGCGATTCTGAACGACCGAGGCACATGAATCCAACCTACACGTTACAGATGCACATAAAGGTTTTGTTCGTCATTTGAAAAGTATTTATAAACTCTGAATCTGCAAAGGCGCTCCCACCACTCTGGCTGTGACTTTGTAATTTTGCTGCTTAAAATGAGCCCCAGTAGCTACAACAGCCTCCATTTCTCTCTGGATTGAGCTTGCCTCAAATGTCTTGTTTTCCAGTGAGGGAGATGCTGTCCCCCACCATCACACTGCCTTCACCAACACTCATTAGCATACTGGAGCAGCAAACAGCAGTTTCTTACACTTATCCACACAACAAGCACCAACCAACTCACTGCTGTAGTAGGCTCTGTGCTCACAAACGCTGTGAATATGAGCTACTTCAGTATCTGACTGTCAGCACTTTACGTTACCAGAAGGTCATAAAGGAATGAGCTATTTGTCTCTGCTGCTCATCGCACAAATGCAACTCCCTTACAAACATAAAACCATCATTTACAGGAAAAATAAACAAACAGTATAAAATGTATTGCCAAGAAGCAGTGTTACAAACTTACATTTTGGGCTAAGTTCATATATATTCATTCTTCTAAGTTTATAACATGATGGTCTTTACCCATAATTCCTCCCCAAATTCACTATAAAACAATCTAATTTCTTTCTCTTTTTTCAATCTATTTTTTTTTACCAATGGTGATCGGCATTAACTACATAAAGGAAGTTGTTTTTGCTTTTCAGGAAACAAAAATTGATTTTATATATTAAGAAAAACAGAACCTGATTCATTTTACTTTGGCGCATATTCAGCGCTATAATCTAAAAACAAGGTCTCGTTATTTACCACGAACAGATGTGAAAAGGAAGCCCAGATCTTGGCATTGACAAGCAGCTGCTGCTACACAAACACCAACTATTTTGTCCAACTGTCTTCAGTCGCCTTATTTTCCACGTTTACAACCATTTTTGATCATTTTAATATCATTATTCTTGTCGTAGGCAAGTTAGGACTTTAAATTGAAAGGCTGAAGAGTAGATGTTGAACCACTAGATGGAGACAAGAGACTGCTTACAACCAGCAGTCAACTCCCCGAATGCATTGCAACGTACACAACAATGGCCGCACAATAAATCTTATTAAAAGTATTTCTTTAAGGAAACAATGTTTTATTTTCAATAATTCATAAATCATATTTATGTGCAACTTAAAAAAGAAATCACAAATCAAAAGATAAGTTTTCATATCCAAAACATTGTCTTTTAAATGAGCAAAGCATACAGGAAATGAAAGCATACCAAGCACACACAGCATAACAAATCATTCTCACATTGAAAGACTACAACTAAACTACTAGTTAAATGGTTTATCCATAAATGTATGTCAGAACAATAAACCAACACCCTCTCTCAGATCTTAAGCAGATTCAGAAGGAGAAAAATAGTTGTGTGTGGGTGTGTTTCAGGCAGTGTAGATGTGCAGGGGTCTGTCTTCTAGATAACGGTACAAGATTAGACTTGAATAGATCGACTGCGTCTCCCAAGATAGAAATGTTCAGTGTCATAAAAATGTTTCTGTATCAGTTACTGTTGTGCACACTGACCTCAAAACATTTAACCAACATCTGCGCTATGTCAGGCAGTATCTGCCCATTTATTAGAACTATTCAGCACTTCTGCAAGTTAAAATAAAAGAGTAAAACAATCAGGAATGTTTGGTCAGTGTAGTCATTAATCTAGCTATAAAAGCAAACTACTGAATCTGCACATTTCAGTGAAGTAAATAAGCATCAGCTGCAGGCCTGTATATAAGAAAAGCTTAGTATTTAAATGGTCATAGGCTGTCTTCTACCCTTTGCAAACAAGCTGTAAACATGTCAGATCCAGCTGGAGAAAATGAGATGTGGACTACAATAACCCTGAAGCAGACCTCCTGATGGACTGATGACCATTTCATGTTCTTACAAATATTCAGAACGTGAGGATGTATGTAAAACATATTTCCACATGATATAATGACACAAAGTGCTACACTGGATTCTCATAATGTGTGGTACTTTTTAGCTCACTCCACTTCTTTTATCCTGACTTACCAGATCTGTAGTTTGATCTTCTTTCCTTGTAATTCAACAGTTTTGATCTTGAAGTCTATTCCTGTAAAAACAAAACACACATATTAAAAACACAAATAATATTCTAAACAAAATCTTACAATCAAAGACTTTGGCAGTAATACAATAATTCACCAAACAAGTCGCAGACAAAGAAAGACCTTTAAAAGAGGGAAATAGAAAAGAGTTTTCATGACAGAGATAATAATTGTGCCGATTGTGCAGGGTCATGCCCAGAATTCGAGCCGATCAGGAGGCAGCTGTTGGACCCTCAGTGGGCACAAAAGAACCAGCATATGGGAGGAAAATAAAAGTGGAGAAAACTCAGAGGCTTACCAGCTGGAAAACTTTGCTAAACCTGCACAACTGGTAGACAGCAGAATGTTTTAAAACCATAACTGGTATTGTAGAAACAAAACATGTTAAGAAGTAGAGGGGTAGATAATCTTAAATTTTGCATCAGTTGCTTATTTTTTATGCATTTTGAATTTCCTTCTGGATCTACAAACAATACTAAGTGCAGCAATGTTTCCTGTTCTCTAGCAGGCAACACCCTCCCTATAAAACATCCAGTGAGAAACAGCAGCACGCTTTTTGAAGCAGTTCAACTGAAGATGACCAGGATCTGACACTACCTCTGAAAGAAATAACTATTGTTGATGAAGAAGTTGTCAGATAACGAAGGGGCCGGGACCCGGATCAACACTGGCCTTGCATTTCTAAGGTAGAGGGAGAGCTTCCTCTCCTGGATAGATAACAACAAACGTTTTAAGTTGCTTTACTCCCTTACTTGACGTGTTCCACACAATGGGACTATTTGTTCAGTGTGCTTGCACTTTGCAGATATTTGCTCAGACTAGACCAGAGGTGGCCAACTCCGGTCCTCAAGAGCCAAATCCTGCAAGTGCTGCAACACACCTGACACACATCAGACTTATTTAGCAGACTGCCACAAGCCTGCTAACTACCCATGGATTTGAGTCAAGCGGTGCTGCAGCAGGGACCCTCCTAACACTTACAGGATAACACATGAGGATCGGAGTTCGCCAACCCTGGACTAGACACGAGGGACAGGAGCAGAAATAAATAATAAAATAAAATTAATAAAATAAAGTTTTATAACCTTTGGCTTTGAGTTAAATAAAAATATTCTAACTCTTTATAGCTGTAGACATTCTGAGGTAAGAAATATCACCAAAAGGGCAAAAATTAAACCTCAAAAAGCAACTTTTACATTAGTAAGTACATTACTAATCATGTGCATAAAGGCTCTGCAGGGGGCCCCATTTCATTACATTCACCTCTGCCCAACAAGGGTTGTTTTCCAGTTTAATACCAAGCTGTCAGTTCTGCTTTGGTCAGAAATTGTGGCTGGATAAAAAAGTCCAAGGAACAGCTGTGTTTTAGTCGGGGCAGGGCCACAGAATAATGAAGGAACTGCCTGCCAAAATGTGACTCACTAAACTTTATGTGCACCCCGGGGAGAGGAAGAGCGCGAAGGCAAGATGCTGGATCGACAGAAGGAACATGGAAAAAAGGAATTAATAAACATGATTTATAGGTTTAAAAAAGTTTGGCGCTCAAATCAGGCATAGCAGGGATAAAGCAGAACATGTGTTACTTGTGAGGAGTAAAAAGTCATTTAATTTGTTTTTAACTCTTTAAAAACTAAACACTAGAAAGTTATGCATATGATATTAAACACAGGTCATTATCCAATCAATGCAAAATGGGAAAATTTCATCAGAAGGAACTTTGTTTTTGAAGAACGTCTGCAGAAAGTACATAGCTGTCCATAAACTGTGTACTTTAAAAAAAGAAAAGTAATTCACCGAGTTTCTCAGAACCCATTTTCAGTGTTCATGCTAAATATACTGTGTTTAAGGAGATTTTTAAATGCAACACTTTTCATACAAAGCCCTCTCCACATCCACCAAGCAAAGGAAGAGGGGAGAGGGGTGAGAGGAGGACACTTAGGATCTGAAAGGATAATGACAGAGGGGGGTTTTCTAGTGGGGGTATTTTGAGATGCAGCTGTGCATCTGCGTCTCCAAAGGTATGAGTACTGTGTCAAAGAGAGAACACACTCCTGTTTCACGTCCTGGTTCTGCTCTTTCCACTCACTTTTGTTCCTTACAGTTTCAGTTCAGGTAGAAGTTTATGACTTCTCACCGATATGTGGACGCTTTCTAAAAAAGTAACAGGAAGAGGTTTAATAGCATCTCTGCAGCTTCTGTCAAAAGGTGAGCTTCACATGGCCGTTATCCAAAATTTAGTTCATACAGAAACTAGAAGGAGAAAAATCTGCATGGACAACCTGCCATGCTGCAGCTTTTCAGGTTATCTTTTTGCGTATAAGAACATTTATTTGTTTTACTTAACCTTTTGTATCATATTTCCTGCTGCTTTTATTCAACCTCGTGCTATTATTAATTCTGACATTTTGTCTTGGAAAAGAGACGTGCAGATAAAATCTCTTTATTATCCTGGCTATGTGAAAGAAAAATGAATACAAAAAAATGCATTGGAAAGTACAAAAGAAGATGGAAAGAGCTTTTAAGTCCTGACGAGATCCAACAACAAACATATTGCACATATTCTCTTAATTTTACAGCTTTTCTTGACGCTTTATGGTTTAAGAAACAAGTGAGAAACTAAAACTGTTAAGGTTTTTAGGTAAGTAAAACACTTGTCAACATGCTGATGTATGAAAAAGTACATTTAATTAATGATGCAAGTCCAAACATCTGCACTGGATCCATCTTTTTATTCAAGAACACAGTTTGTTCCACTTCTTCATGGATACAATCCAAATAAGCCATTTCTGAACTGATCAAATGACAGCTGATACTAAAAGCAATGTCATAATATCACTTTAACGCTAACTTTCCCCGTATCTTTATATAACTAAGACAATTTAAAACAGGAATGACAACAGCATGATAGCAATCACATATTTTAAATGTAAAGCAGCTGCTTTTGGAGTGTGTTTATTTAAGAACATATTCACATTTCTCATAATGAAAAGGAAAAACATAAACCCTGACGCTGCTGCCAACTTTTGCCGGCACTGACTCACAATCCAACTTGACAGGGAAAGCACCCCTGCTAGGCGCAAAGGTTACTTTTGGCCTTTGACTGCTGAAGAACCCGTTCGCCTCGTATGCATCTCAACACCACCACACATCTTTCATCCTGAATGGCAGAGATCTGGCATAGTGCTCTTAGTCAGCTCAGCCCTGCTTTTGATTCACTTTGCTTACATTTAGAGAAACAACACTGAGTGTAATAAACTTCTTCAATTAAAATTAAAACTAAAAAACACTTAAGTCCACATGTGACTGCGAGGCCTGTGGCAGAGTTGATGTCTGCGCTTTAACAAATTTAATCTAGTGTGGATGCCACTGGGAACACTACTGCCCATTATGGCAGTGAGTTATTAAGCATACAGTCAGGATAAGTTGACAAACATATGCTACGAAAAAGCTGAAATAAAAATCTCAGTCCAAGGATCAGGGCTGTAATGCCACTGCAATGCAAACATTAAGCTTCATGTAGTCTCGTGTTTCATTATTACTCAGCACTGGTCTCAGCAACAGGGGTAAATGGAGACTTCACTTGGGCCTTGCAGTGATTTGACATAGTTTGACACTTGACTCATGAATGTGTGATGTAAGAAGCATGCATAAAGTATAGAGAGAATACAAATGTCAAGTATACACATGAGTTACTTTACTCATTTCATGTACCTGCAATATACAGTCAAAGCTACAGGAAACTAAAGCAGAAATAATCCAATAATTTGTCCATTTTCACCCCAGCAACACTGGGATTATATTTTAAAGCCATGTTAAATATACTGAAGGCTTGTAAAGTATAAACCAATCTTTATTCTACTTCTATAAAATGTCTCAAACTAAATGAGACATATGAAAACACTACATGAAATGATCTACTCAGAAATTCAGAAAATAATGTCTGACAAACATTTTTCTCTGTTAGGGGGTGTATGTAGGTGGGTGGGTTTCTTTGGACCACATTCAAATCTGACTCTACCCTCTTTATACACAACTTCGTCATCCTGATTTAACTGATCAAAAACGTTTGTCACACTCCTTTATGTTGTGGCAACAACTGTGCAAAACTGGAGACAACAAATCTGTTTTTGGTTTGCATCATACTTTCTGTGGCCAAAATAAGTGGCATAGTATTTTCCCCCCCATTCTCAACTGTTTTGATGTGCTAAAACAAAACCAGGGTGTCACTAACTTTTGTGACAAAAACAAAATCTTAAGTGTCAAAACCATTTCAAAAAGTTGTGTTATAGATCAGTTAAGAAGAACGAAACCTGTTTTAGTTTAGTGCCTTCATATCATACAGACAAGGACAGTAACTGTACAATAGGATACATAAGTCATTTTCACTTGATGTCACCATCCTAGACTTTGAGCAGGCCATAACCTATTTTACTGTACACATGTGCTGGTTTGGTATATTGTGTAGTCATCTTTTGCAACATGCACTAACTTTATACAAAAAAGTAAAAGTAGTTTCAAACTTTATACACCAACATTATGATTTCCTTACAAATATGGGAGGGAATTCCTCAGATTAACCTCAAACATTTTGATATAACTGATCTATGTTTTTACGTACTAGTGACGTACTTGTTTTGTTGCCAATTCATGTACAGGACTACAGTAGTAGACTGCTTTACTTGTGAGACATTTGTCACTTTAAACTGAGATTCATCCATTAGGTTAAATGTGTCATTTAGAACAAATCCAGTCTTCTATAATCCCCGGTAAAAACACGTCATTTGAACGGAGAGAAGTTTTATAGAGTTAATGTCACAGCATCACGGCCCTGCAGAGCTAATCAACACGTAGTTAGCTTGTTAGCCACTGCTATCACAGCAATGTTTCTGCTACACCAGATTAAGTTGTTAGCGTCACGAAACATTGTTAAAAAGTTGTGTTTAGTTTTAAATAAAAAGTATTTGTTTATAAAGTTGCTCATTTAAACGCGAGTTTTAGGTAAAGAGCTACTAACTTAGCTTTCAAGTTAGCCTATTCAGGCCCGGCGAGACGGTGCATATTGTTAGCATACTTGCTAACCCAATATGTCCTGCCTCCCTTATCCAGCTGTCGGGTAGTAAGGCGAATTCTCCAGCTGTCAAACTTCGAATTAAGCTCAACACAATCGGCACACCAGTAACAATAACTCATAGCATGTCTGTGTGTTTGGACTTCTTACCTATGGTAGAGATGAAGGTTGTGTTGAAGGCGTCGTCAGAGAAGCGGAACAGCACACAGGTCTTCCCCACGCCCGAGTCGCCGATCAGAAGCAGCTTGAATAGCAAGTCGTACGTTTTCTTCGCCATTGAAGCCCAGTATGTGTTCACACAAACAAACAAAAAAACTGATCAACTAGCCCACCTATGTGAAGTCTAAAGCCAGCTCTTCAGCCAACCTGTCCAACTTGTTTAAGTCCACCTGACTTTAAACAGTTAACAATCTGGGATCTGTTGATTAGCGTGGCAAGCTAGTTGGCTAAATAACACCTTAAAAAACGTGTCCGCAGACGTTTCCAAGATGTTCAAATTCTCAAGTCCGACTGATCCCTCCCCAAAAACATGAGAACAGATAGCAAAAATAGGCTTTCCTCCCGTGTGATCCCTCTTTTCCACTCTTTCTTTTCTCCCACACAGTCGGGACAAAATGGCTCCTCTCTCTGTCTCTACCCCGACTCACTCTTTCTTCAAATTGACGGCGAGCTAATTCAAATTCTCCGCACACCCCGTCATTCCAGAGCCTTGCCTGGAGCTCGACCGAGAAGAACTACTAATAAACCGAACATGAACGTGTGTTAAAATCACTGTCTGCTCGGTGTTATTGCTCTTTTTCTGAAGAGATTAGAACCGAAATATAGACGACCGCCGTCGCCTTCGAATGGGAGCCACCACGGCGACACCCTAGTTCCATTGGCACGCCTTCTCCCGCCCCTTCTGTCAAACTACATGCTTTTGATTGGTTGCTTTAGCTGTCACTCTTCAAAGCTATTGAATATGATTGGGTGAAATGTCAAGCATTGAATAGGGGGTAAAGGGGCGTGCCTCGGTGTGTCAGAAAGGGCAAACGTTACTGTGGGAGTTAAACGGACATTTAGGCGCAAATCGACCTTCGCTCTTCACTATGATGAGCCCCTTTTGATCCAATATGGCAGCCGGTTTCATGCGGATCTAAAGCAGCTGGGTTGCGTTTCAGTTTTCCTGGCAAGTTGGCACTTGAAGCTGTGACTATCCCAGCTGTGAGTCAGGCAAAGTGATGTCATATAAGCGCTTCAGTGCTTGTTACGGGCGTTTCCCACATCCTCTGCTGTGAACTGCAACCAGGTTGATCCTCTTTAGTCGTTTAATAACTATACACACTAAGATCAGTATACATAATATTATTGTGGGTCTTTTTAAAGTTGTGAGTGTGTGTGTTTGTGTAAGTGAATGTGAGCAAGACTTTCCCTCTTCCGCCTGTCAAGAGTAGTTTGATTCTCAGACACTCCTTAGGAATGCTGAGTATGCCCTGCTTTCTTTTGCCAAGTACAGACTTGACACAAAATGTGGAAGAAAGAAAGGAAAAAAGACAAAGGAAAGAAGAAAGGACTCAACAAGATTAAATAAACGGCTGCCACCGTGGCAGTTTACTATGAAATCACATAAAAGCACAAATAAAATGTAACTGATTAAAAACTGCATGGTAAATAAAGCTCTGCTCCACATAGCATGTATTGATGGGAGTAAACGAAGGAAAAACCAGAGTACCAAGGCTTCATCCTGTGGGAGAGCTCAGTTCCCTTTCATTTTACTGGCACTGTTTCACCAAGCAAAGGTCTCCCTCATGCAAACACCCACAGGAAGGAAACCAGGGATATGCTGTGAAAAGAAAAGATCTCATAAAGAGCCTACACACTGATGCTTATTTTAGTCTTTTCTTGCAAAAAGTGTATTCAAAATGTCACAAATTATCTTTTTTTTTACTCTTGACCCAAGTGATGTCCACGTTGATCAACATACAGACCAACAAGTATTGATTTAGACAGAGACTAATATTGATTTAGCAAATGTTAAACTGTAGAGGACGTAAATCTACAGATTTGATGAGTAACTCAAAATTCTAGTACCATTTGTGGCACATAGAAAAACTGCTAACCTTATTTATGTTATTATAAATGAAGATCAGTTTTCACTATCAGCACTGCACGATTCTTCAACAGTTGAGAGATCTTTGTTAAACTAATAAATCATGTGTTCTCAGAGAAGGTTTTCCAGATTAGGATGCATTCCTGATATTGCTGCAAAGCAGCCCCAGGCTTCATCTCACACTTACACTGCCAGTAAGCTGCTTCTCACATTTCTTCTCTGCTCTTGCAGTGATGAGGGAAGACATGTCAGTTTTTTTTTACATGCGTTTGTTTGAGAATCAAATGTGTGAATTTTTCCTTTAAAAGAAAAAAAAAACAGTACTTCAGGGGCATTTGGACTTCATTTCACTGCTGAGAGGTGATAGGAAGGAAAAAGGAGTGAGGGGCCCTGGGGGTAAACGGGTGTATCTGAGCAGCGGTATGTGGTATGCATATAAATGTAAACTTTATGTCTGGCTTAGACAAAAAAAAGTTGTTCTCAGCATTTTTTTCTATTGTCTATTTGAGCCAAAACAAGTACGGGATTGTTAGTAATGGCCACACATACCATAATTTCACCTCTGAACATCAATATGAGCATAAAGACTTGATCAGGACACCAAGTTAATAATTAAATAAAAGATATTAATATATTTATTTTCACAGATCTTTCATAGTCAGTGGCATTGCCTTGTAAACGTGCAGCTGTGAAACTATAACAATGAAAATGGGTCATGAAAGGTGATATCAGGAACACCTGAGAAAGAAAGAAATCTCTAATACTTCCTCAAACACTGCTCACGCTCTCAGCCATACCTGCTTCTGCAGAAATATTAAACTTATCTCAGTGACGTGGCACAGAAAGAAAAACAAAGTACCATTTTTTCCTCTAAAAGTTGTTAATTTCCTGTATTGATCTCCCCAATTGGCTGAAGTTTTTTCTTTTCTGGCCATTTAAGGACTCTGGCATTAATGCTGAAAGGATATTTTAAAACAGCGAGGGGTCAAAGGTTAATTTTGACACCATTAGGAAGAATAATTTCCACCATTTGAAGGAAAATAATTATACTTTCCTGACCTCCACACCGGGTGACATTGGCACTATGTAGGTCAAATAATACCAGCGTCTGTAGCACGGTTATGCCTGTAGGGGGTGCTGTTGTTTCAGGTTTGAACACGTCTAGTAATGATTAATTCTGTATTTTCCCCCCGATGTCTCAATATGTGTTGCTTTGAAAGAACAGTTGTGTAAGAAACTGGAAGTCACCTTCAAAGGCTGACTGGAGTTTATGGGAAATTCCTATCTTTTAAAAACAAAAAGAAAAAAATCACCATGAAGGGACTAATGCATCTTTACCTGAAGCGTTTTGTCTTTGTTAAATTACACTAAAAGCAAAACAACAACGTTTTTGTTGTTAAAAATAAAAAGATGAGTTGTAAAAATGATGCACAGACTTTCAGTGAATCTGAATGACGTCACAATTCACAGATAAAAGGGTTTGAAAAAAGCTTAAAATGGCTCTTTCGTTTTTTTCCATGACAGTGTGAACAAAATATGTGCTTTTGAATTCTACATGAATAACCAGGTTCATTGGACCAGTAGCTGGCTCTAGGGTTGTGCCAGCTCAGGTCTTTTGGACAGTTTCTGGCAACACAATCAGACTCACATCATTTTGTGATCATTTAGAGCAGACACCGACCTGGTTAGGCTTCAGCATGAACTGGGCCAGTGTGTTTGGGCAGATCCCAGAAGATCATTAATAATGTTTATGGACCCTTTTATCTTTTCTTGCTTGTTTGTGCCATAATGGTTCAGCAACATTTTTTCTTTCTGCTCATATATTTACAAATGAAAAATTGCCTTGCTAAATCTTAGCATTACGTCTGTTCAGGTTGGTTTATTTGTAAAAAAAGAGAAATGCTTATACATCTTTTGGATGTGTAGTATAGAAGAACATTTGATAAATGTCCCATCAAACTTAAATATTGGCTTATCATGCCTCAGAGTGAGCAAACTGGTCATTCAATAACAGATTGACTTCATTTTTTTAGGCTAAATTTAGTCAACATTAAAAACAGATTATTTATAATTACTATTTAACGCTGTGGCATGTAAGTACAAACATTAAAATCCATTTAAAGTTGTGCAGTGAAGCCACATTCAGGCCAGTGACACGTTGGTGGCAGCCTTGGACAAGAATCAGATACTCTGTGAGACAAAACTCCATTTCCCATGATCCTCCATTCCTCTCCGCAGTGATGTGGGGTGTGGTGGATTGAATGACTGTGTGTGAGAGAGTCCGTGTGCCTGGATGTGCTGTGTGTTTTTGCGTGCAAGAGGGGAGCCGCTGATCCTCCTCGGAGCATCTTTGCGCGGAGAACGGGAAGATGCGCACAGCGGTGCGCAGCGCTGCTGCCGGGTGTGGACTGTCAGGACGAGGAGACGGGGATGAGTGAACTGATATGTGGCATTAATGTTGGGGCTTTTGGATTTTATTGTCCCATCGAGTGAATCTGGACAGGGTTGGACTGCAATGGATCCAAAACGTGAGAGGTGCTGACGGTCTGTTTGTTTGTGGGCTCATATTCCAGACAATAAGCAAAGGAAATCAGCCATAAGACACAGCGGCTGCTTCTCGTTTATCCCCACGGATATCTGTCTGTAAATTTAGGTAATGCAGCCATTTTCATTATAAAATACCCATGAAGCCATACAAAATGTCTTATTAATGAATTAGAAAGACAAGAGAAAATTTGGCTAATTGAAGGCCTCCTACAGGCTGATAATCTATTTAAATTTAGATCCAATATACTGTTTTTTCCTTTAGTTTTATAGCAGAAGACAGAAGCCAACCATGTCAAAGAATAAGAGCAGTGAATCAGTGAAGGTGGTAGTTCGATGTCGTCCTTTGAACCGGAAAGAGGATACCAATGGCCCCGCAGGAGGAATTGTGCAGATGGATCTGGGGCTTGGACAGGTGATCCTAAGAAACCCCCGTGCACCCCCAAGCGAGCCCCAAAAAACATTCACATTCGATGCAGTCTATGATGCAAACTCCAAACAGAGAGACCTTTATGATGAGAGTGTGCGGCCACTGATAGATTCAGCACTGGCTGGGTTTAACGGCACCATCTTTGCTTATGGGCAGACTGGAACGGGGAAGACGTATACCATGCAGGGGGCATGGCTGGACCCAGAGAAAAGAGGTGTGATTCCCAATGCTTTCGACCACATCTTCACACACATCTCCCGCTCGCAGTCTGACAAGCAGTACCTGGTGCGAGCATCCTACCTGGAGATCTACAGGGAGGAGATTCGTGATCTCCTTAATCCCAACCCCAGCAGCACCAGAGGTCTGGAGCTCAGAGAGAGTCCAGAAAGTGGGGTATATGTTCAGGATCTCACATCATGTGTCTGCAAAAGCATCAAAGAGATTGAGGAGGTGATGAATGTGGGCAATCAGGCAAGGGCGGTTGGAGCAACAGACATGAATGAACATTCATCAAGGTCCCACGCCTTGTTTCTGATAACAGTAGAGTGCAGCCAGCCTGGACCAGATGGAAGGAAGCACATTCGAGTGGGGCGTCTTAACCTGGTGGACCTGGCAGGCAGCGAACGCCAAACAAAGACTGGCGTCCAAGGAGAACGCCTGAAAGAAGCTGCCAAGATCAACCTTTCTCTATCAGCCTTGGGGAATGTGATATCAGCATTAGCAGATGGGCGCAGTGGCCATGTGCCATACCGGGACTCAAAGCTGACCCGGTTGCTGCAGGACTCTTTGGGTGGGAATGCGAAAACCGTCATGGTGGCCACGCTAGGCCCAGCATCCCAGCATTACGACGAGACCCTCACCACCCTTCGGTACGCCAACCGTGCCAAGAACATCCAGAACCAGCCCAGAGTCAACGAAGACCCCAAAGATGCTCTGCTGCGTGAGTTCCAGAAGGAGATCGCTCGTCTCAGGGCCCAGCTCAACTACAGGAAGTGGAGGAGCAAACAGAAGAAGGAGCAGATGGACGGCGAGTACTGGGAAGGAGATGGGGAGGATGAGACAGAGTGCGAGGGAGAAGAGGTGGAGAAAGAAGCAGCGGACTATGTGAAGCTGGAGGAACAACGGTTGGAAAGAGAAAAGGAGGCCATCAGAGAGGATCAATTCCTGTTGGCTGAAGAGAAGCAGAGGCTTCTGGGAGAAAAGGAGAAGATGATGGGTGATCTGAGGATGGAGCAGGAGGCCGCAGAGCAACTAACAGCCAAGTATAAGGTGAGTCCAGTCACAGCACTGGAACTAACTCTAATATTTATTTATGATCTCAGACACACTTTTTATAATTTAATATATTTATTATAGACAAAAAGACAAACATGACGAACCTTGATACTGCATTCACAGAATATGTTTAAAGAGAATCACTTAAATTAAATAATTACAAACAAATGCTGCAAAATAATTGTCCTACTCAGTTTCTCCAAAGATGGCTGGAGTAGGAATCATTTCCACACCTCCTACTCACATAAAACTGTTGTCAGGTAAATAAGAAATGCATTTCTAAACATCAACATCACCCCTGATTGGTCTTCTCATGTCACTAGCAGCTACATGAAACCAAACATAGAGCAAAGAACTCGTGCAACGGTTCGTTCCTGCACGCCTCTGCAGCCTCTAACTCATTTGCTTGTGGAAGGACATGGGAAGAGTTTAAGACGAGGACAGTTGCTTAAAACACCCCTTAGGGCTCTTTGACCCTTCCTGCACATTTTAAAATGTTTCTTTTATTCCTCTTTTTAAAGATTTTATGTACGTTTGTGCAAATCACAATAAAAACAATAAAATAAGACAAATTAAATAAGTTTTAGTCAATCAGAAGATACCGAACTGCTGTAGCATACAAATCCAGTTACAATGGGAAGTCTTTCATTGAGACACAAGTGCATGTCATCTGCATACGAGCTAATGTTCTCCTGCTTTTATGTTATCACCCAGAAACAGTTGCTTTTTTTATAGTAAATCACAATGTTCTCGAGGACATGACCTCCTGTATCTTTCTGTAGCATCCTCTCACTGAATACACTGTTGTTATTCAGCATCTTGTGTAGAAGGTGTGAAAAATTTTCTATTATGTTTGCAGTTTGTGCAACATTTTTCTGTCTACAATCAGCTCAAGAGCTGCAGATCAATCTCCAACACAGAGGTGCAATGCATATTGCACTTTCTACAACTGATTTATAGAAGATGTGCACCATCTTGGCACAGATATTCTTGTAGACAATGTTGTGAATGCAAAGTAAAATAAAGTAAGTAGTCATGAATGAGAGTAAAAACATATATTTAGCTTTTCTAATAAATGCTCAGGTCATTTGAACTCCTTTCTTTTGTTTATATCTCAGAGATTTAAACAGCTGACTTTCCTTACAGCCCTGACATAGGTTATCAAATGATAGTTTCTGTTGAATTTAACAAAAAAAAAAAAAAACAAGACACAGAACTACTCAAATGTTTATTTAAAAGAATAAGTACTGTTATCTGTTATTACCCACCAGCCGCCCTTTATCCACAGTCTGTCCACACAGGAGCCGTGATCACTGTGGCTTAAAATGTCAGCCTCGCTCTGTCATATTCCCCGCTCACCATCATGCACCCAGCTATCAAAGGCTCAGAGCAGCATTAATTACTTGCCCTGATTCATGAGCATATCCGGTCGATAAGTCGTGCAGAATGACTGAGTGACCGTTCCCTGTGCTGTATCTGCAGCCTGGACTGTCCACACGAGACACTGCTGGATCAGTTTACTGAACAGCCCAAAGCTCTGATATAAGGGGAAGAAAAGAGGGAACTATGAGGGTGGTGGAATGATGTGGGTTTGTATTCTCAGGGATACTCTGCATGCTTTAGTAGGTGTAGGTGGAGAGTGTGGTATGAACAGGAGAAATGTAACAACACACATACAGTCAGGGTATTTTCGGTTGAAGATGCTGTCAGCCAACTGTTTGTGTGTTGATAGATTTTAACAATTCAAAACTGAGCAAACAGCTAAAATCAATATCAGGCCCACTGTGCATGGTTCCTCAAACACACAGAGTAACACTTAATAACTGGAGTAATTCATTGTTTTCTTTATCTTTTTTATATATAACAGGACAGTAAACAATCCTTTTTTGTGCGCACTCCTCATAAGAATGAAGGTAGAACCCTACAAAGCTCAGTTCCTAACACAGACTCCATCTCAGTCCTTTTGTAACATCGAGAAGAAAGCGGTTTTATTTTCTGTATAAAGAAGATGTTCAGCCATCTACCCATTATCTGTATTAAATTATCTTATTCACGGGTAGCTGGAGCCAATCCCAGCAATATGGCGAGATGCAGGGTACACACTGGACAGGTAGTCAGTCCATCACAGAACCAACATGAGAGACTAACAACCAGACACATGCCACTCCTAAGGACAATTTTCAATGACTAATCAACCTAACACGTATGTCTTTGGAAGGTGGACCGTAGTACCCGGTGAGAACCTGCGCTAACACAGGGCGAACATGCAAACTCCACGCTGTGAGGTTGCAGTGCTGACTGCCACACGTGCAGCTATACAATAAAGGTGTGGTGATCATAAATTTGAAATGGTGGTTATGGTCTTAAAAAATAGGAAAAATATTTGGAAAAAATCCAATCAAAGCTCTACAGATAATGAATGCCCTGCATCAGAGCTCATAGGTGTGCTTAAAGCATGAGAATAAAGCTGTCTGTAGTGGAAGTCAGCAACTCTGTAGCTCCTTTATTTTAATGCAGAAGATCAACTACACACAGTCCTTCATTCAGAATTTATCCAAATGTTTTTCCACATTTCTTGTGTATTTTCACCTCCTGTTCTCCCATACAGGGCTGCCTCAACACAGAGGACAGAATTATCTTACCTAAAGGAAACAAAGACGTTTATTAATTGAATTTGTGTATATTTCGGATCAAGTGATGCCTTGTCAGATCAAAAATGTTATAGCATTGATTAAACATTAGTCCATAAAGGCAGCTGTGAAACAAACTGCTTTATTGCTCATTAAATATTCCTTCTTGATTACTAGAAACCTTTCTGTATATATTTTTTATCTTTCCATCTGGGACCAGCTGGAGTTTTTCCTGTCTCTCTTTCTGGCCTGCTGATGGGGACAAAAAGGCTTCAGTCATTGTATTTTAATGTTCTTTCAAGAGTCTTTTATCTAATAAATTTCGTTCTTGTTAATTTGGGACTCACAGTTGTTTAGCTAAACAAACAGGGTTTATTTAGCTGTTTAAGGGCCTAAATCTAATCATTATTGCCTTGATTTCTATGATTTACACTTTCTCTTTGTGAGTAAAGTCTCCTGACTGACTCAGAGCTAATCCTTATCCTGTGTCCTTCACACTGAATGCTTTCAAATAGTGCATTTCTCACACGAAGCTGCTCCTATTTCTTCCCGTCACGTTGTTCTAAAAAAGAACTACATTCTTAATACATTTTAGTGCTAGTCTGTATAAATCTTTAGAGGTTCTGTGCCTCATTCTAAGTGTCTGCTGAGCGATGAGAATCAGCAACTGCCCCCGAGGTGGAAGATGATTTAGTGGAAGAAGTATTTCCTGCCTTTGATGCATCAGTCCTTCTCTGGTGGTGAGAGGAAACCTGCATCAGAGCTATGTTTGTCATGCAAAATGCAGATTAACCGGTTTATTTCTGTTTCGTGATGCAAATGTATAAATACAAATATATAAGCTTCAAATATGATACAAACATATCAAAAGAAATGTCAGTTTGATCCTGTTTTGTCCTTAATTCTCATATAAGCATGTCCAGCATGTGCACCTTCTGATATTTTTCCATTTCCAGCAGCAGTAAGGCTTTCCTCAGTATGCTTTTTGCATGTATTCTTTAAAGGGGCACTCCTCTAACTACCACAGCAGGAAGGGATAGCGTTCAACCAGCCCACAGGCTTTGCTAGAACACAATTTCTAAAAAAACATGTCTTTCTGAGAAGGATCATTCATTGAATTTAACGACTTCCAGCTGCCGGAGGGGTCCAAATAGACCCCGTGCATCTCACCCTGCAAAAATGTATCTACAGTATGGGTGT
This sequence comes from Pseudomugil gertrudae, assembly GCA_037177535.1. Taxonomy (NCBI): domain Eukaryota; kingdom Metazoa; phylum Chordata; class Actinopteri; order Atheriniformes; family Pseudomugilidae; genus Pseudomugil; species Pseudomugil gertrudae. The sequence continues at coordinate 17,425,611 of JBAMHV010000024.1, forward strand.
CCACAGCAGATTAGAGCTAAAATTAATCAATTCTTGCAACTTTTACCCACTGTAGCAAAAGTGTGTTAATAAAAGCAAAATAAGCCGTGCTTATTTTCAGCCCTTAGCACAACATCCTTCAGAAAAGAAATCAGCTGGTGTTGCATTTCCATCACCACCAGCCAGGGTCCAGTAAATATCACATCTGAGTGTCAAAACAGGTTCATGGTCATGGTTTAGTTGCCTTAAGCAAAGTAAAATACAATAATTAATCATTTAACCACTTTGGTTATTCCCAGTTACAGCTCTCTGGTCGAGCTTCCACCTGATTGGCTGGGACTGATATAAACCCACCAATCAGAGAATGTTACCTGGCTATAAAATATTATTCTCTCTTCTCTGTTGACCAGTGACAGAAAAGTTTCTGGGCAGAGAGACTTTAAAAAAAGAGAAAGAGGCTGAATTGAGCTCAGAAACAGCCAATCAAACATCAGATAGTGATGTAATCGAGTTCTTCATCATTTATCTCTCTGTCTTGTTCACACTCAAACATAAGTAGGTCAGAAGTGCCCTTGTGGGGCAGTGATGGGTCATCTGTTGGTTCTGTGGGGTGCTGTTGTGAACTGCCCTCCCAGGTGTTGCGGCCCATCTGTGCGTTGTGTTGCCTGCACTGTTGGGGGTGCTGTCAGGCCAAATGGGACGCGTGATGTTTAGTTTTGCTGTCCGGGTCACGACCATAGGTCACGACACAAGTGTGTAAATTCACAAGATCACAGGTTTAGATCTCCCTCTGTGACTTCCTGTCTGAATCATGTTCAGAGTGTTTTCTCGTGATAAGATCTGAGGATGAGGAGAGTACAGCTGGAAGGACAGAGAGGTTCTGCATGTCAACAGATGTGTGAAAATTATTTTAATTGGCATGAAAACACAATAGGAAAATGCAATTACCCAATGATGTAATCAGCAGCGATAAAGGGATTTACTATAGATGTAGTAGCTTTACTAAAAGGAAGACTTTGTCAGAGTTTTTATCATCTTAAAGATGTTTTTGATTTTCAGAACAGCAGCATCTACATTTCAGCAGTGTCAAAAAACTGAAAAAAATCTTTGAACACCTTAAAATAACATCATTATCATTATCAGCTTATTACAGATCCAGACCAGAGCCGCTCTTTACAAGATCTTCATAAATACAGAGATTTAATTGCAAATGGAAGTTTTATGAAATGTTAATACTGATCTTGTACTGTGTCTGTAGACAATGATGTGGTGTGAACAGGATATACACGTCATCAGCTGTTATCCCATCCACACATGGTCAGGAGGCACCGTTCTATATAGTCTCAGTCAAGTGTCGCCATCCTTTTGATCTCTAATAAAAAATCTATATAGACCTCACGTCATCCTGTAACCCATGCAAAATACATTTAAAAAGGGAAATAGAAATATACGTGGCAACGCGATATGAAAATGGCAATACAGTAAAAGTTCAAAGTGATTTTTATTGACAATGTGAATAAAACAGAAGAAAAAGAACCAGATTACTTCAAAATGTCTCGTTACAAGAGAAAAAGCACAGTTATAATAAAACAAACCAAAAGTCAAACTTAAAGCATCCGTAGTTTCTGACTCAGAAATGTTTGACAAATTGGATCAAATGAATGTTTTTAGAAACACGGAACTGCTTCAGGATTTTTTTAGCTCCATTGTAAGTCAAGGGATGACAACTTCACTGATGTTATATAGATCATAGGGTCAGTGGTCAACAGCATAAAGAAGAGATAAAAATAGCAGAATGTTTCATCAAGCTTTAAGGCAACAGATGGAAAAGATGATTTGGGTTGTTTACCATCTTGTTTGCATTCCTCTCTGTGGTTTAAATGCAACCTGTTAAAGTTATGCTGTCTCTGGGGAAGATAGCATAACTCTCAGAACCACCATCAGAATCATGTGGTTCAGATGGACTTCTAGTGCAGGAAACCCTCCACATGAGGCTTCACTTTGCTTCAGAACAACAGCAGTGTATTAAAATAGCAGAAATGCCTTTAAGAGCCAAAATGCATCTTTTCATACTTATTTTTCTTGTAATGTTTTGTGGTTTTCTTTTTTTTTACTGGTGAAACTATCTCTACTTTTGTCTTTCCCACCTCCTCCTGAGCCACCTTAATGGTGAAAACATTGGATAAGAAAACACTTTATATGTTGACATAACTTGATTTTCTTTTTTCTGTGCATTGAGCTGCACAGAAAACTACACATTCCTTTTTTATTTAACTTTTATTATCATTATTATTGTAGCAGTGGTAATAATAATAATAATTATTATTATTACTATTAATATTTTAATAAAATATACTTTTTATTTGACTTTTTAAATTGTTAAAAAGTTGTTTTGGGAAATCTCAGACAAAATCTTGGTGTAAATATATATGCTTAATTATTCTGACTCATCTAAATGATCCAGGATGTAATTTGGAAACAAGTTTTTGTGGGTACACACATCTTGTTGGCTCACTGGATTTTAATCACACACAGATTTCAATTCAATTCAATTCAATTCAATTCAATTGTATTTATATAGCCCAGTATCACAACAAAGTCGTCTCAAAGGGCAGTTGTTATTTGTCTTTGCCGTTTCTTAAAGGAAGGAATTCCAAACCCACAGGTTTGAGGTCCCAGTACTTTTAATTATACCGACCTGTTCTTAAAACTGTCGCAGCACAGCTGCTACTCAGCGCTTCATGTTGAGTTTACTCTGTCCAGCCATCCGCTGAACTATTCTCAGGTCCACTTTTCTGGGTCAAAACTGTGACATGTCCCTGCTTTCTTACTGTATCGCTCATTAGAGACCGATCATTCTGCCTTTCCAAGTACATCTTAAAATGTCTCTAATGAAGCTGACCTAAAAATGTTGATTTGCTTTCTGCAAAACCTAAACTGGTTTAACTTCCTCAGAGGATGTAAATCCGTCTCGTCTCATTAGAAAAAGTTCTTTTCAAGCTGTCTCATCAGCTTCTATTTGACTGTTTTTGGTTTAAAATCGAGGTAAAAACGGTCTCACGTTTAAAAATATGCCCTTTACTGCTTGTGAATTGGGAGCAGACTGTAAAACTTTGATTTGGTTTGTGTAAATAGAATATTTTGTTAGCATATACTCCTCTCAGGAGGGTGAAGCTAGTAAGCAGCATCAAAGAATAAAAACTCATCCTTGGCAAAATGCCCAGATTAAATCTGTGTTGGGAAACGCGGGGAACTTTCCTGCTTTCGTAGGAAACCTATAGTAGATGACCTACTGTCAGATTACGATGCAAATAGAGGAGGTCATCTTGTTGTAAAGCAGCTGAAAGCCTTGCATACCATGAGCTTATAGTCTCATGATTTATTTGAGTCATCAGTTAGTTATTAATGGGAACTATTTTGTGCCATGAATGGATCTTTTGTTACCAACCTGTCTTTTGGTAATAGGAGAGCTCAGTGTTGATAGAGTTGAGTTTTTTTCCAGCTGGAAATCCACCAATCACAATGCATTATACAGTAACAACAACCATAGCCCATACATGCACGTACACGTGCACACAGTGTATGTGCAGTAACCGGGCAGAAGTCACCATCCGCCAAGCAGCCACACTGTTTGATAATCTTTGCCAGATTTAAGATTTTCTTCAGACATTTTCAGTCCAGTCTTTTCAATTCAACTCAACTTTATTCCCACAGCTCTACTTCACGACAATGTCATCGCAGGGCACTTTACAACACATCATTTTAACCCATTCTAAATAAAAAGGAAAGATAAGAAAAAAAAATCACTCTTAGAGAAACTTTTTCTTTATTTTTTTAAAAGCCACGCAGGTATGTGTGCATGTGATTCAGAAAGGACTCACAGTAACTTTGCATCAATGCTGTGATTCCCTAAAAGCTGAAAACGTGGCATATCTCAGCAGGCTGCGCAGTGTGGCCTTAAAGAATCTGAGGATGAAAGAAGAATGGGAAGGGTTAAAAAACACCTGTGAATGGTGTCTGAAAATGGCAGCCTGGAGAAACAGGAAAAAAATCCTGCACATATCTGACACAAGACCTAAGAGATACATCTGAAATGACCTCATTGGAAAAGTGGCTGACAGGAAGACATCCTAAAAACACGGAGAAAAGCCTGAAATATGCCACATGGACTGAAAATCAGTCTAATGGAGTGAGTCACCCTCCCCAGAGCTCGAACCTTAACATTACTGAAGCAGAGTGGGGTCATATTGACTGAGTAGGATCTGAAAGAGCTTCAGGAAGTCTGAAGAGCATAAAGAGTATTTAAAGACATGACTGTATAGTTCTGAACAAACTTTATTTTTGCATTTAATGCTGTATTTGATTTTTTTTTCTTTTAAAAAGTAAGAAGTGGCTCAGGACTTTTAAACTGGAGTATTTCTCAGCTTTCCATGTGTTTAAAAGTGAACAGCTGAATGGGATGGAATAATGGTGCTTCCTGTTTGTGTAGCTGCCTTCCTGTGTAATTAGTGGAGGAAAACGTCTACACACACAGGCAGCATGTGTGTGTGCATTTACAGTTTGTGGGCTTTTGCATGCGTGGAGGAAGCTGATAACAGAGCTCATCTCTGCTCTCCATCTTTCAGCATAGCTGGCTGCATCACTGAAATATTAATGAATAAGCTCTAAGCATGTTTTCGTGTGTGTGTGTAAAATCAGTATCTCAGGTCACCGGTTCATATCTTAAACAATACACACATTCTTGTATGAGGAATACAAGACATAAAATATTAAAACCATCTTTTGTTTGTTTCTTGTTGGTGTGAATTTAGATATTATTATATAAAAAATGTAATATTGAGTGTCACACAAGCTGTGTGAAGAGTTTTGACCAAAACAAGCAAAGAAATCCTCTGATTCTCATCATAAAACAATAAATTCATATATCCAGATTCATCAGGTATGAAGACATTGCTCTCCAAGTACATTTTTGTATCTCTAAGTGAAGCATAAATATAAGGAATATAAGGAAATCACAGGAATGCACTAATTTAGTGAAATCCAAGCTGCATTTTCATGATCTTTTATAACATTTACTTCTGTGAATATATAGAAATATGGGTTTAAATAATGTTCAGTAGAAACTCAAATCTTGTGAATGATGTCTATCTTTTGATTTTTTCTACATGTTTAGAGGGTGTAAATTCCTCATGTGTTCATAGACGGCTGATCTGTGAAAGGGGTTTTTCCAGACCTCATCTGGCTCATTTAGCAGATCTTTATCAGGCAGTTATACGAATAAATCTCTGTCACTTCATTAATTATTACTCAAGTATCCACTGATAGCATCTTTTTTACTCACCTTGCTGTTTCTCTCTTTAGCTTGTCACTGTGGCTGGTGGCTGGTTCGAGCCTCGGCCTTTCTGTGCAGAGTTTGCATGTTCTCCTGTGTTAGCATGAGTTCTCTCCAGGTGTACCCTGTCTCTCGCCCAGTGATGGCTGGGATAGGCTCCAGCTACCTGCAACCTTTCATTGGACTAAGCGCTACAGATAATGGATGAATACCTGGTGTTGTCCCTTGACCCTGACTGCACACTTCCTGGTTCCATCCCTTTCACCTTTATCTCAGTTATGCAAGTTCTTTTCACACATGCACTGCTCTCCATTATTCTAGTGGAACCTAAACATGTCAGTGTCATCCCTGTGTCACTGCAATCAGACAAGATGTGACCATTTAACATATACATGGTATATTCAGTAAAGCTGAAATCACATCAATAAACAGACAGAGAATCATGGAAGTTGGTTAATTTGACATATGAGTTTCATGATCTGTTTGCAAAGTGAAGTAAAGTTTCTCATTTTATAAACACAGAGCTGTAACTGTTGAGCTGTTAATCCTTTAATATGATGCAGACCATTAAATCCCACGATGTCAACCATATGACAAAACTAAGTTTACAGTTTATCACTGTCCTCCATCATAAAACAAGTTCAATTAAAAAACATAGTAGATAGTGATGCTTTATATGTAATCTCACTGCATACACACTCACTGGCCATTTTGTTTAATTGCTCGTTATCGCATATCGAATCAGCCAATCACATAGCAGCAGCTCAATGCATCTAGGACTTGATGAAGTTCAAAGTGAGCATCAGAACATGGTGTGGTTGTTGGTACTGCTGATTTACTGGGATTTTCACCCACAACTATCTCTGGGGTTCACAGGGAATGCTGTGAGAAAGAGAAAACGTCCAGTGAGCTGCAGTAGTGCTCCAATCAGATGGATCAGCTCATTCCTGTCAGATACAAACAGAAAAGGTGGTTGTAATCAGTTTTCTTGGTGCATGTTGAACTCATAGCATAGCTTAACCACCACCAGAGCATGTCCACCCCTTTATAAGCACAATGTAGCATCTTTTAAAGGATTCTTCCAGCAGGTTAATGCACCATGTCACAAAGCTCCAATCATCCCAAACTGAACATGGCAATGAGTTTATTGTACTCCAGTGGATCTCGATATCAGCTTTGGGATGTGGGAGTGTCTCTTCATGCATGTGCGGCTGACAAGTCTCCAGCAGACTGTGTGCTGCTATGATGTTTATATGGAGAAAACCTGTTTCCAACACCTTGTTGGATCTATTCCATGAGGGATGAAGGTATATCTTCATTTTTTTTATTCTTCTTCTAAGCACAAAAGGGGAAATAATCACCCTCTAGACCCCATGAAAAGCTTTGAAATTTTGCCTACCCCCCCAGATGAATCGGAAAAATGTCAGAATTTTGCGTTTTCATAAACGTACGGGCAAAATTGCACGATAGCGCCACCTATTTTAAAGTCCCCAGAACTACATGTCACCAATCTTTATAAAACACATATTTTACATGATGGGGCAAACAATAAAGCCTCTTCGACCTATGGTCTAACCAAACAGGAAGTCGGCCATTTTGGGTCAAAGGTCAAATTTTGTGGTCATATTTGAACAAACTAGTCATAGGGCTTTGATGCCACCAAATCAGTCAGGATGCTCAGGAGGCATGTGTGATTAAAAATGATCAAAATCTCATGAGCAAGTCTGAGCATGTACGAGAGGCGGGGCCTCAAAGTTTGACATCTCGCCATGAACAACGAAATTGATATAACTTCCACATAAAACAAGATACTTGCACCAAACTGCACAGGTATGATGGTAGTCACACCCTGAACAGTTCTACATGACAATATTTGGAATTATGCATAAGCCC
>JBAMHV010000024.1:17432914-17456431 GCA_037177535.1 Pseudomugil gertrudae
ACACTGAAACGTAAACATGGCGACTGATGGTCCGACGCCATGTAACAGGAAGTACATGTAACTTGGCCATTAAAATGTTGAGCTCAACAAAACTCACCATGGATGATGACAGTCATGATATGAACTGAGTCAAATAGAGAGATGTTGCAAAAGTCAAGATATGAAAGGACAGCGCCCCCTAGAATATTTTAAACGATTAGCCCTGCCCACTAGAATGGCTGACATGACTGAAATTCAGCACAAATGTGCAAATAACATACAGGGAATGATGAGGGGGACGTCCTGAAGACATTAATGGGACTTTTTCTGGTCTAGTCCTTAGCCCTGCCCACAGGACGTGCCTTTCTTCACTGTGGGCCCTTCTTCTCCTCAAGTATTAATCTCAGCAACTTGAAACTACTCCAGAACATGTTAAACACATTTATAATGGAGTAGTTTTTATACTTCACACATGACTCTAGACTGACTTGCATTAACAGGAGTCCCAGGAGTTACACGGGTGGCGGTGCCTGTGTGCTTAAACCCGTTGGATGCCACTGTTCCTGGATCTACTTAATGTGTTTTGTGAATCCGTGATACTAGTAACGAGATTCATGTTGTCGCTGCCTGAGTGGTTTTTGCATCGATCAGCACAAATGTGAAACTGATTCTGATGCCCTGACCTTATTTGCTCTTCTTTTATCTCTTTAATGTGCAGCATCTCACATTTGGCCTTCTATGCATCCTCCCGTCTCCGTGCAGCATGCATAAGACCTGTTGTCGTCACATGATATTTATAGCACGGTTGCTCCCAGCAGGCTCTGGCCTCAATGTAACTGACTGGTTGATGTGGATGAGCCTGCTCAATATGCACCACTTCGCGTTCTCTTTGCTTTCCGAGCAGGAAAAGGATCAGTTACAGGCAAATGATTGTGATCATGCACTCTCAGCAAAGTGTAATGTGTTTATAATGGCTTTAGGTGTGTTTCTTCTAAGCAGATTCTGTACCTGTGTGCTTGATTCAGTAAATAATGCAGTTTTTAGCTATTCACAACAGCTGGTTTACTGTAGTTTGATTAATTATCAAAAAGAGTTTGTTTAAATTAAAAAAATTATACTGCAACTCCACAAAGAACTGCTTTGGATAATGCATTTAAAATATACTGAGTCCTCATGGACAAAGCAAGGAAGCTGTTTGCAGTTGTGTGCAGGCAAAGCGCAGCTCTTGTTGGAAGTGGTTGCAACTTGCTGCACTGATTATGACTGATCAGCACATGCGTTGTTTTACCCTGCAACGCACAAGTTGCATTAACATTTTTAATTCCTCCGGAGCTGAGGAGGAACAGGTTACAGTGAACAGTTTTATGTCTTCCAGAAAGCTCTCTGGTTACAAAAGGCCATTTTAAATGAAGACAATCTTCGTTCTGATGGGCGTCAACTGTCTCCAAGACTAATTATGATTTCATTAGCATTTTTAAAAAATATTTAGCCCTCCTTAAAACAACCCAGAGCTCATAATCAATGTCTCGCAGATGTAGATTGTCATAAATTATTAAAGAAAATGATTACATTTAATTTGTGAAGGTGGTTTACACTTTGATAACAACAATTTGAATGCCAATTATGATTTTATTACACCATTCCAGTATCAATTCAGCTTAAAAAAAGAAATGCAATCTTTGGTTTTTATGTAATTATGTTCTGTTGGTGGTGCTATGAGTACCATTGTGCATACACACAAAAAGGTTCCTGGTTCAAACCTCATCAGGGGATATCTATGTGGAGTCTATATGTTCTCCCCGTGTTTGCGTGAGTAATCCAGCTGTAAAAAAAAAAAAAAGCATGCACATTGGGTTAAGTGGTGTTTTAAATTCTCCCTGGGACTGAGTGGTTCTCACCTGGTAGCTGCTGTAGTAAAAGGTGTGATGTCAGACCCCCTCCAGAGCAAGATTGTGACATCTGTCTCACTTCCATGACGTAAAGTCAGATGAAATGTGACAGACAGCGGTCGCTTTGAAAAACACCACACACAGTACGTCTCCAATTTAGGATCACATAATAAAGAGTCCTGTTGTTCTGTCAGTTTGGCATATATTAGAACACCACATGTTTAGATTTATGTGTTTATTTAGGTTTCTTTGTTCATGACAACATACCAGTAAACAAACTAACCCCTCAAAACACACTAAAAAGACAACAAAGTGTTAGTTTAGCCCCATTATGTGATAAACATGTGCATTAAGAAAAGGTATGCTCTTCTGATGAGTATGCCAAACTGAGAGAACACCAGGTCAGGAAACTGAAAACAGGAAAATAAAAACTTATGAAGGCAAAATGATCCAAACCTGTTCAATCATTTGCTTGTAGAGATTTGGACCACTTTGACTTCAGTGCGGCCATAGTCTAAGCGTGCATTTACATCAGGAGACTGCATCGGTGTGATCGGGGACTCAGCTTAATGCACTCAGAAAACATACAAGTTTGTTTGGATGTTAATCAATAAACAATAACAGGTTGGCACCATATCGCTCAATACAATAAATAAATAAATACAATTCTGTCCCCTTGTTTGTGACACTGTTTAATTGACTGTATCATTGTTCATTTTCATGTGATGGATGAATATGTAACTGCAACTTTCATTATTAGGAAAAATACTATCCAGTCCGTTTGCAACCATTCATTACGGTTTGGCTGGATGCCTTGTCTCTGTCGGACAGAGAGAGATTTGTTGCATTTCCTGGTGCTTGAGATTTGTTCTGTTAGCAACAAAACATGGTAGTGCATCACAAGACATCTAAACAATGAGTTTCAGAGCCCCTTGCTGCAGTTTTCTTGTTACCCTGGCTGCAGCTGAATACTGTCAGGCTGTTAGTTTCTGGTTTAGCTTTGACATGTGAAGGAGGCTTTTAAAAGTACAAAAGTAAAGGAAAAGTTAAAGAAAGGTTGATAAAGGCAGGAAAGACAAATGTTCCTGTAGAGAGCATTAAGCATCCTGACTGCAGCTGTGCACATATGTGTGTGTTTATTTGTGCTTTCAGATCCCCATTACATCTAAGAGACTGTTTAGGTTCATATAAGGGTAGGTTTAGTTACAATGTTTGCAATAAGTCAGTAAAATGTAATTTTGGATGATAAATCATGAGTTTTATGTGGCTGAAGCTGTTATCTCAATGGATTCTTGGAAAAAAAAAAGTGAGTCGAAGGTCATTTGGCATCTTTTCTAAGTCATTTTTCTTTTCCACACTTCTCTTAACGATCATTTCCTGTTATTCATTCATTTTCTATACCGTTTCATTTAATTCAGGGTCGCAAGGACGCTGGAGCCTATCCCAGATAGTAGCAGGCGGTACACCCTGTACAGGTCAGCAGTCCACCGCAGAGGAAACTCTGTATCAAGTTAATTATCTTGACTCAAATGGTGAAATGAATCAGGATAAAGCAACATTTAGTGCACTAAATGTTGCTGAAAAGGTTTATTGATTTGAGGATGGCTCACAAAGGATGAGAGTTAACAGTCTCCAGTTGTATTTGACCAAGTTCTAAAATTATACGTGCAGTTTTGGAAAAGGTGCGATGTAATTTTTGTGTTATTGAAGAGGAGGGTGACGCTATATTGAGTCATTGTATGTAGTTGTTTGTACATATGACACACAAGATGCAAACCTTTTGGATTAGTTTACAATAATTAATTCTAATCAGATTAGCTGTGTCATTACACTAAGCTAAGTGGAGCTAGGCTAAGCTAATAACCATCATATTTAACAGGGTTATGCCCTCATTTATTTTCCTAATTATTATTAGCAAACTTTAACCAACTTATGCTTTTGGGTTCCTTTTCTTTCATAGGCTTATTGGGCTGGAAAGTTAGTATTATAGACTTTTTTAGCATACTTGTAACCAAGAATACACAGCTGCCTTTTGAGTCATTTTGAGTCGTTTAGAGCATCGACCCGTTCAGGAGCTAATCAGAGTTTCAGACAAAACGTTGCTGCAGCATATAGAGAAAAAAAAGATGTTGCAAACAATAAATAAAATAAATAATACGTAATAATATTAATATAATATTTACCAATAATAAGTGTAATCTGTGGTGGTTTCCTTCAAACAAGCAAAAAGCAGGAATCCTGTTAAAGATTCATTTGTTAATGCAACAACATTTTTGTAATGTGAGGTTGAAGTTCAGGGCTGTAGTAGCCTGTTCCCTGTTATAGAACCCAGCACTACAATATTTTTTAGGATATTAAAAAAATGCAATAAATAAAATTAAACTAAAAAACATAACTCTTATGAATCCAAGTATTACATAAAATCTATCAGATATGTGATTTAAATCACCACCTGTTACCATTAAAGCTGCATGTATATAAGTAATGAGGCTACGAGGGAGAAATAAATTGGATGCACACAAAGGAAAGTCTCTGACATAAATCAGCCTTTAATGAAGCTGAATGAATATGACAGAACACAAAGAGCAGCAAAACAGGGAGTCACAGACGTACATACCCACATATACACACTGCAGACAAAGACACCTTGAAACAAAGGGCTTTCTGTGCTGCAGATGCATCCTCTCTGAAGGACTCCACTGTACTCTGCAGCAGTTTAAATGCATGTGTTTGTATTTGCTCTTAAGCAGACAGTGGGGCAAATGTTAGAGAATGTAAATGCTTCACACAATAGACAGACGCACACTGTCTTTTTGTACTAAGTTCTGGAAAGCAGCCATTACTAAATATGAGCAACCCTTGTTTGCTGCTTTTGGGCCCCTTCTTTCTCACTCTCACCCCTCTTCTTCCATGTCTCTCACCCAGTTTAGGACATCAGTCTAGTTATACTAACATGCATGTGTATGTGGGTTTCATTTACCTCCAAGACTTGAATAGTGCACCAATCAATCCGTCAAGGTGTCAGATCTCCAGTGAGAGAAGCTGCAGATTTAAATGAGTCTTATCTTATGGTATAAAAGTAGCAGCTAAATTCTAAAATGCTGAAAATGCTCACTCATCACTTCAAATAAAACAGCTGTATATGAAAGCACATTGCATCGTTTGGTTTCAGCCCTTTCTGATGCCTGTTTCAGCAGGGCTCAGCTTGTTATTGTGTGTTGTCATCATGGCGGTGTTAGGACGCCAGCTCCCATCCATCTGCCCCGTCAGCACAGCATCCGTGCTGCCTGCACAAAGACCGAACTGTTCCACGAGCACATGAACGGAGTCTGAACTCAAAGTCCTTCAAAGGCGCTTTTAGACTCGTCTCTGATTTTTTATTTCTGTCAGATTCGTCACTTCAGCCTGAAGCCAGCTCAAGTTTATTGATGAAAATAAAGCCTGGGACTAATTGTTTCTTGTTTAGATGAAACCTAAATAACGCCCCATCCTTTTTTGGTGCAATGACACGAGAAATTTTTGAAAGCTTTGCCATAATCAAATCTGCTCTGATCCAATAGGCATCATTATGCAGTAGGCAGTCTGTAGAAGCGAGTCACAGCATGAGATGCAAGTCTGTATAAGCTGCTCTCCAGAGCAGTGGTTCTTAAACTGGGAGTCACAGTTAAAACCCGAAGATGAGAATATTTTGGTCACATAACTACTTGGTAAAAACAATTAATGCTCCATATTTATGAAGCTACTGCTCATTATAAGTTTAAATTTGGGAATATTTATTATTAGATGCTCAAAACCAATCAAAGGGGAGAATTTAAAGATCTGTCTCGGCTATTTCTCTTTGAGAAAAACTGAATTTCAGCACTTTTATTCTTGTTATAAAGATAGTTTCAAGCTGTCGTGCAGGAGGCGTTGCATGCACAAATGCATGTTATCCTGGGGGGGGGGGCATCTTGGGTGGTAATGCTGGTAATAACTTTCACACAAACATAATAATCCAGGATGCAGACACAGGGTTGGACACAGATTACACAGGGTTGGACTGTCCCCTCCTTTACAATATCATGCAAAATGAATGACCTTTTTATGTCAAGCAGATAGATTTATATGTGGATCATCAAACTTTTAAAAGGCTCTTGAAGGTGCACAATATGCTAACTTCATGTATAAAATGTGTTGTTTCTTCTCAGGCAATGGAGAGCAAGCTGCTGGTTGGTGGAAAAAACATCATCGATCACACCAATGAGCAGCAGAAGATGCTGGAGATGAAGAGACAGGAGATTGCTGAGCAGGTAATGCAAAGCATTTAATTTTCCCCACAAAGTATTTCAGCAGAAAACACTAAAGAAAACAAGAAAAATGGTAGTGTGTGTAGCTGGACAGTGGTGTGTTTCTACTTTTCAGACCCGCACAGAGAGGAAAATGCAGCAGCAAATGTTGGTCCAGGATGAAGAGACGCTTGAGCTCAGAGAGACTTTTACTTCACTGCAGCAAGAAGTCGAGGCGAAGACCAAAAAGCTCAAAAAGGTGAAACCTTTACTTAAAAACACAACCAGCAGAGAGACATTCCCTCTCTTCATATGGTTTTTGTGCTCGTGTTATTATCTGAGGCTGTTAGAGCCTTCAGTTCTCCTTCCCAGTTTGTCTCACAGACATGACAAGCAGAACTAACACAGTAGAGCTCGTCTGAGTGCAAATGACAATGATGCTGCACTGACCTCTCACACCATCTTCCTCCACCGTATGATACCGTCACGCTGAGCAAAGGGGAGGATTAGCATTTTTATGCTTTTTAATGCTAAACTGGGATGACAGCCTTTGCAGCTGTGGGAATGCAAATATGTGGCTAACTCTTTAGATGGACGTTGTATCATTTACTTATTAAAAAATGGCTTTTAATTTTTTTTTACTATTAAATAAGCATTACATGGCATTAATCTCCTGTATAGCAATGACTCTAAGTAAACTTTCCCATAATATTTTATATTATGAGCATAAGAAGACAAAGAAACAATTCTAATCTACATGCTACTTAATGATAAATTACTTGTACCCAACTTCTTATGTCCATTTCCAGGAGGATAATGCAACGTGCCACTAAGATCCTATCATCTCCACCTGTCCTCTTTAACATGACAATGATTTTACTGTGCTCCAATGGCCTCCACGGCCACCAGTCTCAAACCCATAGAGCATTTTTGGGATGTGTATGAACAGGAAACTCTGTGTGATGCTCTCATTTCTGTTTGGAGCAAGATAATAGATAAAAATGATCACAGCATATCTATTATCTTTCACAATAAACCATGAAGAGAGGAACACACTCCACTTAAGCTTACAGTTTAAGTTAAAGTTCAGTGTATGGCTGTTAGAAGAATCTTCGCAGTGGGTTTTGTTTAATTTAAATATATGTTTATCAATAGTTTATGAACGTTTCACGTTGCTAAAACAAGTAAATTGTTATTTTATGGAGTTTTTAACCATCTGCTTTTACTTGATCACATTTTTCCTTCAAGGTGCTGCTCATTTGTTGCATTTAAACTGCAGCATCATGATTCAGGCCAAAGCCTGGCAGAATAAGCTTCCTTTTTAAAGTCTGGGCTGGAATAAAACACTAAACAGTGTAAAATGACTCAGGAGTGATGGAGGAAAATGGAGGAATGAGCCAGGGAGATGTAGCGGGTGTTTGAGGAGGGGATTGGTATGCTCCCATTGGCTGGCCTGTCTTCCAGACACCAGTGCCTTTAGTAGTGTTGCTAAGGGCAACCAGGCTTCTGCAAGCTGGAGACCAGATCAACAGCGACTGCACTGCACTGGCAACCCGAGCTCAATCTCCGTTTGTGTCCGACTCTCTCTCTTTCTAGCTGTACGCCAAGCTCCAGTGCATCAAAGCGGAGATTAAGGACGTGAACGGCGAGCACGTGAGGAGCCGACAGGAGCTGGAGCAAACTCAGAACGAGCTCACCAGAGAACTCAAGTTCAAGTGAGTCGCACAAGCATCCCGAAGAGTAGTACAAATAAAGCTGACCTTTTATTTTTGGGGGGGGGGGCAACGGGGTCATTTATACCCCTGTTTCCTGGGTTCCTGCCGGGGGTGGGGCACATGTGCACCACGCACATGTGCGGATAGAGGGCTGGTCCCCGGGAGGTACATTCAGCATGTCGGATGGCCGCCCGTGGGGGTTGCCCTAGGGTCCCCAGCCCTCAGTGGGGTCGACCTGGGCCCGCTGGGGCCCGCCACGCCCCACCGCAAAAGGGCTCTGATTGGGTGTCAGGGATCATCCTGGCCTGCCTCTGACCTTTGGGTAGATGGGGTCGCCTTAGCATGATCATGTTTCTGTGAGCTCTTTTCACCCCGTACGTTCTACATGATCACACATTTACTGAGCTGTTCTTTGGGTTTGTTCACGAGCAGCTATTTTTCTTCAGATTTGAGTTAAAATACATACAGTAATTGTTCTTTTTGTAAATAATATTTATATATTTTGCTTGTTTATTCCTGGCGCTCCTGGCATTTGCTGATTCTGCCTTCCTGTGGTGGCCCCATGAGATTTCCTTTAGGTTTCTGTACCGGTGGGGTGGATGGTATCGTGTCTGGTTGGATTGCAGTGTTTCCTTAGTGGTGTGCTTCTTTCCGCTCTTTGTGCTTTGTTTATTTTTCTTTTCTGTTGTCTTTGTATCCTTTTTCTATCCTCTCCAGCAACATATGTAAATTCTGTTGAACAAATATTTATTTAAAATAAACAAAGAACTCAGAATACCAATTATTATTATATATGTTATAGATTATTTTATATTTTTAACAAGACCAGCTAAAAAACAAGACTTGTGAGAATTTCATCTTACCAAACATAAAAAGATTTTGCTGACATAAGAAGCTTAGAGGCAAATACAGAACTATGATGGCATAGACTCTGCTGTTTCCGTACCTTACAGACAGGACATCAGTGTGCAGTGAAAGTGCTTCCATTACACCAACAACACAAAATAAGTTAGAGCTATCATACGAGCCAATAGAAGTCCATGCATTAATGTTTATCCAGGGTTTGGGGATTATTTACCCATGAACTGGCTTTCTCTGTGTGGTCAAACAAATCTGCTGCTTGAATGACTCTTTATTACTGAGTCACAAGTCTCAGTAACATACTGGCATCAGAGCTTGCAGAGGAGGAAATGCTTCCCAGTGAAAGCTCCAGTCCAGCACAAGTTTAGTTCTTATTGTTTCTGCTTCTTTGTATTTATACTAAAATAAATGCAGATGGTTGCAGTTGCTAAACTAGCACTGATAAATATTAGCAGATGCTGCAGGTCGACACTTCCTAAAATAGGGCAGATGACAATAATATGCACAACATGGCATCCAGAGTGTATTTATAAGACAAATTGTACATAAATGCTGTTCATCGGTAGCTCACATTTTCCATATCTACTGATTTCATGTTGTTTTTTTAAATAATCAAAGTGCCAAACATAATTTAGCTCCTATAGATATTTTCTCAGAGACCATGTCAGGAGAGCTTTGATATGATCTGACACTAAACTCAGTTGTGTTGTTATTTTTGACAGATATCTGATCATAGAGAATTTCATCCCTCCAGAGGAGAAGAATAAGATCATGAACCGGCTGACGTTTGACCCGGAAGAGGACCAGTGGAAGTTCCAGCCTCTTGTTCCCACTGAAAGGTCAGGAATGGTTTTTATATTGGAATATGCAGAGTTCAATAAATAATAATTCTCTCTTCTAACATTATCATCTGTAGCTGCTGGTAAAGCAGAAGCCACTCAGGAATGAGAATGAACTAAGCTGATTTTTCTTTCTAAGCTGCATTCAGATATTTCTTTTTATTAGTTTTGATGTGTAATAGATTTTTTGGGTGGGGTTTGGTCTCATTGATCATCACCCTGTGGCTGTACAGTAAATCCTCACAGATGAAGGAAAGGCCTGCATCTGCGGTCGGATACAAACGGCCAATCAGCCAGTACGCCAGGGTTGCCATAGCGATGGGACCTCATTCCCGATACAGGGTAAGAGTATATTTTTACACGCATGTTTGGAGACATAAATGTGTTCATAAAGACACGTTACAGGTGTTTATGAATCCCTAAAAGTTTAAGTTAAGCGCGTTTCAAAGTTAGAATTAGCTTCCAGAAAGTCTGAATCTGCAGAAAATCAGCTCGCAAAGCTGCAGGTAAGACAGAAAAAACATTTCAAAATGTCTCAAATTTGAAATACTATGGTTTAATTTAGCTAAAAATGTTTCACTCAGGAAACATTACCTCATATTTACACGTTTCTCATATTCATGCCACAATTTATACAATTTCTTTTTGAGTCTCCAGCAAACTTTCTGATTCTTATGAGACAGAAAAAAAGCATCTCGCTGTTTAACTCTTTGGATCCCAAAGTTTCAAGTGAAATATTGCATTTTGATTGAGTAATTATTAAAAGGTAAAGAAAATGTACAATTGATTGATCATTTATTAAATCAATATCAACAAACTGAGTGTTTTATCTTGTTCTGCTTAAATGTTCAATACAAAATATTTTATCCTCTTTATGTGAAATATTCATTTATCCATCTGATATTTTATATTTGAGTTTTTTATGGTTGAGACAATTGTTTTTACTAAAAAAAACATTTATTTATTGTTAAAAATGCACAAAACCAAAAGGAAAAAATTAAATAAAATTTTTGAAATGCGTGTTAGCTTGATGAACGTATTTGTAGTGAAGTGAATGTGGGATACAGACTCAGGAACCTCTGTTTGCAGGCTGAGAACATCATGTTTCTGGAGCTGGACATGACCCATCCAAACACCCCCTCGTTGGATCACTTGACCGAGGCGGAAACGAACCAAAGCTCTTCCCTGGAAAACTCTCCGACCAAGGAGAAAGGCGTCCGAAAGTCTCGCTCCTGGTACGTCTGAATGGCTCGTCACACACTGCATGCTGTTTGTCTCATTTATTTCCAGCTTCCCATGTAGAGATCACATTTTTTATCAATCTTATATGATGATTTAGATTATTGGAGTTGCTCTGTAAACTCCCTGCTCTCCATGCGGGGGGTTTATGTTGCTCCGAGGCCCGAGTCCTCCTGAATAACGAGCAGAGATTCCTTTTCAGTGTCTGAGAAATTGCTTTGCACAGCTTGGGGGCATGTCGCTGAACAACTACGCACATGAAAATCTACAAATGTGCATTTTTCACTCTGGACAGGTTTTTATTAAAGGAAGTAGAAAGTACTTTTAGCAGTGTTGTAGGCACATTTCATCTTAAAAAACAAATAAATAGTAAAAAA
Organism: Pseudomugil gertrudae; assembly: GCA_037177535.1. Lineage (NCBI taxonomy): Eukaryota > Metazoa > Chordata > Actinopteri > Atheriniformes > Pseudomugilidae > Pseudomugil > Pseudomugil gertrudae. Next base: position 17,444,079 of record JBAMHV010000024.1, read on the forward strand.
TGATAGACTCATTTAAATCAGAGAGTTTCATGTGGACGAAGGGCTTAAACATATTTATAAAAATATCCATATATGACCAGACCAGTCCTTTACACCCAGTCTAATGATGGGACCTGGTGTATCAATTACAAGTTCACATCTTGTGTTTGACGTGCAACGTGACACAGGTGAGCATTTCTTTTTCTTACATATGATTAGTCAGTGATGGAAACTGTTGCGGCTGCTCATTGCAGCGAATGAGTGCATGACAAAGATGAAGGCATTTAAGGCATTTCACACATAATCCTCCTTATTTCATCTTCATTGTTCCTAAACATCAGCACTTTTAGCAAGAAAATAGTTTTTTAGAGTGACTTTGATGGAAAAAATGCCACTTGATCTACTGAAAGAATTTGTTTAGTGTTTTAAGGTGAAAGGATTCTCTTTAAAAGCAGGAGGTGTTTATTATAACCTTTTGATTCTACTCGCACCCTTCGGTTAAACAGGTTAGGTTGTACTGATTTCAGTAGTTTGTCGTGTAATGAAATAAACAAATATTGTTTTGGATTATATAATATATAAGATATATAGGAGAAAAGACACCTGTTATAGGATTTATTATCTATATTTTGTGGATGAAACTGTAAAACAGCAGCACTTTAACAGGAAACAGGAAATCCAAACTCCCCGCTCAGCCTGCGACTGGCCAGTGGTCTAAACGGTTTAGAGTCAATCCATTTTTAAATGGGATTATTCAGGATTAACCACACCCCCTCTCAGCCATCCTAATCTCATGGTTTATTTCTCATTCTCTCATGCTGCGGTAATCCCAGTTCTTCCTGTAATCTTATTAATCTGGGTCAATATTGTGTGTAGAAACAGAGATTTTATGTTTTAATCTCTTCCACTTCCTCCTTTTTTCTCTCTGCAGGTGTCAGACCCAAAAATCCATCACTCCCTCCTCTTCGAGTAATTCCTTGACGGCGTGTCACACTGCCACCCCCACAGCAGCACAGTAAAACTTAATAGATAGTTTTTTTTAATGATTATTTATTGTATTCCTTCACTTTTCTCCCGTATTGGCCAGTGATCCTGTTAAAGACTTTGATATGAAGCATGAAGCTGGGACACAAACGCACCAACCACCTCTGCTGACTCTAAGGAGTCATAGATTGCATGGAATTGATCTTCTGACAGGAAACTCGACAACCCGACGAACCTCAGAGACTCCGTGAAGCATCATTTCCTCCTCTTCTTTGAATGGAAAGATCCATTTGACCTCCTCTTTTTCCTGCATGTTTGAGAGCAAGACCTTTGGATTATCCTTTTAAAGACTTTGTGTGTGTATGTGTGTGTGTGTGTGTGAACAGGTCTGTTTGTGTTTACAGCTGTGACCTGTGCAGATCTAAAAGCTCACAAATTGCTCAAATATGAACAGATTTCTGTGTAAATACTTCATGCATTCAGGGTTTTTTTGGTAACAGGGTTGGTTTATTTTCTGTGTTAAAGCCAGAATATCCAGTCAGTGAGTTCATGTCTGTGTTGACATTTGCAAATAAGCGAAGAAAAAAAAAAGTTTGCTGTTATTGGTCAGATGAGGTGCTTTGAAACCTGAATGATGACCTGTTGTCTCTCGTCATTCTTCTGTCCTTCCACGGTGTCTAACTGAGCAGAAATGTTAAAATGATCTCATTAAAATGAAGACTGTGAGGCATGTCCCACTTCAGGGATCATTTACTGGGATTTTTATTCACGATGTCGGAAGTGGAAACATGGAAACAATACATTACTTAATTGTGACACTTGTAATTTTGAGAAAAACACAAGTTAAAGAGTCTTGAAGTCCTAAATTTAGTGTTAAATGTGAGTATTTGTTTGTTATGTTTACACGAGAGGTTTGCAGTCTGAGTAAAGTTTTCAGGAGTTTGATTTTTAGTCAGAATTAAACAAAAATATTACAATAAATTCCCACTGAATAGCCTCAGAAATAAACCCATATTTTAATATCCTGACAATGAACGATTGGCTTTGGGCTTTGAAAGAGGTTCTGAAAACAAAAGGTCGCATAAGGCCGTAGTGGACCCCTCATTTAAAAAACAAATTAACTGAAGAAGATTTTTGCCTCCTTAAGGAAAACGCAATTGATTAATTAAAGTGAGTTTATCTGGGATGTGAACAGAAGCTCTGCACATTACAGAATTTAATAAAACTTCATGGTCATAAATAGAAACAGAAACAGTCTGATCCCAGTCATGTCCAAACCAGTAAGTCCAACATAAAACAGACACATCTTACAGAACCACAAAGCCCAGCTTGTCATCAGAAACAGCTCATCGGGTTGGTTTATGTCTCCATCTTTTTAATTCAATCGCACATTTTCTGTTTTTTTTTCTGCAGAATTAAACAACAACTAAATGCATTGTCGTGAAATGTGATGAAAACAAGATGTTTTGTGTTGCAGCGCACATGCCTGCTGTTCAGACAGTGTCACAGGGTTCGTCACTTGCTGGAGGTTAAAGGGGGCAAACGGTTGAGGGGGGTGATGCCGATTTAATCATCACTGTATTATTAATGCAACAGATCTAGTTCCAGCTCAACCACCCCTCCTCATTGAGTTGAAGACAGCGTTTTGAATGAAAGAGCAGCAGATATATTACCATAGTGCAGCTGATCTGTTCCGACTTGAACTCATGATGCAACACTTTCAACACTATGAGACAGAAAAACGATCATTCATGTTTTATTTTGAAAAGCAATGCAGCAGAGAGTCAGTTTGTGTGGTTAAAAATCATAGTTTCCATGGCTTTAATCCCCTTTCCATGCTGTTTCCAGCATGTTTGTGTCGCTCTGTCTGGATTTTACATGTTAAGTCATCTGGATGTGGACACAAAATTGACCCAGTTTGTTACAGGAAAAAAAAAAGAGATAAAATGCTTGTGTCGCCCAAATTTTTACATTTGTTTTAAAAAATATGTGCAAATATACCTTTAACTTTATGAAAACCTGTTAAAAAAAAGCATTGTTGTATGTTGAAATCTGTAAAAGTGGAAGAAAATGTACATATTAGGACACATTTGAGGGCGACAAGATTGAAATAAATCAAAAGTCAAGGAAAATATGTAAAACCTTGTGTATGTTGGGGGAAACAGCTCATATAAAAGGTTTATTTTAGCTTTCAGATGAACCTTCTTCTGTCATAGTTAAATAATTAGTTAAAAAACAAAACGAGCTTTGAATTTAAGCAGCTGCATCATGAAAAAACCTGTTAATTTACTAAGCATTAGGCTTTATCAGAACACCCCCACATCTGTGTCAGAACTGTAAAATATTGTACAAATGTGTGTGTGAGGGCTGTGGGGGTTGGGAAAGGGGGGGATGGACAGATGTAGGGAGCCAAAGACAATCAGGAAGTGTGGAATAACTGTGGAGGAGGTGGATACTGAGCCTGTTTCCATAGTAACCTGCCAGGGGAGGGTATTGGACGGGGTTGACGGGGAGGTTTGTGTGTCAGTGTGTATGTGTGGGCCAGTCAGGCTGAGCGCACGCCTGGTTTGAAAACAGAAAGAAAAAAAATCTAATAAAGATTCTGTAACAGCGACCTGGTTATCAGCTGTGTTTTACTCCCCTTATCAATAAAAGATTCATTTCAGGTCATTGCTTGTCTCTGTGCGTGCAGCGCGTGCATTAGCAAGCAAAATCATTTACACTTCATTTATGATGATCCTGTGAAAGCAGGGGTATTCTTACAGGGCTCATGCGTTACAACACAACATGTATCAGCTTAGGAGCACATACAATCAAATAAACTTTATTTAAAAAGAGCGTTTACTGGAAATACACAAAGTGCTTTACATGATCAAAACAATGCATGCATATTAGAGTAAATGTTTCAGCTTTCACACTCCTAAGCAACATAGTGAATAAAAAACACACTAAGTAATGTATCCCAGTCACACAAACATCCACACAACGCATTTAGAGAAATACTCTCCAGATACGACATAAAGAGGAGAGGTAACACAACTAAAAATAATTCATACTGGTTTAAATATAGACCACACTGGTCCTTCAGCAAAGCAGAAAGATGAGTCTTTAGATACATTTTGTTGCTCATGAGGTGGTGAAAATTAAATTAAAAAGCAAAAAAAATGTTTTTTTTTTGTGAAAATAACCCTGGCATGTTGTTGTGGGTGCCCCTACATGCTTATTTATGCAAATATTTTGTCATTTTCTAAACAAATATTTGTGTAAAATTCAGTTATTGCATCAAAATTGAATTAATATATTATTTTCTTACAAAAAAACAAAGGATGCTAAATTAAGGGTATATTTCCCTGCACAGCAGAACTCATCTTTAATTGTTATATTTGTTTAAATATTCTTAATGTAGTTAAAGGGAGAAAGAAACAAAGTGCACAGTTTGATGGTTATTATTCCACTGAATGCTACATTCACTGACAGCAAATCATTGTCCAGTTACTGATTTATATGCATAATCAATGTAAGATATCAGATAATCAGGTTGAAGAATGACCTATGGGTAATCCATCCACATACAGAGGGTCCATAAATCATCCTATGCTAAATGAGTCACATGACTCAGGGATATGGGGGGGGGGTCTCCTCTGCATCTGCTGCCTATCATCATTTAATATTTTATTGGCTTCATCAGCAGAAGCAGATCAACAACTATCTCTGTTACAGGTAGATGATGAGCAATACAATCAGTTTTAATGGAAGTAAAGCTTAAAAATAAGTATTTTATTTAGGATTAAGCAGTAAACACCACATACGTTTAAAAACACCTGAACTAATCATTTACTACCCATATCTGTTTAATTATTTCACTGTAGGAATTCCTGGATTGATCATTGTAACCAGCTTATTGTAGGTTTCTTTTTATTGTATGAAACCATTAACCTTATTTTATAGAGTTGTTGGTATTGTTTTAGTTTTACATACTATACTGCCGCGTAGAGGTCATCGATTATTCGCTGAGCTGAGGCTGCCATCTGCTGTAACACAAAAACATGTCACTTTTATACCAGCACAAATATATCCTATTTTTAATGCTCACTGTACAGCTGGGTATATTTTTAAGTCCTCATCGTATTAAATCCACTTCAATTATTGATTTTTTCCCCTTTTCCACCTAAAAAATTACCCGTTAAACAGTAGGGATGAAATAAGCAACGTTGGCTTTTCATGTGGAAGATTTATGATGTTTATGATCTGTTTCAGTCACAATTTTAAAGAGTTAGCAAATATTTTCACATTTTATTAAACACAGTTTAAAAATAACAAAATGTTAATAACAAAATAAGAAAATAACAGAAACATATAAATACAGTCACAATAACAAAAAAGTACATTAAAATGTTAATAACAAAAATAATAAAGGGCAAAGCTTGTTTCATAACAATAACTCTGTAGTTTATATGCTTTTATTTTCATATAGCTGAACTCAGTTCTGCATTTATATAACTGTGTTTTGCACATTTAGACTTTTTTTGTTGTTTTTTTGTTTTTTGTTTGCTGGTGGGTGGAGCGAGTTTTTAACCACACTGGATTAGCATTCAGATTTATTTAGCATCTTAGCTGCAAACCTACACATGCAGGTATTGTTTTACATCAATGCATGCCTATTAAAAAGGTCAGTCATGATTGGATGAAGCTGCCCCCTGCTGGAAAAAAGAAGACCAGCAGCTGCTGAGGTGGGATTTCTGTGATGCTGTTAAATCAAATTTACTCTTTATTGTGTCACTCACGTCTGCTCAGTATGTTTCCTTCTCTTCTCACTTTCATTTGCACAAGTTAAAGATGAACTCAATCAGGTTGCATTATCTCTGCATCCTCAAACAAACCAGTTTTAAAATCTTACTCAGCTTTTCAGTGACAAATTATTCTGCTGCAGCAGCAAAACCTCACTGTGGGAAAGCTTAAAAGTCACATCAACAGAACAGAGATTCAGACTTTGGTGATGACCTTTCATGTGACAAAACTGAAGCCAAGACTCATGTGACCCCTTTCAATTTCTTTCCTCTATCAACCATTCCTTTATTTTATTTTAGCTTTGGTTTGTCCGGAGTCACTGCTGTAGAAAAAACATGACAAAAAAAATCTTCATTTATTTACTAAATGTTCCTGTTTTTAAGGCCCAGGTTGTACTTGCTCTAGGCGACGCTATCACAGTGCCCATGCATTCTCAGCGAGCATTTGGCAGCATAACTTTGCACCATTACTGAAATAAACCACAACCAAAGCAACACCAGCATGATGTAAACAACTATAAATGTAGCAAATTACTGGGTGTGCTACATTTACGGTGTATGAAATGATCTAGCTGTAGAAAAGTTAAGCGCTGGCAGTGCTGAGGTGGTTGAAGGGGGTCTTTTCGGGGCCTTGTAAAAGTCTGGACCAGCCCTGCATGACACATGGAAGACTCTGGATTTATCCCACAGTTCTGAGCGGTTCAATAATCCTTAACACGTCTCAGATGATGTTGCTGACATTTAGCGGTTTTCAAGCGTGCGAACAAATGATATCTTATGACGTATGACCTGCGATTTAACTGGCTAATGTCAGTTAATTGTGTCATGGATAGTTCTGACTAAACTAATTTCACATTTCTTTTACAAACAAGTGGGGGTCAGAACAATCCATAATCACATGAACATGCATGAAAACAATCCAAAAATTACTTTAACACTGAAAAATATGCATTTAATTTAAATATGAGCCCTAATTTAAATAAATAACTATATATTTAATAAGTTAAAGTCTATTTAAATTATCTGTGAAAATATTAATGCACTATATTAGCTGACTTTAACCCTTTATGGCCTGAAGTATCATCTTTGATACATACTGTATCTGAGACATTTTATGGCAGAAACTTTTCGTTTCCCAGTTGTTCACCGTGTCATACTGGTCTCCTTCACCCTGGAGAAAGCAGAAGATTACACTATAATAATTTTGACCTGTTACATGGAAATAAAACGTAAAGATATGGTAAAAAAAATAAAGTGTTAAAGGGTCAGATAAACATTTTAGATTTTAAAAATTGGATGCTTCTGCCCAGTTCTGCCCATTTCTTCAACAAAACAAATATCTATTCACACGTAGCAAAACGTCACTGTTATTTTACTCTAATAATGTACTCTAGGAGTGGCACCTTAAAATAACTTAAAGGAAATTCACATTTAAGCTCCTGAACAGGACTTAGGAGCGTCACATTGGTCTGCTTCAACCAAGTCAGGAAGCCATTCAGATCAGCACTGCAATGAAATCTGTTCATGGAGAGATCAACAAAGCTGAGAGGGTGGAAAACAGCTGGATCAGGGGAGGCTAGGAAGTTATTTGAGAGCTTGAGGGACTTTACACTTTTAGGTAACACATCAGGCTGGAGATACGTTAAGGCGTTGGATGAAAGGTCCAGCTGCACCACTGAAGTTAGGCCCTTAAAAATGCCTTGAGGAAGAGACCACAATGAGTTGGAGCTCAAGTTGAGAATGATCACATTTCCAAAGTTGTCAAACAGATTCAGACATTTTCCCTGAGCCCAAATAGACTGCAGGGAGCTGCTGTGCAGATCCAAGAGTTTGACATCATTTGGGCCAATTTGCTCCCCCGCTGTGCACCAGCTAATTCTATTCCCACCGTAAAAGAGAGACTTGAGCTGCTTCAGCTTGTTCGCAAAGGCGTAAACATCCTTTAGATCTGTTAATCTGTTGCCTTGAATGTCCAGATGTGTGATGTTACTGGCAAGCTGGGAGACACCGTTTACCGATGAGGGTGTCAACCTATTGTCATCTAGCATGAGGTAATCTAAACTGGGTAGAAATGCAGAAAAACCTAAGTCCTGCAGAGCGTTTCCTGTGAGGTTTAATCGCTTCAGGTTGGGGAGTCCTCTAAATGAGTTATAACCCAAAGCACCAATGTGATTGTGAGATAAATCTAATACTTGCAGGTTTGTCAGAGAGGCAAACGTGTAAGAATAGATTTCCCCAAGCAGGTTTCGGGACAGGTTGAGCATTTTTAAACTACCCTGAAGGCCGTCAAAGGCCTTTGCGTGTATCTGATTCACTGTGTTTTGGGAAAGATCAATGACCTCGACTTCTTTTAGTTGACTAAACATCCCCTGTTGCAATGCAAATATTCTGTTTTTAGATAGATCCAAAGAGAGGACCGAGCTGTTCTTCAAACCATCAAATGTGCTGTAATCTGGATCAGGGAGGTTATGAAAGGAAAATCCTTTCCCTATATGCCCCGAGAGTTTCAGGTGAGAGATGTTTGTCCCCTCGATAGCTCTGAAAAACTCTTTTAAACTGCCCACACTCATCCCGCTGTTGGACAAGTCGAGCATCTCAAAGGACATTCCCCTGAAAGGATTCCCACACTGCTGCCAGTCAAAGTTGCTCTTCATCATCGCTTTAAGGTGGACACCGTTCAGGTTGAGGAATTTAAAGTGTTTCCCTTTAAAACCAACAAGATCCGGCTCACAGATTTCATCGATGCTGTTCAACTTGAGATTCAAGTCTGTTAAATTTGGTATATTTGCAAAGAACATCGAAGGCTGAAGTCTCCTGATCTGGTTACCAAAGAGGTCCAGAGTCTGCAGAGATGAAAGTGGCTCCAGGTAAGCGTCCTTCAGAACTGAATCGTTCAGTGAGCAGTAATATACGTCTAGAACCTGCAAACTGGACAGCCCTGCAAAGGCCAGCGGCTCGAGCTGAAGCCCCTTGTTGAAGCCAAGATTCAGCCTCATCAGATGTTTCTGCCTGCTGAAGGCATTGTTCCTGATCACAAGTGACCCTTTCTGTCCCCCGAGGTCCAACACCTGCAGCTCCTCCAGGCCTGACAGGGAGGTGGCGTTGATCTCACTGATGCGGTTCATCTCCAGAGATAAATGGGTGATGTTGGGAGGCAGAGGAGGAACCCAGAGGAGGTTCTGAAAGCCACAGTGAGCTTTTGAGCCTACTATGGTGCATGATGAGAGACAACCAGGCACCTGCAAGGGGACATTTGAAAACCATTTAAGTAAAAAGGGAAAATATTCACAGTAAATGTAATGCTTCATGCTAGCAAGCAGCGCTAAATCATCTCATAAAATTAGCTCACTCGGTTGTAAGGAAAACATTTTGGTACATGGAGGTAATGTTGGTGCATAAATAAACCAAAAAAATATGCATAGGAGGTTTAAATTCATGACAAATAGCTTTAACATCATGCATTTACATACCTGGAGGAAAACACAGATGGTAAGTATTTGAAGGCTCAGCATCCACATCTTCTCAAACCCTTAAAAACATCCACTTTAAATGTTCTTTTCCCCGTAATCTCAGTCGATTCAGTCTTCTCTGCAAAGCAGCGTTATCTGTTTCGCAGAGATCTCTGCAAGATCTTCTTTTATCAGGGGTTGCTTACGTCAACGTTTGTGGGATGTGCTCATTTTTAGAGTCCACATTTACAAAAGACAGGGAAGTACATGTCATGTTGTACAGAGGTTACGCTGTCACACTGTTGTACAACTGCTGCATTTCTTTTATTTTAAAGAAAACTGTCCTGATGCTGAGTTTGTCTTCTGTAAGTAAACCTTTTTATTTGACAAAAACAGCTAAATACAATTTTTTGCAGCTTTATTTATTCTAGATATTGAAAACACATGTGAAAGGCAATCAAAGCATCAAATTACAATAAATACAATATTATATACAATATATACAAATATACAAATATTATAAATAATAAATATTTGCTCCTAATTAGAGTAAAAATGTGTATATACTTTTCTGAAAACAGTGAAAAATTATGGCAATGTTGGGATTTGCAAACACAAAACTTATTTGTGACCTTTAAATGAGAAAATATTTTTATTTAACTGAAGATGTCATGTTTGTTTTGCATTACTGTGGTTTTAATGTTTATGTTAATGCAGGAAATCCTGCTGCCTTTAGCCTGGACCCAACAGGAAGTCCAGGACTAAAGGGTCAGTTCTTATCATTTTTAAAATATTTGCATCATTTCAATGTTTTCCATCATTTCTGTATCATTGTGGAAGTGTAATAAAATGTAAACTATGGACTTAAATAATCATTAGAATAAAACCAGAAGCTTTTTCACTGAATAAAGGAGGCGCTTCGTACACGGTGAGGGCTTACAGCAGGAGGAGAGGTTGCTGAAGTGAGTAATTACTATTTAATTTCATTGAGCAAGCTAATTAATCTTTGCATTAAGCTGCCAACAACACACGATCAGAGTTTAATTTCCCACGCTATGCATTCTAATCTTATTGAACATTCCCGTGACAATGAGGTTTTGTGTGTGTGTGTGTGTGTGTGTGTAGTCTAGTCACACAGGACTGGTGAATTTCACAGCCTCTGGAGAATAAAGGATTGTCAAATACAATACAGAGAGTAGTTCCTGGGTCTTTACAGTTTCTCCTAGTGGAAACTACATGTGGCTCTTATTGGAAAACATTATAGCAGTGATGAGAAGGTCGGGCGGTATCATGGCAGTGTTGTCTGATAAACTAATAAAGCTGAGCTGATATGAATAAAAACTGTCAAACATTCTTTGTGTAATTTCTCTTTTTGGTGTATTTCCTAAAAGACTTGCACCATGCAGTGTTTGATACTGCAGCTGTATATGTAAACCATGAAAAAATACATAAAAAGATCAACTTAAATACCAAATAAGTGCAGATCCACTGAGACAACTACAGCTGCAACCACTCCCACTCCCATTTGTGTATTATCTTTTTTATGACATGCATGCAGCAACTGTAACTTACAGCGAGGAGCAGATTGGAGCAGTGTGAAGTTTGTTGTTTTCTTCCTCAGGAATGCTTCAGCATGTAAGGAAGAAAACTGGGGTTTCATCCAGCAGCCATGTGACTAAAGGATTATTCCTGTGACTCCTGAGGTTCTGCTCCAGTTCTACACATTTTAATACTCAGAAGTGTTTTTGTTATGACTCCTCTCTTAAGATACAGTTTTGTTCTGGTTAGCTTGTCATTCATGTGATTAAAGAAGCTGCATACAAACTGTGCATACCCTGATAACACAAATGTCCTTCTGTGATTGCAGATATATGATTATTCCGTTTGAGTCTATGGTGGAAAATGTCCTTTCTTATGATGTCATAAGTCAAATGTGGTAAGGGGTAGGAGTCATATTCCTTAGAAGATTATTATTCCTGTTTTTTCTACACTGGAAGATAACTATTTCACCTGACGCTGATCTTTGGGTGCTTGGAGTCGATGTCCCCGTTATAAAGACAAGAAGAAGAAATCAGAGCATCTCATTGGTAGAGAGACCATTTGCAAGTCATCATTGTTATTTAGAGCTTCAATGTGGAAGTCTGCTAATATAATTGACACTTTCACACAAAATGTAATTAATAATGAATGTATCACGTTGGAATTCACGTGCAAAGTTTCAGGGAAAAAGAGATGCACTTAAAAACTGCTCAGAAAGTACAACTTTCGCATTGAGTTTTGTTGTTCCTGACAAATTTGACAAAGTATCAACGCTGCCGTGTGGAGGCACCGGCGCCCAGCGGAGCTCCAAGGGCATGGAGCGTGAAGTGAACAATTGCTGCTTCCACACTTTGCTGATGCTGGTTAAACAGATAGTTTTGATAATACAGCTGATCAAGTTGGTGAGAAAGTACAAAAAATGTTGCAACACGTTGCATTTAAATGTACAAAGAAGATGTTTCGGCATTTCAAAGTAACCGGGTTCATTACACATGAAAGCTCAGAAATCTCCATGCAGCAATTCTTGCCTCATTGCAGACACAGCATCCTGTAGAGTTTATTTATCAGACAAAAACTACTTTTTCCCCCTGTTCTTGTGGCCTTAAGAGCAAGAAAAGTTTGCGTTTCTTGTGCTTAAGTCTTTTTGCTTTTCAAAGGGTCTCATTTACATGTGTCACCTGTTTCCTGGTCTGTGTCCTTGACTGAACCTCGTCAGACCCCAAATATGACTTAGCTACGGTGGCTATTAGTACACAGACCGATTATCCATGATTGATCCTGGGCTGGAGCAGTTACAATCAAGGGCCGATGCCCCCTCAGTCCAGGGCCACAGTTGTCGCGTCAGTCGATCATTCATACTGTACAATGATGAAGTTTAGAAAAAAAAAACGGCATTCAGGGAGATAATTAAAGTTCTTGACCTACATCTAAGAATTGCATGGCACACTGGTACGACCAACAAAAAGGTTACTGTTTGTTTTAGTTTATTAGACAAGTATATTTACATCAAGAGGTGCTTTTCCATTAGTACCTGCGCAACGCGACTCTACCGGCCCGGGCAGTACGATATTGTACTGGATTGCTTTTCCATTACAAGTCCCGATCCTCTAATGTG
>JBAMHV010000024.1:17461777-17478381 GCA_037177535.1 Pseudomugil gertrudae
GTCATCCAAGTATAACTAAATATTAAGTGTTTAAATTGGAGAAAAGATGAAGTGATACTTGATGATATATAAATGTTTGTGTTTGAAGGAGTATGTTCAAGTGGATTTTAACTTAATATATCCCATAAGGGATGTTCAGTCCCAATCCCTTGTATTTCCTGCACATTGTGCATGTGGCTCCTGCTGTTTGATTAAACTAAACATTTAGGTGATCGCCATCAATCAGGACTCTTCTGATCTCATTTTGTCCCAGAAAATAAGGATTTTTAACATTTGTAGATATTGAATATTTTAGATATTTATTCAATGATCTGACCCTTCAGACAAACATAGGATGCATTTGTCTTCAACGTTGTTTAAGTAACAAATGAGAAGCTACTCGTTGCTTTAGTTGGAGTTCAATAACTATTATCCAATAGGGTGCTTGTACAGTTTTTCTTGGTTAATCCATGATGAGACTTTGAATTGGCCAGGCAGTTTTATTTAACAGCTGAAGAGATAGTGACACGATGACATTTCTCAGGGTTACGGTTATTAGCTTGTGCAGCTTTTCAGGTTAGTAACTGGATGTAAACAACAGCATCAGATGCACACTCAAAGATATTAGACATGGCCTTAAATTGAGTTAGCTGCTGTGTTTGTAAAAGCTATGGCTACGTTGACATTTAACAGATGTGTGTGTTAACAGTGTAACACATGAAATCTCTGTCCTGGTTGTGACATTTTCTGACAGGGTGTTAAATTTAGCTCGTGTTTATTTCCTCTGTGTACTCGCTTGTCAGCTGAAACTTCCTCAAAATTCAGAAACAAGTTTTCATGCAGAAAAATCCCATGTGTTCTGTCATAAATATGTGGATTGAGATTGAATGATGTGGTTTGTTGTGAGAAGAGTAACCGACTGCTGTTTTAAAAGGATGTTTGTTTTATTCACCTTTCTAAAAAAAAAACATTTTTACTTGGTATTGAGCATGCAACAGTTTCTGTCATTTTTACCAGAAAATTTGACCCGTTTTAGAGACTGTTGGGTCCAGAAATGTACCCGGTCATGTCTGCAGCACAAGTAAGACCTTGTTTGTCCGCCCTTTTTCGGGTTGAAGTCGTAGCATTGAAATCAAATACAAACCGCTGAATAAAATTTGTGTTGAAATAAGGAAGTAGCATTTTCCTTTCCTGTGGTTAGCGAGGGTTGTTCATCTAATCAGTAGCAGATATAATGACTAAAATGTGATTATCCCTCTCAGGTTTTACAGCACATGCATAAGATATATGCAGCTAAGAGTGTGTATCCTGTGGGATGTGTTACTGTGTGTCTGTATTACAATGTGTCCCTACGGAGCTTTTTGCTATTATTGTCCACATGCTGAAAAGATCTTTTTCTTCTTTTTCTGTCTCCTTTTTAGACATCCTTTATCGAAGTTCCTCTGTCCTGTGTGACCCCCCTGACACAGAGAGGTATGACCACACACACACATGCGGTCATATACAGAGCATCGGTATGAAAAGACACTGCATCAGGAAAAATAAAACTTTCAGCCGTCTTTCCTTGAGCCAGAGTTTGATAGCAAACCGAGAGGCTTCCCCTCTAATTTACCATGTGTTTTTTTGTTGTTGTTTCTGTGAAGCTCAGCAAATGTCTGCCATAATGAAACACTATGGTGCATCACCACCCACGCAACAGAAAAGCAGTACATGCAGTCAGCTGAGCTCTAAACACTTTACTTCTGCACATCATGTCACTTTTTTTATCGCTCTGCTCATTACTTAGCTTTCTCCGCCCATGCTCTGAAGAAAAGAGAGTAACTCCTCTTTATATGTATATATGCTGTTCACTGCCCACAGTTCAATGAATCAGCTATGTGCTCTAATCCCACAGTTTTACAGTAGAACACATATTAAAGCACACTATTTTGTTTTTTATTTGGTAATAGTAATGGCAATGATTTACCATCCACTGTAAAATATTTGTTATTAGGTTAAAATTGTATAGTTTTTGGCTTTTGGTCACATTTCTAAAAGCAGGATGCATTGAGTCATCAGACAGTTAACACACTATTGGTGTAGATGTTCCTCCGCCTGAGTTTAGAACCCTACTATCTCCACCTGATTGGTGAAAAAGCATCATTGTTTAGCCATTGATGTTTCTGCTTGGTAATTCACACATGCTAAATAGAGGCGGCTTAGCCTAGCTTCGACGTGGGCTTACACACATCAAGCTAAATGTGTTGTCTGCGTTGTCGATTGTAACTGCTGTAGATCCATAAAGCCTCGATGTGCACCTCTTCAGACAATCAACCCGACTATGCCAATGCAGATATGTGGAAGTAATCTCCCATGATTGGCCAGATTTCGATGACTCGTTTCTGGATATTTGATTCTGCAGCCACATTGCTGATTTGCTCCATAAAATATGTGAGGAAGCCAAAAACAGGACTCGTGCAAGGTTAGGGGGCTGTGCTGTGCAGTTCTGTAAACTATAGACTTAAACTAAAGAGTGATCACTGCGTTTAATTTGCATACCGTAACTTTATTTGATTGAACATCTTTATTATTATAAGCCAAAGTATTGCAGAAATTCATCTTTCTATCCGTAGTTTGATTTATAATGAGGAATGTCATTAAATTTTCACAAACCTGTTATAATTGGCCTAACCTCTGCAATTTCTTCTTGTTAAGCGATAATATATGTTGAAGTCAGGATGGGAATTTTTACATACCACTAATTAGATTTAATTTTGATTCTTCTCCTCGTGTTGATTAAAGAGTTCAGTTAGTTGTGCTACCTAACAATGATGGGACAGAGCTTAAAGTTGAACATTTATGAGCTTCTTGCTGCTTAACGTCATGTAACTACAGACTCTAAAAGCTTACTTTAGCAGCTACGGCTTGTGGGAAGTCCACTTTGCCAACAAAATGTGTTTAAAAATAGATTTTCAGACGTTATCAGTGTTTGTCTCCTCATCTTCAGCCAGCAAACAGTTTATCGCGGTGTAAGCAGGGTGACAGCTGCTAGTCCAAAAATAGAATTTGTAAGACTGGTAGTGTGCCGCAGTTCTACTCCCAACCACCATAAAATCTACATTTATTTGCTTGCACCTGATATTTAATTAAGCATATAAGACACATGCAACAAAATGCATGTTAGTTTTTAATAACTTACCAGCTACTGTATTCAGAGAGGTTAGGTATGTCTAGTCTGATTGATATGGCAGCCATATTGTATCTGAATCCATTCTCTGTGACCAGCTTTGACCCAGTGATCGGGAAATTTACAGCCCAGCTGTTTTAAGCCTCCTGACATAGTTGAGGTGGTAAGTGTGGAAAGCGTAATTGTGTCTATGGTGACATAAAGCTTTGAGGGTTAAAATAGGAAGCAAATCTCACCAACCAAATGTTCCCTCACGTCAGCTATGCATGGAGAGACAGACAGGGTGTAGTCATCACCGAGGCCAGGCTAGGAATAATGACTTACCCACCACGGGAGTCCCAGTGTGGTAACTGGTTAGTGGGAACCGTCATGTGTCGAATAGGGACAAAAAAGCTTCTAACCTCAGCCTCACTTTTTATTGATTCATTCATCTATTTATTCATTTTGGTCCCTTTTCCTTTTGGAAATCTGGGATATCTTTAAGAAATATTCAAACTTAATGCAATTGATTGATCACATTTCAGACTTTAAAAAAAGGAAAATATATTGATTGCACACAGTTTAAATACTGAAAGCAGTAACATTTGTAGTTTTAGTTATGAAAAACAAACAAAGAAAACAATGAAAACATAAAACACAAATGACTAATTATTGATTAATTCAGTTATAATACTGGAGGAAACTTATATAACATATATAAACTAAGAAAGCACTCGGAGAGTAGAGACCTCTGTCGAGTACCAGTGTTTAAATTGGCAGCATGGTGGCACAGTGATTAGCACTGCACAGCAAGAAGGTCGCTGGTTCGAACCTAGGCTGAGGAGGGTTGTCCAGCGGCCTTTCTGTGTGGAGTTTGCATGTTCTCCCCATGTATGCGTGGGTTCTTTTCAGGTACTCCGACTTCCCCCACACACAAGACATGCATGTTAGGTTAATAGCTATGGTTAGTTTAGTTCTAGTTGTTTTGGATAAGGGAGTCTGCCAAATGACTAGAATAGAAAAACTAGAGCATGCACTGGCTTTGTGTTATAGCGTGTATCAACGATTGTAATGGAACAATATATCTCTCTCCTTACTTTTGTGTGTCTAGGAAATGACTAGAAAGATGTTTGGGCTTATTCTAAGGTGATACATCTCTTAGAGCTCAGTCACACAGACTGAAACAACAGGCAGAAACGGCCTACAGGAGGCGTCAGCTGGATGAGTAACAATCTCACAATGTTAAACATTCCTGATACAGACAGCGATCCGGATCACCTCCAAATTTAATCACTTCTTCATCTTCCCATTCTGGATCTATCCTCTCATCTGTCCATAACTTCTGGAGTTACGTTGTACACACACAAACACACAGACAGACAAACAGATACATGCTGGCAAAAACATAACCTCCATAGCGCAAATAATAAAAAAGAATATTTTAAAGATTAAATTGGACGTTCACAGCTGGCTGAAATAAAACCAATGTCCATTAGCACCTAGCATTGTGATGCTAACTGACAAGCAGGGAAAATGGGCACATGAGCATGAATTGCAACAGATCCAACAAGCAGGACAGAGACTCTGAACACACACAAACTCAGTCAATGTTATAAGAAACAAGTGTATTAGTTTGTTGTTTGTGTTTTAAATACATGAGATAAGTACACACCTTCTGCTTTACTACTGTGCTGACATTTGTACTTCATTTGTTGGGAGTGTATGGTATCAAAGCGAAAAGAAACGGTCACCGTCCTGTCATCGTTTAAAATAATGAAACATGCGTTTTATCAAGTTGTGTCAACAAGCTGCAGAGACGGTGTGTGTAAGAAAAAATGGCATTTAAAGCAACTGCTTGAAGGCGTGAGGAGATGTGTGTGAGAGTGAATGTGTTTCTCAGAAAGAAAGTGTGACTGAAAGGAGGAATCCTTCTTTTGTCTGGATGAAGTCTGAAGTCTCCTGGGAAGCTCTCAAATCCTCTCTGGAATGTGTGTGTGTGTGTGTGTTGCTGCTGGGGAATGGCTGGTCACCACATTTATACAAGGAATGCAAATATTTGTGTGTATGTGTGTGCGTTTCAGTGATGTAGTGTAGTATAACTGTTGCCATAGTGACATAGTATCCTCTGGTTTTTCCCTTTCTTTGTGTCTTTCTGTTTTCTCATCATCTTCGTTAAATTGTTCAGATGGCAGGCTACAGTTCAGATTTCATCAGCTGCTCTCGTTAATGTGTTTATTTGCACGTGGCAAATCCCCCTGCGGCTCCTGATTCTCGCTCTTCTAACCTGCTGGGTGTGTTGCCACCAGTCTGTGTGTAAATATAAAGTTAAACAGTTACAAGTATTAGCTCTTCTGGATATTGAGTCTTATGCAAGATGCCTTTGAGTCCTGTGAACTCACTTAATTCAGACATGTTGTGTCTTAATTTCCGATATAATAATATCAACCAATACCTAATTATTTTGACCCCCACCTATAAAAAAAATAATAACTCGAATCAGCTAACTAAGGCATAAATTCTGCTTTGTAACATATTTG
Organism: Pseudomugil gertrudae; assembly: GCA_037177535.1. Lineage (NCBI taxonomy): Eukaryota > Metazoa > Chordata > Actinopteri > Atheriniformes > Pseudomugilidae > Pseudomugil > Pseudomugil gertrudae. The sequence goes on from JBAMHV010000024.1 coordinate 17,467,439, forward strand.
ATGTCTGCAGACACTTTGAAGCGTTTTGATGATGTCACAACCACAGGATTTATTGGGACAAGAACCATTTGCAGCACAAAAAATAAACATATCTGGAAAATTATACATGGCATCTGTTACATTTGGTGACTTTTAGTCGGCTAGAGAAAACTTGTCATAAAAAAACAAATAAAAAAACAATATTAGTCGATAATATCTCTATTCAATAATTATTTTTGTTGTTATTATTATAGACTGAAAAAGAAATATAGTTTGCACATATAGGACAGCCAAGCTCGCTCTGGTACAGTAGTGAAAGTAGCTGCATCTTTGCAAAGTCTCATAAAACATGTCAAATAACAGCTAGGGGAGAGAATCAAGTATCATTTCAGACATGCTGCCTGCGCATTAGGAAGCAAGACTGCTCATTGTAAGTGCACACACTTAGAGGCACACACAGGCATCATGTGAAAGATCTTTTTGCTGCTTTAATAAAGTTTTTTTTCTGCCGTGCTGTTTCATGCAGGATGGTGATGGAGGAGGGGGGCCAGAGAAACAGAGGGCAGGGAGCTCCGGTTATGGCGAGAGCAGAGGGGAGGCAGATCTTTTTGGAACTTGGTGAGTAACGTTGACTCAGTAGCTCATGACTAATGCGTCCTTATCAAACGTGTTACTGTTTTCTCAAAATAAAGGTTACCTGTGAGGAGTTGAGTTTGTTTGGTGATCTACTGGATCTGGAAGATATTTTGTCTTTACTTCTGCTGCATGTTGATAGTTTGTAAATGTTTTTTCCTCAACAGGGGAGCAGAACTTGGATGCCATTTGTCTTTCTACATATCGGACTGCCTGCAAGCTCAGATTCATACAGAAGAGATGCAACTGTGAGTCAGAAGAATTGCAATTAAGTATTTTCTTTTCTCTCCTGGATGCATTTAACAGCAGCATTTTAACATGTGCAAACTATTCCCTCATTCATTCTTACTTTATGTTCCTGTATCATGCAAAACTTTGTGACAAAATCTTTATTACAGAGGATGAAAAAGCCAAGTCATTTAAACCGAAAACACGTGGCGTGATTCCTCTCCGTTGCAGTGCACCTGATCGACATATATAATGTGATCGAGGCAGTGCGGGACGCCGGTCTAAATGCAGTAGAGCTAAACGCCGGCATCTCTGTAACCAGACTGGAAAACCTGGTTTCCTCCCTGTTCAATCAGCTCAGCAAACGCCTGCCCACGACACACACCATCAACCCACAAGAGAGCACCGTCCTCCTGGTCGAGTTCATACTGGCTGCCGTCGACTGGTACATACACAATAAGCAACATGGCGCTGGAATCTCTTTAAGACGTCCGCCCATATAGTTAAAACGTGTGTTTGTGTGTGTGTGTGCAGTGAGCCGGAAAGCCGCCTGACAGTTCTGTCTGTGAAAGCCATTCTGGCCACTCTGTGTGGAGGGAAACTGCTGGATAAACTTCGATGTGAGTATCAGTTAAAATCATCACTGAATGGGAATCTGTTACAGATGAACTTTTTTATGTTCTGCTCAAGTATTTTAATCATCCCAAAATATACATGCAAATACACAAAAATGGACTAAGTCATGTTATTATTGTTACAAAATGACTTGATACGGTTGAAGGTTTGGCTTATGATGAATTGTGATTAGTTTGCAAAGTGTACAGGTAATTAGAAAAATGCTATTTTCTAAAAAAAAAAATACAATAAAGCAGCCATAGAAACCTAGATCTAACTCAAGCGGCAACCGCTGATGGAAAATTGTGAAACTTGTGCCAAAAGCTGCAGTTCTCCTCTCATCCACTAGGGGCTCCAAAACAAAACAAATCATCATAGATAGAAAAAAAAAACAACTTCACAGCAGAAACAAACATGTGGTACAAAAACAGCCTGGTACAAAAACATTTCAAGTTTAATAGGTTGAGTTTACCTTCGTGACAGCTGTGGGGGGGTGAATTCTTTTATAACTCATCTTAAAATTCAACATAATTAGGAGCATGTTCATTTGATTGACAGGTATCCAATACCAGCGACAAGAAGGCCGAGTGTAGCACATACGTGATTTAGCCTTAGCTTAAGACCACCTACCTCAGTTTCCCAGTTAGCTCCTGTTAGATCACTTAGCTCAGTTAGCTGTTAGCAACAGGCAACTCAGGGTTTTAATGGCTGCCAATCATCCACCACCGCTCACAGACTCCTTCTCAGCCCATGTTTTCCTTGAGCAGTGGCACTCGTGACGCTACCAAGATGGCAACGTAATGCACTGCCCAACAAGCCTCAGTTTTGCTCTTCAGAAACCTACTGGGAGGCTCCGTCCATCTTTTTAGTCTATGGTTTATGTAAATGCTTGTTGAAATGAAAAGCAGCTTTTTAAAACCATCCAACCTACATAAGAACAGCAGATCATTCCACAGCCTGGAAGCTACTCGAGTCCTAAAGCAAAGGCAAGAGATATTTAAATGATTGGATCTCTGTACATCTTATTTAAAATAGCCATGGATGTAAAAATCTGAAGGTTAAGCTTTGTTTGAATACACAAAATATAGCAACTATCATCACTGTAATCATGTTAGAGGTGAATCTGAATGCTGGCTGAAATGCTTAATGCTCATCCAGACAAGAAGTGGCTTGTTCTGTTCTGTTGCCCATGTGTCCATAAAGTTTTTTTCCCTGGCTAAAACCATTGCATGGAGTCAGAGCGTACTATCACGTGAAGTTTGCACCATGTGTCCTGGATGCAGACTGTACAGTGATCATAAGAGCAGCTGAAAACAGCACAGATTCCATTCTCCGCTTTAGCCTAAGTAGTTTTCATGAACTGACAGACTGGAAAATGACTCCTCAGTTTACTTTTGTATGTGTGTTAATACATTTGAGGGTTTTGCTACTCGGCCAGGACCTACAATTACACCTTCGTTTGTCTTTCTTGCTGCTGTTATGATTTGAGCTGACATATGATATGAAGCTCACACTGCAGCATAGTTTTGTCTTTGGCATAGTGTCCTTTTAAAAATATAGCTTTTTTTCAATGCTTCTGTAAATAATTAAATCTTTCTCCTCTTGATAACACTGAGATATTGCTCTGGTTCTCTAAAACATAAGTGATTTTTTTCTTGTCAAACTAACAGCATAAAAAGCTCATAACATTGTCAGTATTTCAGAGCTCCAGCTACTATCTGTACTCTTTAAATATAGCCATTCAGTCATGGTTAACCAGAAAGACGGACTTGTTTGAGCTTAAATATATTTTAGCTGTGTTCATTTTGAAGAAATCTCAGCTGGGGTAAATGTTTCTGTCATACTGGGAGTCTATGTTGAGACACACATGCTTCATAAGCGGTATTGGGAATGAATGGTTCAACAAAGGGTTTTCTAACAGCTCCTGTTTATTTGCAGATGTGTTTTCTCAGGTTTCTGACTCCAATGGTGTGTTGGTACTGTCTAAGTTTGACAGTTTTCTGAGGGAGGTTCTCAAGCTGCCCACTGCTGTACATGAAGGACCATCCTTTGGCTACACACACACTGTAGCACGCTCATGTTTTCCACAGCAGGTACCCACGCATCATCTATCTACACTTCACTACTTAAAGACAAGCTATGGATGTTAATATATTAAACCTATATTAAACCTATTAAACAACTGGTGTTGTATTATACATGATTAGTCCCTTTTACAATGAGGTATAAGTGGTAAGGATTGTGTGATGAGAAGCACAACTAAATGTTTGGGAATTGGGTAGTGACAGCTTCCTAAAATGTGCTCAAATCCCCAGCAATATTCTCCCTCTGGAGGTACTAAGTGATGATTCTGGCTCTGTGAGGGAGACTGTTGTCATCCTGAAAGATGAAGTTAGAGCTCAGATGTGAGAATTATGGGATCACTACTGGTTCCAGAATCACTTTCTGATATGTCTGTGCATCATTAACTGTTAGTCATCTATGACTAGTACACACTGGGCAGCCCTTGAAACTCAGGAGTAAACACCAACAGGAAAGGCTGCTTGCAGGGGATTTTGGCACATATTTTGGGCCTGAACTCACATTAATCTGTGTTGTTCATCCCATAATGCATGATCCTAATAATTTACACTTTATTTAAAACATTAAAGCTTATCTGCAAAGTTTATCTGACCTGGTTACCTTTAAAAGCACCAGTTTCTGAACATTTTGTTTGTTTTAAACATTTTATTGTAGAAAAGGGTGATGCTCAACATGTTCCTGGACATCATAGCCGATACCCCTCAATGTCTCGTCTGGCTACCTCTCATGCACCGCCTGGCCAATGTGGAGCATGGTATCAACCCGCACACCTCACACCACACATCAAATACTCTATCACTGGAAATTAATTGTTCACTTTTTTTTTTATTCTAGTTTTTTTTTTTTTTTTTTTTTGCATCACTGTTGACATATATTAACACTTTCTTCTTAAGTTCCCTGAGCAGGATTATAGTGGTTTGTTTCCAATTGGATATGATTCATTTAAAAAAAAGGCACATCATGATCTAACACAACAGGGCACGTGTCCGTGCACGTTTAGATGCACCCCTTCTCCAACACACCTGAATTAATTTCCTTTTCTGCATGTCATCCAGCTCTGCAGAGGCCTGGTAATGAGACGTTCATGTCCATGTGTTGCATCTGAAAGTTGCAGGATATTAAATTGCAAGGACCAAACTTGTGCACCCCGAACGATCATCCTTACCAGACAAACAAAAAAAAATACAACATACTTTTGATCGTCACAAATATTCCAGAAATCGATCAAAGTTCTGTGTTGTAGAAAGTCTCTATCAGCGCTTCTTGGATTAAGGGTCTCACCACATGCAAGATCACTTTCCAGGTGGTATCTGGTGTTGCATCATACCACACAGGACGTCTTACAGGACCATTTTAATTTACCCATCACTTCTGCCACTGTTGAGTGCTTACGTGTAGGGTATCAGATGATCTCTGGCTTTGTTGGGGAAATAAACAGCCTCATATGTGAAACTAAAGACTCTGGATTATGTAATGCTGATACAAGCTGTAAGGGAATAAAGTCATTTTATTTATTTCTAATGACAATTTCAAGTAACACCTTCAACCAGTGACACTGGGCGATACATGAGGCTGTAAAATAAACAGCAGTAGAACGGAGGGATTCTGTGATGAAGGAAAACCACCTTTAATAAATAAATTTCTTTGAAATAATTTAATTGAATGATGAATTAAGTGAGAAAGCTGATAACGTTGTGTTTTCTCAGTCTATCACCCTGTATCATGCTCCTACTGCCGTGGCAACGGGATGACTGGGTTCCGCTACCGCTGCCTCCGCTGCCGTGGTTACCAGCTCTGCCAGAACTGTTTCTGGCGCGGCAATGCCAGCGGTTCTCATAGCAACCAGCACCAGATGAAGGAGCACTCATCCTGGGTGAGTCATTGTGTGGTTACTCAGTTATCGCACCAGGGGGCACTCACTGTGTGTGATTCATGTTTGAAACTTGAAAGCGTAAGACGTGAGCTGTCAGCTGTTTGAGGGTTTTTGGTTTCAGTGTTCGGGAGGACATTATAAATGTTACTTTTAGGCTTTTTTTCTATTAAACACAAACAACAGATCATCACTAAGTTTAAAATGATTGCAAACATACTTCACGAATTATCAAGCTAATAGATATTAGCTAAAAATGACTAACATAACCATAATGTTGATGTGTTTGTCGCTAACAATCTGACTGGCAATGGCACTGCTCTCCAACGCTGCCATGGCGCTACATTAGCCTGAAGGGAAAATGTGTTTACTGAAGTAATAATTCAATAATAGACGGGGACAAAATATCTGAATTATTCAATTCTAAGTCTTGGTATAACTTGTCTCATAAATGTTTAGTTTATGGGATAAATCTCTTGTGATGGAGCTCCTTTCTGCACATTTGCAGGAAACATTAATTAATTAATTATTAATTCTCTTCAGAGTTGACATAGAACTTCCAGCCTGACTATTTTCTGCTTTGTGTTATTTCCAGTGTTAATCTAAAGCACTGTAACACATTCATTCATTCATTTCCTATATCACTTATTCAGGGTTGCAGGTAAGTCAGAGACTTTCCCAGCAAATAACAGGCAAGAGGGCCCAGGGCCCAATATAATACAAGCAGGGCAATCAGCTGTACTGTCATTTCTGATGCAGTGTGCTTCATTTAGTGCTTAACACGCGGTTAAAAGCTCATGTTCATGCTCAAATTCATTTTAGAATTTTTATATATCATATAATAATATCATATACATGTTTTTCAGCTGTTATTATTGTAAACAGATAGGATAAACCTGCTGGTGTATATTACTTGTAGCTTTGAGGTAGCAAACAGCAATCTGTCTCTGAAGTACCGGTAATATTTTGGGTTGCCTTTGGTGTAAACACACAGCTGTAGATCATACATGCATTTTACAGCATCTAGATAAAAACCATTGATAATCAATCATTATCCACCTATAAAGGATGCAGCAGGAAGGACGCTGGCTGGATGTGAACGATGTATAGCCTAAAAAACATTTTTTTTAACAGTAAATATGGACACAAGTGTTGAGATAAAATCTTTATTGGAATAAAAATGGATTGCACCTGTTGTGTTTCCATGATTTGTGGGTGATCAGATAAGATAACACAGGCAGCAGTGCATGTTTTATTCCCTTTAAACATGCTGTGCATGTAAACACACTCATGATCATCTTCCTCATGCATGCTCAGGATGTGAGATAAGTGTTGGTTTCCTTTAATTAGGCTGTTTACAAGTAACCTGCCCTGAGATTACATCGTTGTTAAGTGGTGCTACACAAATGAAGCTAACCTGAATAATTGTACTGATCTGATTGGAATTTGTTATACAGTTTTATTGTAGTGTGAACAAACACACTTTCTTGGTCTAAGTAACGCATCCATCTTTATGTGATTGCAGAAGTCGTCGGCAACGAAGCTCGGCCGAGCCCTGAGCAGGACTTTGGGCTGTGTGTCATCGAGGGAAGCCCCCCACCCAATTTACCCCGAAGAACCTGAAAGGACCCTTAACCTCGCCAACATCGTGTATGAGCTCATAATAAACACATTTCTTAATAAAATCAGGATTTTTCTACTATTTTAATATAGATTTTGAATTCATTGTGACTGATTAAAGCCATGCAGTGCTACCTTACCAGGTACAAAACAGTGAGAATATATACACCTAATTGGTTTAACATAAGTAATATTGTGACGTTAACCAGGTTAAACCTGAATAAAATGCTTCCATTTGGAGTAAACAAGAATCACAGTAAAGCCTTGTGCATGTGTTCTGCTTACTTGCATTGTTTAAACATATTTACAGCTTCATCTTGTATAATATATTTTTCATTGCACCTCAGTTTAATAATAATGATAATAGATTAGATCTCTTTTGTGTTTTTAAAAGCATTTTGCAATTCTTACCCTCAAGTTGCCACATGTTTTAGACATGATTTCTAAGAGCACAAACCTCATTTGGGTTTGATTTTAATGCTTTTTGCTGGGAAAAACATCTTGCAACATCAGATTTCCCTGCAGGACGGAAACCCTGGAGTACAAAGACGATGCCCTTCATGGACTCAATGATTCTTAAACTCAATTTGTAATATTTCTCTTTCGAGTTTGTCTGTTTGTTTGTCTGTTAGCAACATTACTCAAAAAGTTATTGATGGATTTTGATGAAATTTTCAGGATATGTTGGGAGTGTCACTGGGAACAAATGATTAACTTTTGGTGGAGCGCCAGAAAAGATCCTGGATTCTGGATCTGGATCAGTAACATTATGGTGCTGCTTGGCGGAGGTCTGCACTCTGAGTGCTTTTCTAGTTAAATATAAGCTCTGTAGCTGGAATATTGCTGTAAATTACAGCTTTTTTCCTTTTGTTTTTGCTCAATATTTTGGTACAACTAATGAAAAACAATAATACTTAGAAAAATGATGAGATCTCAAAGAAATTATTATTATTCTTTGTGTAACTGATTGGATTTAATAGTTTTGTTTAGTTTTACTGTTAATGGGATTTGTTTCAAACATGATCAATAATCATCATAGATTTTTTGCAGACTCTTGGTAGTTTTGTAATGGATTTGTGTATTTTAAAGCCAGCAGAGCGATGAAATAACATGCAGTATTTAGGCTGCTTAACATTAAACATGTTGCTGCTTCTTGTTAATATTTAACTGTGATAAATTCTGCTTCTCTCCCAAATGGGAACCCACAGAATGAAATCACTGGTGCATTTAAACTCTGACATAACATGATAGTCCCACCTCTGTAGCCTAACGCTTTGGCTCCGCCCCTTTGTGGTGGATTTGTAGTGTTTGATTATCCAAACTGCATCAGACCTGCAGGCTTTAACCTTATATTCACACCAGATCTCTGCACAGAAGTGAGTATGCTTACAGCAGTTCTCTGTCAAACGTAATTCTCTACAAGCCGGCATTTTGTAGAGTTTCTCTCTGTTTTCCTTTTGATCTACATTTTTTTCTTTGTCCTTTTTTTTCTTTTTCTCTGCGTCTGTCGATCTTTGGCCTGTCTGTGTTTGCTCAGACCCTTTTGATTCACTGTTGCATGAATGCACCCAAAAGCACGTGACTGCGTGCGGGTGAGTGTAAGAAGGTGTGTTTTCTCATAGGCAGGCCTTTGTGTTTTAATGATTTAACGTCGCTGTCCTCGCTAAGTATTTACACTGCTGATTATAAGGTTCAAACTCATTTTGTGTTTGTGCATGCAGCCCCTCCAGACCGATTGGGAACACCAACGAGGCCATGTTGCTGTCCTCACCAGTGCCTGAGTCCTCCAAGAGGTAAAGGTTTAGTTCCCTAAATATGTTGTAATATTTAGCTGTCTTACAGAAATGTATGAAAACAGACCATTTTATTTGATTATTAGTTGTAGAATCTTTTTTCTATGGAGTGGATTGCTGCTTTTTCTCAATTTTTTGTTGTTGTTGGGTCATAGAAAACTTAGATGGCCACTTTTATCTGTTTCTATACATGCAGCAGTATTTTGTCTGGCAAAAGTTTGCAAAATGATCAGTTTCTACATTTTTTAGCAACATGTTCGTGTTATATTGTATATAAATATCTAGATATCCATATCAGAAATTAAAAGTTAGGCAAATTCAATATATCAGGATATCTTTTTCTATACCGCTTAATCTAATTCAGAGTCACAAGGAAGCTGGAACCTATTCCAGCAGGCGAGAGGCAGGGTGCACCCTGGACTGGTCTCCAGACCATCACAGGACCAACACAGAGAGGCAAACAACCACTCACTCACTCCCAGGGATCAATCAACCCAACACGCATGTCTTTAGATGGTGGGAAGAAGAAACTGAAGAGAGAAACAACACATACAAACATGCAAACTTCACATAAAAAGGCTGCTGTTTATCCCCCTCCTAGCCAAGACTCAAACCAGCATCCTGTGAGGCCACAGTGTAAAAACACTAAACCACCGTGCAGCCCTAATATAGAAAAATTATCCCTCTAGTTTTATTTATTTGTATTAGACACAGAAATGTCTGAACCGTGTTAATAATGTGTATGCATAAAGTTTATTGCAGCTGCTTTGATAAGAAGCATCAATGTGCATTATTATTATCAGCTCGTGGGATGCTGATTCTTCACTTTTTTTTTGTATGTAATTTGTGTTTTTGGCTACTTAGTTTGGCAGCAGCTCAACGAATGAACGAGGAGCACGCTCTGATCGCAGCGTATGTGACTCGCCTGCAGAGCAGCCCACGGTGAGAGGAGCACGCACACAGCAAGGGGGGTTACATAAGAGGATGTGAGGAGGGAGGAAAGGTGTAGTACAGGTTGATCTCCTGGTTAAATCCAAAGCAATACGAACTGCAGGTTTTTTCCAGAAATGCATATTTCTTTTTGTTTATATAAAAAGGTTGACATCCTAAAACTAATATATTGCCAATAAACTGTCAAATGCATTGAATTCCAGCTGAGCGGATAAGTGTAGCACTTTGTGCTGTTAAATGGTTAAACTGATTACATTTTTGCTTATTTTGTCTTTGCCTCAGAGCTGTGGACAGTCCCAGCAGGCAGGATGAGGAGCACAAACTTATCGCCCGCTACACCTCCCGCCTGGCACAGACTGAGGGAGCAGGAGTGAGTCCATTTACTGAAAAATCTTTGTTTTACAGGCGCAGAGAGAGCTGCCGTGAACCCAAATCTTTTCATTATTCTTTAAAAGGCGGGAAAATAACCAGCTTTACTAACTTGTGCGTTGTTGTTTCAGGTGATCCCGACGCGGAGCATCAACTTTGATGCAAACAAGCAGAAGAGGGAACTCATTGCTCAGCTGGAGTGTAAAAACAGGTACATGCATGGGCATCCCTCACCAAAATTTACATCAACTTGCCATCAGTGATAGCAGATTACCTTCATTTATTCTTTTTTTGGTGAAGTTTGCCTCCTAGGATATTCCCCCATTATTATTTATGGATGTTAACAGTTTCTTTGACAAGTAAATGCATCCTGTTGCTTTCAACTAAGAGTGTTTCAGTTTGCGATCAGATCTTCCTATAAAGGCTTCTGGTGTTTCTATGGTTTGATCAGAGAACCAGGAAGTTTTTTTTCCCTCTTGAGGTTTGTAATCTATTTTGAGGTGTTTTTGACTAATTTCTGTTCAGGGTTATGATGTGGAAGCCATCCTTCTGCCATTGTCTGGTTTTTCTCAGGACAGAAATTTTCTTTTGTGTGGCTGAATTAATTCTTTTTATTCGAATGAAATCATAACTTTAGCTTCTAACAGAGGTCATCTCTGAAGCAGATTTTATTAACAGGTGTATTTAATAAAGTTTTTTCACTCATTTACTACATCTGCAGCTGTAGATTAAAAATTTAGTCTCCCAGAAAGACCAGGAGAAACTCATCCATGCATTTATCTCCAGTAGGCTGGATTACTGTA
>JBAMHV010000024.1:17478481-17492978 GCA_037177535.1 Pseudomugil gertrudae
ATGTGGAACAAACTGCTGGTGGAGATTAAACTTTCACCAACTGTAGAAACGTTTAAATCCAAGTTGAAAACTTTTTTCATGCGCCTATCAATGAATCTGTACAGTAACTTTATCTGATCTGCTTTTAATGACTTTTATTTAATTTATGATTTTATTGTTTTTATGCTTTTACTGTTTCAATATAAAGCACTTTGAGTTGTCTTGTACATGAAAGGTGCTGTATAAATAAACTTGCCTTGCCTTACAAACACAACTGGACAGGTCTTAGTATTAATTTTCAAACTGCTGATATTAGTGGTTAAAATGCAGAAAAGGTTTTCTTCTGGTTATTTTATCAACAGTCTGGAATGAATGCAGTTTCACAGATTCCAGTCCTGATATCTTCCTAAGAGTATTATTACTACCTTCACTTCTCCAGTTAACACCCACTTCTGTCAAACACTTTGCACACGTATTTATTTCCAGGATGTCAAGCAAATATAAAAACACTAGTTTTGAAAAGCTTTCCAATTTTATCAACAAACAAAACAACTTGCAGCCACAAGAAGTTGATGAAGTTCTGAAATCTTTGGATAAAAGTTATGAAAGTTCAGTTTGCCAGCAAATCTGTTCTTTTTTTATGTAATATTACATAAAATGTGAGGAAAAAGTTAATCTCTGGGTTTTTTACTATTAACAGTAACAGAAATTTTACCTACAGTAATTAGTTTAGATTAATCCTTTACAGCAGAGGTTCAAACATATGGCTCAGGGGCCCAAATTGGCCACCAGAGATTTTGTCTGGCCCAGAGGAGGAATTTAGTAATATTGCAGTATATCTTTAAGAAAAGTAACCAGCTTTCCTCGTTAGTTTTTTTTTTAATGTTTGAATGTAAAACATTTCCGAGGCAGGAGGGTAACTTATATCTAATATATCTTTAATATTTTTATTACGTTATTGATGTATTACGAGCTGAGTCAGTTCAGGTTGTCGGGTTATTTTTTTCAGACATGTTTCAGAGCATCATGTAAACATTTAGATGTATGTTCTTATACTGAAACAGGTCTGTACATATTGTGCATTTGTTTTGCTGCAACAGCATCCCATAATATCCACGCAACAGGATTAAAAACATTTTAAACTGATTTCCTGAAGTGAGCTAATGCTCTGGTGCTGACTTGTCTAACAGGAAAGCAGTGTGAAGCGCACATCTCTTCATTTGTTTTGTTTACTTCCTGTGCTTAATAGTAGGAGTCAGGCTGTAAATATTCACCAGTATTTCTGATATTTTAACGTCAAACATGCATTTTTCCAAAAATGAAGGGACCTGCAGAGGTCTGCATGTTTGCAGGCTGTTTGTAACACTTCCCAGCGCTTGACCAGTGTTTTTTTTATTTCCTAGAGAGATCTTGGCCGAGATCAAACGTCTTCGTGCGGAGCATGACGCAGCATGCCAGCACACCCCAGAGAAGGGCAGCACCAACCCAACTCTGCTGGCGGAGCTTCGCCTGCTCAGGTAAAGACACAGTTTCGGGAACAGACTGCCTCTTTTATTTGTATTCACGTGTTTCATGAGCCAGGAGGAATCTGGACCTATATTTTATTTTTCTCCAATGTGCCTACGATGTACTGCAGGCTGGGATCGGCAGGAGTTTGGCTGTGTTGTTGTTTCCACCTCAGAGGGAGACTTATGGCAGATGGCAGGGACAGATGGTGGATTTAGCCAAAAACAGCTTTATGCTGTCCAGTAATAACAAAATAAACAAACAAGCAAACAAAAAGAATAAATTACAGCTGGTTAAGTGGATGTGTGCTTTAATGCCACCACTGGGGGGTGTCCAAAGCAACTTTTCACATTGCATTGTAGCTTTAATCTGTGCAAAACAGATATATCACATTTAACCATCTACACTAACCATTAAACCCTCTCACACTCTACTGTGATGTCTGCGTGTTGGAGGGTGTGAAATAGGTTTCTCATTGGCTTTACAAGAACACAAAGACACCCATACTACTTCATTGCAGCATTTCCTACAAACTACTGAACAAAGAAGAAAAGGAATAAACAAGACAAATCACACGCAGACATTTGAAGACTGAAATAATTGTGCAAACTTGCAATAAGAAATGACAGACAGCTGGATCCTGTAGCGTTGACACAGCTCACCTTTTCCTTACAGAGACACATTTACACGCTGTGACGTCTCACGTGGACGCTCTGAAACTGACAAGCCTGCAAACAAAAAGACTCATTGTTGATTCTTTTTTACCTGCCTTATATTAATAAAGCTTATGCCTAATTAGGCTATTATACCTTAGCTTAATTATCTTGAAAAGTTCTGATAAGATGAAGCTGTGATGGAGCACAGCCTGTAGGCTACAGTCCCTTCTTGTTGCACCATTTACCGGAAGTGACTTGTTTTTTGTGGGTAAACACGTAACGTCTCACATCTCAGCAGCAAATACTGTAACTATTATTTACCCTGCATTGGAATAATTTACAGATATAGCCAGAAATATTACAGTCTAATGTCACAAGTCATGGGAAGCTGATAGTAGAAAGCTTCTGATAAATGTCAGAGTATTGACAGAGTGGTAATTGTGGCCATGCTCCTGCTGTATCATCGTTCTCAGGTTGAATGAACATGAAACTCTTCACTGTGTGAGTCAGAGGCTTATTTAATGGTTTATTTATTCATTTATCTTATTACCATTTGAGGAGAAGCCAGGATTGAAACACAAGAGCCGGGGTCCTGCTTTAATCTCCTTTCCAGACCACATACTGTTTGGGGAACAAGCGACAGTTAAAGGCCTTTTTCTGTTTATATGTATGTTCAGTGAATTCTGACCTCTTAAATCTTTGTTTCTTTAAAGCAGATCGAGTACTTTTATCAGTCCCGAGTGGAAGAAGTTAGCAGTTTTATCCCTCTGATCTACTTTAATTGTTTTTCTCTGCCTGCAGACCACTGCAAATCCTTGTTCTAGAAATCTTGCAGGGATTTTAAGCTTAATGTTTTCTTGTTCTTTGATCGCCAGTAATCCATGCCTGCATTGAATCACATCAGCATTTTATTTTCCTCCAGTGAATCTCTTACTCGGGCCTTTTCTTAGTGTCATTCAGGGCTAATTGTGGGTTCACAAACCTTTTGCAGTAATTTCAGTCTCTGCTTAATAAAACTAGAGTCTCTTTCATCAGGATGAAAAGGATTATGTGGCTAAGTGTGAGCTGTCTATTAAAATACTCTGAAGATTCATGGTTTGAGGTGTCTGAATCTCATCTTTTTCTTCTTATTAGCTGGTGTTTGAACTTCTTTAGGCTATTTTGGACTTTGTGTGGTGTGTGTCCTCAGTGACTCTGTCTGCTTGGGTTATTTTATTCCTGTGACAGTAACAGAGTGCTGCTCTGTGTGTGCTGCAGACAAAGGAAAGATGAACTGGAGCAGAGGATGTCGTGTCTGCAGGAGAGCAGGAGGGAGCTGATGGTGCAGCTGGAGGGACTAATGAAGCTGCTCAAGGTGACACGAAGGCTCGTTTTCAGCATGTTGTCTGTTGTCACACACTAGAGGGCAAACTTTCCCCTCGTCCCACATCTTCCTGCTTCTGTCGTTGCAATAACACTTTCCTCGCCACGGTTTCCTCCTTTATGATTCCACTTTTTCTAGCTCTGACTGCATCTGACCTCTTCTTTTCCACCCCTTTCCTTCCTGTTTGTTTCCGACTGCCCGTGCTCTGGCCCCTTTTAGGATGAGGAACAGCGACAGGCAGTAAGTTTATGTCCATTTTACTGGACAAACTGGTAAAACAGTGGGATTCAGTCCTACTATTATGGCCATCTAAATTCCATTTCTGACAAAAAATACTATTATTGCAAGATTTCTGTTTATATAATAACCTTTATGAATTAATTTTGTAGGCACAGGCTGCTGGTTCTTCTCACGCTTCTCCTTCTCGACCGAGTCCGTCCACTGCTCGCTCTGTAGGTGCCGTATCCCCTCATCTTCACATGTATCCTCCCCAAGACTCTCTGGCTGGAGTAGGGGGTGATGTGCAAGAAGCCTTTGCTCATGGTAGGATTTTTAAGGAGCAAAATAAAAGTCCAATCCTCAATAATTGATGATGCTTGCATCCAACCTGTTTCCAGAACAGACCTTTTTGTTCACAATGCCCTGTGTTTTACCCACAATGCCATACCAAACCAGCTGCAGGAAGTGGATATTGTAGCTCGCTTCTTGCATTCGGTCATGTTAAAGCAAACAGAGACTTGTGTCATTAAGCAGACTGAGTCCATTTCTTTGATTCGAAGACATACGCAGGCGGACAGAGGTTTTGGGGCTTTGCTATCTGTTACCTGACACAGAAAACAGCGATACCACCAGAAAATGCAGGGGCAAAATCAGCTCTAATGAAACAATCGATTTAACAACTATGGCTTCGTAAAAGACACGTAGAAGTATAAAGGTGATGACGTCTGACAACATTAATGCACGTACAGGAGCATAAATAGGCCCCAAGAAGCTGCTGTCAAACCTAGAAGCCAAAAATGTTTATTTTACAGTAGAATGTGCTGTTAGCACCCTGCAGGTACCAACGATGGACCAACATGTCTGCATATTTAAGAAGGGAGAGGTCACTACTGTTGCATTATACTGTATTTAATCTGAATATGTGGCACATATGCACAGTAATTTCCAGCCAGTGTTTCTAACTAGTGTCATCCTGTTAACAGTTTACATTGTAAAACCTTTACTCGGTCAACAAGAAGCAGTTAATTTTTGCTGCGATGTAAGAAAGATTAAAAAAAGACATGTTTACTGGAGTTTAAATGTGTTGGTAAAAATCTCACATGTGCTTTTTTTACATAAAAATAAAAAGTATGATTTTGCTTTCCAGGCTCGAGGAGGAATCTGAGGAACGACCTTCTGGTAGCAGCTGACTCCATCACAAACACAGTCTCCTCGCTTGTCAAAGAGCTCCACTCTGGTACGTAATTATATCCTCTTTGTGCAGGGATTGATTTAACAGCATATAAGTTTAAAAATGTGAGAAAACAAACACAAGAGGCTGTTTTTAGTCTTCTGTCTCAGCTTAAAAATAGTGTCAATGTTTTACTCATTTCACATATTCATACATATATTTTTCCTCATTCTGAGCAGATGAAGGACGGGAGGATGAGGAGAGACTGTTGAATGGAAAAGATAGAGGTAAAATAATTTCTTTGTCAGCTTAGTTATGAGCCTTGTTTTAACCAAGCGCTGCACGGCTACTAACATCAATTATACGCAACACAATCCCTGATAAACTTGATAAAGGATTATAAATTTATGGAAAGGTTATTTGTAAGCATATAGAGAGAAACAGATTAAAGTCATTTCAGATGCATTTTGCTTTATTTAACTGCTGAAATTCTGCTTGCTGCACTGATCATTGATGGATTGAATCCTGATATCAGCACAAAGCAAGCATTGTTTCTACTTAATAATAATGATTAATTAAAATTATAAAAGGCTTTTTGTGACCTTCAGAGATGCTTTACAGCAAGAATAACTGTAAAAACAGCATCCAACATTAGGTCACACATTTCTATGGGAAGTGAGTTCTGCATCCTCCGCAGATTCAGTAACATAAAGTGATTCAGAGGAACAGGATGCATTTAATGAACACTCCAGTTATGTTTTGGTTCATGCATCATACTGTAGGTCTGTGTCTTTCTGAAGCCTCTCCCTCACCCTCATTAGGACCATTTCGGTCGCTATAGCCACACAGATCTTTGTCACATGGCTGCTGCTCTCCACTGAGTGGGCAGGAGTTGATTTGGACCCCATTAAATTTCTTTAATTCCCTGCAGGACTTTGCACAGCTTTAATAAAAAAAACACTTAATTTAAAATAAGAAAGAAATGCTTTAATCTGTTTTTATCAGTGCATCCGCTATGACGAGCTGCTCTTAATGTTAATGTGAAACATAAAGTTAATAAAGGTTTATAGTGTTTATATAAAAACATACACTGTTCTGCTTATATGCATTATATATGTGTGTTTTTGGCTTTTTGCATACAAGATTACAATGTTTTATAAAAGCATCATAATCTATATATATTTTTTTTACTTTTATTCTATTTTTTTATTATTAATTAATGTTTTTCATGTCGCACCTTATCACCAAAACAAATTCCTAATCTGTGAACTGGGACAATGGCAATAAAAGTTTCTGATTCTGATCTTTTTGCTAAAACTTTAAACTTCTACGCCTGTGAGACCCCATCCACAGGCTCCACTTCTTCTGGTCTCATCTGCAGTGCACTAAGCGTCAGTAATGTGCCATCTCATTAGCTCAGCTTTATGGAGCCTCCCTCTTTACAAGAAGACCGCCTGCAGAGGAGAAGTGATGAAACTACTTCCTGGTCTGCTCAGCATAAATGTTCATTAAATACTAACCTGCAGTGTTAACCCACCGACCACGAAACAGCAGCAAGGACAGACAGATAAAATACCAGAGTTTAACAGCACAGTTTAATCTTAGTTTGTCTAAGAACGATGTGTTGCAGTTATTTTTATGGTAGTTCTAAAGCTTTCTGAGGAAAGATTAGTTTTTTTTCCCACTAACAAATATCTTTTCCTCTCTTAGCAGGTTAAAGGCTGGCAAGAAATTAAAAAACAGTAAGTGATCTGCTTTTTTCTAAATATGCATTTAAATAAACATGATCATTTTAAATGATCGAACCCGTTTTAGCACTTTGTAGAATAACAGGATTTAATAACCGAGGCCTAATTTCAGATCTGCTACATGCTCATGTTTTTGTTTCTGTTTTCTCTATTCTGGAAAAACTGAATGACTCAACATCTTCTTGTTGTCTTTTTGTGTCCCTCAGATCATCTTTGTTTTGTTTTATTTTAATTCAGTTCTGCAGCAAACAAAAGCTAAAACAATGATGAGAAACTGCCTGCTTTATCCTGCAACCTCTTATATTCAGCAGTAAAACGCTGTTGCTTTCTGAGGTTTTGGTTATTTAAATGTATTTTCTAATTTCTCACATCTCGTATGTGGTGTTTTTATTTATGTACAGCCGGGGTGCCCATGTTCGGTCCTCAGACCAACCATCCCGCTACCCTACTCCAACACACATGGATCGAATGTTTGGCTCGTTACCAAGCCTCTGCAGAGCTGAATGACATTCAAAAGAAAGAATTGAGCTGTTTGTTTCATGTGTGCTGAAGAGGTGCATAAAAATGTGCAGGATAGTAGATCTTGAAGACCGGACTGCAGCTTTGTCCAAGTCCAGCCCCTTTTAGATGCAAACTTTCCATCAGACCTGGCTCAAATGGCTGAATTTCCCCGTGCATGTGTCGCTCAGCTCTGCAGGGGCCTGCTAACCAGCCATTCGTTTTATTGGGAAGTGCTGGAGAAGGAATGCATCTAAAAGTTACATGGTAACATCCTCATCCTCGAGATGGTAGATCTCGAGGATGAGATTTGGGCACCACTAGTGTAAAGTCTTGTGCTCCCCTCGTTACTTTATATTGTGCATCTAGACGCTTTTGTAATCTCTTATTGTGGTTTTAGGCACCTGAATGTGTTCAGAGAAATACATTTATTTGTATTAAGCCACTTAATAAAAGCATAAAGCACACCTAATGGCATACTGCAGCATGATGTGCAATGTGGAGCGTAACTTTTGCTCTGTGTACAGCTCAGTTCAGCATCATACTGGAAACCAGAAAGCATCATTTACCTTCTTGGTTCATTAACACAGAAGAGAACTGCCACAATACAGCGTAACCGTACGCTCGACTGCATGAACACGTCACTGGCGTCGGCTGCTCCGGCCCGACCATACGCAGACGCTGCACGAGTGCAGAAACGGCTTAAATCTGAAGCAGTTGTTGATTATTTGTCTGACTGAGTGATTCCTCTTTTCTCAGACAGTGATGGAGCATCACGACCAAAGACGACTGACCCTGCCGGGACTGAAGTGTATCTTCTCATATTCGTTGTTAATCACTGGGGGGGTTAGAGCTCCTCTGCCAATCAACCAATCCCGATGCTGGACACCAAATGACCGCTGCGTCCCTACTGATGTACAGCTGTGATTCTTTGTGTGTGTCGTGTCCCTGTGGGTTTATTATTGTTGTGATTTGACTCGGAAGCCTACTGATTTGTACTGTAGTGTGTGTGTTCTCAGTATTGTTCAGGTGTAAGAGGGTTGTGTAAGTGGGAAGGTGTGTTTGTGAAGGATACACATGCAGGAAGGTTTGAGGATCAGGGTGGAGATGTATGTAAACGTGTAGAAGAGAAAAATCAGATGGAAAAACAAAAGCAAGGTGAAAAAGTGTGTAAAGTTTAAAGTTTCGGCACTGTGTGCTCACTATTTATTGCTTTATTGTTTTTGTTTGTTTTGTGCCATATACTCATTGGTTTTGTGTGTTTTTTGTGTGTGTGAGTGGTCAGATCCTGCTGAGACCTTTGGCTTTAACAGGGGTGTTCCCAAGCTGTCCCATCTGGCCGAGGTGATACAGAGAGACTGGTCCTGATATGTGAAACCATAGCCTGCGTACACAGGTGGACGATACGTTGCCACTCCCTGTAAAAGTGGAGCAAAATGTACTGAAGCAAGTGTTGCTTCTGCAAATATAAGAATGAGTCTTAGCCCCGCCTGCTCAAAGCAAGTCATTGTTTTTATTCAAGCACCCTGAGATGTTTGGTTTTTGTGTCATGTGTGCTGGTGTGGCAGCTCAAGTTGTTCTGACTTCTGTGTGTCTTGGTACTGCAGTCAAACAGGATATATCTGATTACTCTGATGTGTGTGTGTGGTGTTTGGTATGAACAGGGTCAGTTTTCTAAAAGAGTAGCAAGGTCTGAAATATTTACCTCCAGCAGCTGAAGAATCAGAGGTCAGTTCACCTTAAAACACACTTGTTTGGACTTGATGCAAAGCTGTGAGGGAAAACTTGAACACCAAAAAATAAAAGTTTTTTTTCCTTTTTCTTTAATAAAAGAGAAAACGGATCAGGATCAGCTTAACAGGAAAGCTGATCACAAGAAAAAACACCATATTTGGTCACTTTTTACCATAAAATATGAGTTTAGTGCAGGTCGAATGAAGCAAGTTGCATGATGGGATTTTTTTTTTTACCAAAGTATAAAATGCATGAGTCTGAGAAGCAGTTGCCGTGATTAAAATGTCACAATAAAACAAAATGCTGCTGATACTATCCAAAGTTTCCTGTTAGTATCTGTTCTCCTACATTTGATCTTTCAGTGTGGCATCCTGCTGGAGCCTCAGCCAAAGCAACGTCTCACTCACTGCTGTCCAAGCAAACCGCAGGGAATCATGGGAGTTGAAGTTTTGTGAATCATTTACCTGTGCTATGCCCCCCCAAGAGAAGAAAATACAGCAATGCTGTTTCATGTTATTTATCGTTTTTATCAGAAAATTTGCTTTAGTTTCAGAGTTTTGTCCTGTTTTATGAACATTTCTGCATCGGTTTCACTCTGACTGGGCGGATTATTACATTTCTGTTCTTTGGGGAATGACTGACTCTCTTAGTGATTTAATAAATGAATGAGCTCATGCGTGACACAAAACTGAGTCTGACTAGACAGGCTTGTCCTGACATGAAACTGTAAACAGCTCCAACCTGCTGGAGCTTATGATGTGACTGAACAGTGTGGATCTGTGTGTTTTTCTGCAATAAATTATATTTAACATCAAACTCTTGACTGTTAGTTTGGATTCGATGCTGCACAGTAACATGTGAACACGGGTATGTAATGCATGACTGCTTCTTCCATCAGCTAAGCTCTCACAAACACATCTAATGTATGTCTTTGTAGAGAAATATGAAAACCACATTTTATCCTCTGATCTCAGAAAGGGATCCATTTGTAAAATTCCTGAACATCCCTCATCTGGAAATCTGGAATACAGCTTTTCTAAATCATGTGAGAGCGGCTCCAGTGAAAGCTACCAGACAACGCTCTGGGTCAGTAGTGAGGGGAGGTGCATCCTGAGAAAATATGATCTATTTTTGGTCAGCATGACCTACTAGCCTGATATAATCAACCATTTTAGGAATTTCACACAACCAAATTATTACTTTTTAAATGAACAAATGATTAATGCCCAAAGGGGAGGCAAAGGACTAAAGATAACAGTTCATTCCTGAGCGTTAGAGCTGAAAACTAAAAGCTGTCTTTGTAGGTTTGCAGCTCGGCGTTGGGAATAGCGAGCAGGAAGTTCCAGGTCGGGATGTAAGAGGGAAGGAGGAGTAGTGGGGAATAAGGGTGTGGATGGATTTCTGTTAAAGGGATGCAAAACTTGCTTAGGAAGGAGTGAATTATAGGCTCCAAACAGGACTCCATCGTAGCCGCCCAACACGAGAGCTCATGAAGACGGCAGCTTGAGTTGAGAAATGTTTTTAAGATGAGAAAATGCTGCAGGACAGATTGAGGTGACTTCTACAACCAGATGGAGATCTCCAACCTTTCTGGGTTTTTTTTTTTAGACATTTAGACCCTAACCATGGAGTTTAGTGCTGAGGAATGGTTGTTTACTGGTAGACACTGAGGGGGGGAAATGTAGATTATAAACAGGAGGGATCCTAACACAGGATGTGAGGGATGCCACAGAGCTGCAGGGTGATGGGAGCTGATGGGACTGCTTCTTTTTGGAAAGGTGTCACTGAAACTAAAGAGGCTTTTAACCTTCCTCGCCCCTTTTGTAAGAGATTTTTTTTTAACAAATCATCAACTCTATTGAAAGTCCCTCTAAGGAATTTGGTTTTCATATATAGAGAAAAAGTATTTAATTACAGCTTTTTAAAGCTCTTTATGCAAGTTAAATTTGCAGCAAGTAACCTGTATCCTACACCAAAATATAAGGAAACAACGTCACTAAATTAAAAACACAGAAAACAGCAGCCCATCCAGACAACTCCAGATTAACCATATTAATACTGCAAACTGGGCCTCCACAGTGTGTAGCTGGTTGGGATGACCATCTGTTACAGGAACGCCGTCTTCTACGAGTCAATCCATGAGCTTCTGGAAGAAGAACCAGTCCCAACCCAGTTCCTGCACATTACAATTTGCAAAATGTACCAACCATAAAGTCTGGGATGATTGCTCATTACAATGGGTTATATAAATAATCATACTGGTAAATTAGCCATTAGTAAGTCAGCTCGCTCACGCTTGTCCTCTTCAGTCTGTTGGTGTGTAATTTACCATTTCTTTCATATAAAAAGAAAAGGTGGTAATATCACTTACATGATCTTACAAGAGTCCATTCATCAAATATAGCCGTTGGTTGAACACAGTTTATATGAAGAGGTATATAGTAAATAACCAAGCACCATTTTAACACTGACCATCAGCTGTGGCAAATCCAGGCGCCATAAAGTGGACGTCCTGCCATGTTTTTACTGTATGTTTGGAACAGGTGCTTTCACTAACAGGCTCCTTTCTCTGGCAGATGACCTGTGCTCATTAAACTCGGTTCGTTTGGTGACTGGTGAGAACAGCTGCCGGACAGGATTTCTACTTACTGGAACAGGATTTGCAACCACTGATGGCCATCAGAGCAACTGCAGGTTTTTATACCCTCCTGCTGCCAATGATTTGAGAGAACAGGCGACTGAGGCGACGCTAGAATACCGAAACTCTAACTGCAAACCAAAAATAAATATTTACATATATACAGCGCTTAAGCATTTAATTAGGCCTTCTTCCCCCTTTACCTCCCCTGCCCTTCCAGTCAGGATCTCCATTACCTGCTGGGATATTAATTTAACACTTAAACTACGTAACACAATAAAAATGTCTCAGAAGGTTTTTAAACCTACAAATACTAAATAAAGCTTCACAGCGGGTGGATGGCCAGTCCATCTGCAAACACCCATCATTGTGTGTGTGTGTGTGTGTGCTTTCTTCAGGACTTTTTTACTTATAACAACTGGAGCTAAAGCACCCAGTTGTTTATCATATTTAGTGCTGACTAAATAATAACACAGCAACCTCTTGAATAGGCTTTAACCAGTAAGTACCCCGCCCCCCCATCTTTAGATAGTGTTTAAACTTTTAATCTTTAAAATTTAATTTATGCTAGAAAAATGCAAAACTTTCTGCTGCACAAATCTGCAAAAATGAAGCCCAAAGTTGTATTTATTCAGCCAATGTGTCCGGTTGGCATTTTCACCTTTCAACTTTTATTAATATCTTTAATTCACAAGCTGCTCAAATGAGAATTTAGGCTGAAAATGTGCTCTTTAGCAAACCTGTTGGTGCTGTTTTTCATCAGATTATGGTACAAATATAAGACAAAACACTGCATTTGATGGGAAATACTGAAACCTTACAAAAGGAAGGAAAAAAGTCCTCAGCTGAGATGGATTCAGTAAATACATCTACCGTAAGGTTTACCTCAAAGCAGACAGCCGCAGTCGTGTTCAGTCTGCTGGAAATGAACCTCAGTCTTCTTGTCTTCGTCTCAATGAGCCGTTGAGTCAAAGGAAGGCAGAGCATGTGTGCAAAGAACTCTGTGGAGTTCATTTAGCTCTGCTAAACATTTATGAGAAATATGTTTAAACTTTCATTGTGTTTGATTACATTTCTTAGAGAGTCATTTCTAGTGGCACTTTTACTCAAGTACAGGTCATTTTCTCATGCTGCTGCTTTGAAATCTAACCTTTAGAGTCCAAAATCATTTCCAAACTCTCATCCTAAATGATCACAACAGTCTAGAAACACAAGTTCCACTCGATAAAATGAGTGAAGACTTTGAAACGTCTGCTTGGTTCAGCTTATGGATGAGCGGTTCTCACATGGGCTTCCCGCGGCGGTCACATGTGGGGGTGTAATCCATTGTCCGGACTGAACTCATTGAGGGGTGTCCGTTGTTTGTGACCTCTGAAGCCTGCTGCTATAAACCCCCCCCAACATGGTACCATCACACACACACTGCAGTTATGACCCTGTGTAGTAAAGATCAATGCACCTTTTTCTTCTTGGAGGTCAAACCCAGTTTAAGTGCTTTCTTCTGGAAGGAGAATCAAGTCGATAAACAAACGTTGTGTCAGAAGCGACAGTTCATTTAGTCATTTTGCAGATTGTCATTCGCTCAAGTGGAAGTGACCAAATATTTGATGATTAAACTTATTCAACTTTGATTTAAAAATACTGAATTGGGAATTTTTTTGCAGTTAAAAGAAAAGACATTCTTGTAATTACACTTAATTAAAACAACTTTTTTTCCATTTTTAATTGCGATTTAGTCTGAATAATGCATTTTAACCCACAAATAAATTCACGCTATTGGGATAAAAATAAATTAAAATAACGCTTTTTCACTTTGACAAACAAATAGGCATTGCAAACTGATTAAAATAAACGTATAAAGTAAGAAAATGTTTACTGGGTTGCTTATTTACCTGTTTAACATCAAGTGATCACATACATTAGATATGGTTGGAAAGCTTAATTAGTCGCCTTTACAATGAGATTCAACATGTAAAGAGTCTGATCACAGCTAAATTCCAGGTAATTTCTCCCAAATGCTACTCAAAACCCAAAAACATCATCATTATTATTATACAGTCATTTGGCGGGTGACATTTTTTTTCAAAGCGACTTACATATGATAAGTTGTCATTTTAATCATAGCTATTAATCTAACATGCATGTGTGGGAGGAAGCCGGAGTACATCCTGCTACTATATTGAAATGATCTATTTTCTGCTTTTGTGCACGCATTTAAAAAACATATTTGGTAAAACACAACTTGGAAAACCTTGTAAACAAAACAAAGAGTGAAGTAAAAAGTTACTGAGTTCTGACTCAGGGAGGTGAAATGACCCGGAAGTGTCACAGTGGGTACCACAATTAGAAACAATACAATTCTTTAAGTGCAAAGCGAAGGAGCTTCATCGCTTGTTTTCTTCTTTTAGAGAATCTCTTTTAGCTCATGAGTTGTTCTTACTATAAGGAAAAGAGACATTGCAGTCCCACATTTCCCCGTGTTTCCATGTTTCCATGTTTTCACACAGTCTGAACAGGAACTAGTGCAGAGTTTTTTATTATTTACAACTATATTATTATTATTAATAATAATTATAATATGATAAGTATTTTATTATTATTATTAATAATATTAATCATTATATTATTACCCATATTAGGCAAGGCAAGATTATTTGTATAGCACCTTTCATGTACAGACAACTCAAAGTGCTTTACATTGAAACAGAAAAGCATAAAAACAACAGAAATCACAACAAAATTATAAATTAAATAAAAGTCATTATTATTATTATTGTAATTGTTGCTGTTTAAAATATTTAAAGTTGTGCGTGTAGTTATATGTGTTTATATACTGTATACGCACACACACACACACACATATATACATATATATATATATAAAACCTGCATGGAGCTACACATCTATATATATATATATATAAAACCTGCATGGAGCTACACATCTATATATATATATATATAAAACCTGCATGGAGCTACACA
>JBAMHV010000024.1:17503938-17515338 GCA_037177535.1 Pseudomugil gertrudae
ATAAAGCAGCCTAGCTTCAGTTGTGTAGTTAACCCTGTTCCTCACTGACTACATCATAAGCTTTTCCAAAGAGGAATATTTTAAGCCTAACCTTAAATGTAGAGAAAATGGGTCCACACAAATGACCACACAAGCACACCCACACATTAGCCTGCAGTCAGACAGGTGAAAAATGACTTCTTTCAGAGCGCAGGGCGGTCCTCGTAAATCTGTGAGAAGTTTGAGGTTCATTCTATAGCTCTTCTATTTAAAGACTCATCTCACACACGGGCACAGGGCCAAAGCAAAGTTTCCCTCATAGAGCTGTTCTTTTAACTTCCTGAGATCGGACTCTCTCACAAAGAGTCAAGAAAAGCCCAGAGAAATCAGTGGAGAGGAAGACGGGGCGATAAAGTTTGGAGCCATTTATAAGCTGTTCTGCATGACAGGTCCTAGTCAGATGCTGATGATAGAAAGACATTATTAGAAATTAGGTACTTTTGCTCTGCTTATGAAGCAATTTCAGTTGCATATGAACTTTTATAAACCTACAGCTGAGATTACAAGATGCATTTGAAGCTGTTGCAGCAGTTTCAAATATCATACTCTAAAACCTCCATTAGCTTATATTAGTTATCTGCTTTCCCGCGGGTATTACCTTTAAACACTTTACAACTCGATCATTATAACTCTAAATAAAATCCTGCTTCTAAATTTTTTACCTTTTTTTAACTAATCAGCTTCTGAACCAATGACAAACATTGCAGAAAAAATAATAATTTAAGCACTTAAACCTTTAGCTTCTTTGGCAAATCAAAGCTAAACTGTCTCTATAAACGATTAAAGGCTTTCTTGTCAACGTTAAACCTTAACATTATTAATGAAAGGGACACTTTGATAGCTGTCAAACTGTTTGCCTCAGGATGCATCTAACGGCCTAATCATGTGGAGAAAGTAATTTATTGTGTCTTTTAACGCAAAATGCTACAAAGAAGTTGCTCAAATGGGATTTTTTTACTAAGTTCAAATGTTTAAAAATTGTTTAAAACCAGGTTTTAGCTGCTTTCCTGATTTTACCCTTGTTTAGTGTAGGAACATAGATAAACTAGTAAATACAAACAGTAGACTGAACCCGCATCAATGTGAACATAGCACCGATCCACTAGTTCACCCTTTTGTGGCTGAAGTGCCCAAATGACAAGCACTGCTGTATAAAACATTCACTTGATGCATGCGATGCATACTAGAAACTGCAATAGAGGATCAGAGGATATGCTGAGCGAACTGAAGAAGCAAAGTGAAAATTGTTTGCATTTCTCAGCTGGTTTGATACACAGGTAGGAGTGAGGGATACTGGAGTAGAGTAGTTAGCTGTGAGAAACCAGGTGAGGTGAAGGGAGCTGACCCTGAAGCTAGCTGATCAGATGTTCAAATGAAGGGGAAAAAACTGATTTTGTTGTTGCTGAACGCCCCTGTGGGTGCTGTTTAGTTCACCTGGTAAAGCATTTCCCCCATAAACACAGCCTGACCCACTTTCTCATCTACCTACTGCACAGTAAAGGACACTAAAGCCCGCAAAATGTTATAAATATAACAAAGTAAAAAACACTAAGAGATACGGATAACATGTCACACACATTATACAATTTAACTTTAGAGTTAATCGATTTTAAAAAGTCAGACTAGTCAACCTCAAATGTGCTGAAATGCTCATCACTAATTCAAAGTGAAATACGGAATAGAGATGCTGGAAAGAAAAGAGGGAAGAGATCAAGACGAGGACATGGAGACTGGAAGAGAGAGGACAAGCTGTCTGCTGCTGATGGGATCCTCTTCTGCCTGCCTGGTTTGCAGTCTGGTTGCTTAGCAACTGCAGCAGCCTAAAATAACTAGCAAGCAGACAGAAATAGACCAAAGATGTATGGACAGAATGGTCATTGTAAGTGTTTTGAATTATTTTGGGTGGGCTTCCAACTATGTCGGTTTATTTTAAAAGGGATCATTTTTATATGTATTTATTTACTTTTTCATTTTACATTTTCAGAACGTAAATGTGCACACCTGCACTGTAAAAACATGTTTATGAGTGTGTGGATGTGCGTTGTCTCAGCTACACGCACGGCACATCAGGTAGAGAGTCTCAAAGCCATCAGTCATTTTAGCTGGTTGCTAAGCTGATTGTTAGGGAAGTGACATCAGAATGTTTAGTCGGCCCTGTGACACCGCTGGAGACAGTTGCTAAGCAGTTTTTGCACCCTAGCAACCACTCCATTGTCACCGTAATTCAGGTTCAGCAGTAAGGGTATTAATGGCAACAGAATTGTGACATCAGGCATCACACAGCAGCAGAGAGGTTTCAGAAACACCCGATGTAATTGCCTCTAAACAGAGACAAACTGTGGAACCAAACTTGTTTCACTGTTTCTTTACCAAAACAAGGTTGCAAATAATAAATAAATTACACTATTAAAAGCTTAAAAGTAAATCTGATGCAGTGTTGTCAGGTCAAATGCTGATAATCTGCTGTGAGGGTGGAAAACACAGCATGTAGCATGTTTACATTTAGATAATTTACACAATATAATAGTATAATATGTGTAGTATTATAGTAAAGGATGTTTTTTTATTTTGGGGCATGATTGTCCATTTATACATAGAAAAATGTCCTATATGTTTATTGTTTTCAGTTATATATTTCTTATTTTTTCGTATATGCCGATAAAGGAGAATATATATTGATTGGCAGAGGATTTGCTTCTCGGTTAATAACGCTCATTATCAGTGTAGAAAATTGAATCATGCTTGGTTTCCTCTCCATCCACTGTTTCCACCCACTCACTCCAGTGCAAGGTCACGGGTGGCTGAAACCAACCACAAGTGCTAGAGATAAGAGGCAGGGTACACCCTGACAGGCTGCCAGTCCATCACAGAGAGACGAACAATCATATCTCACATAGTTAGTTCTCCTTTTATCACATTTTCAGTGCTGAGACAAGCAAATCCTCCTGGTAGCATTGCTTTTGTTAAATGCCCGCCACAGTTTCCTTCTTCCAAACCTTGAACAATCAACAAGTCCTCTGATTAAACCCAAATTTGCTCCTAATTCTCACATTTCAAGCCGTCTGCTCCACTTCAGCAACTGGAGTGCCTGATGTTATTCTCTGCTATAAGTGACTTTTATTTAATTTTCCGCCTGAGGCAGTGGTGCATATAAAAAAGTGATCACATATGAAAAATAAGGCTTATAATAAAATCTACCTGGCCAAACTTAAGCACTCTTAAAATAATATACATAACCTTTTTTTTATCATGAGTCTCCATTAAAGTTTTTTATTTTATTTTGTAAATGTAGCAGGTGCTGCTTGTTTTATTTGGCTCTTTCACATATCCTCTTTGGCCAAATAAAAGCATTGCACACACTCGAGCTCTTCAGAAAGTCAAACTGCTCAGAGCGGATATAAAAATAGAACACATGGACCCAATTTGATTTTGGCTGGATCGTCTGTATTTTGGAAAGACGATTGCTTCTGCAATAAGGTAACTGCTGCATGGAGCAGCAGAGAATAGCACTGCATAGTTGTTATTTTAAACAGATATTTGGGCAAAATGTGCTTTTAAATTTAGCTTTAGGTTACAACATGAAAAATTAAAACAAACCAGCAACGGCTGAATAAACAAAGTGGTTGTAGTCTGATTATTTTTATAATTATTCTTCAGTATGAATGTTAGAAAACATGATGGAAAAACTGGGGAAAAATAACTATATTTAACCTCTACATTTACATAACTGAGTCATTTTAATTAATCTTTTTATCTTAAATTGTTATATATTATATCATATATTTATTTTACATCAATATATACATACTTAGTCCACTTCATGGTCGTGATTTTAGAGTAATTTTTCAAGATCTAGATGGTATTTTGAACATATGAAGTCAGACCCATTATGTCTAATCAAAGTCCTTAAAATGATTTGGGTTTAAACCTGACGTTTAAAGCCAACGTTGCAAAAATGAAGGAATTACAGTTAATGTGTATCACCCTCCATCTATACAAGCAGCGACCTATGAACCCTTCAAGGATACAGCCCATCCCTTAGATATGGACTCATAGAGGACTGGAATAACAAATTTAGCTGTCTGGAGTGAATTTAGTATCATGATTTTTTTTTTTACATAATAGTAGTTTTATCACAATAATTTAAATAATAATAATAAATAATTAATTAGACAATGACAATCACCTTGTTCCAGAGGGTGAAGGCTACTGGCAGGAATGATCTCCAGTACCTTTCTGCCTCGCATTGGACCTGACGAAGCCTCACACTGAACACACTGTATCCTCTTAGTGTTGTTCAGAAGTCAGGAAGAATCATCCATGCAGCAATCTTTTCTAGACAGTCAGTTCCAGAGTTATTTCCAGCACAGAACCTCAGTTTTCCTGCTGCCTCACAAGATGCTGTACAGCTGATTGCATTTTCCACAACAGACTTATATAAGATATGCTGAGAATGACGTTCAATGATCTCCGCTGCCTTATGAAGTAGTAGAGTCTGCTAGGTGATGTTTTTATGTGCCTGTACTCAGCTTCTTGTGCCTCACTGATTTACTCCACAACTGCAGAGTAATCAGAATATTTGTGACAATGAAAGGACTCAGTGTGGTGTTGGAAAGGTGCTGAAGAATCCATTATAGTTGTTCTGATTTGGTCCTGCAGCCTTGTTCTTGTTCAGTTTCTCCACCTGCTTCACCTGACTGCAGGAGACAGGCTAAAGGTGGAGGCAGCGGGGGTGATCTCGAGAACCAAACTTGGACACCCCTATCTTAATGTGTTCTGTTGTAGAGGAAGATGAAGCTGTTTTAAGGTCCATGACTGAGCCATGGGAAGGAAGGAAAGATGTGGGCTTGTGGAGGGTGTGTGTGGGCTGGAGGCAGCGAGTTAACGTGCAGCTCGTTAGCTTCGTCCAGACTGATCAGTCTGAGCTGAAGCCAGTGATCTTTTTTTTTATTCCTAACCACACATCCTTCATGTTGTTCTGCTAGAGCTAACCTTTTTACTCCATCCTGCAGTCCTAATAAAATAAGGAAACATGGAAACTAGATACTCTGAATGGAAGGCTGTAACTAAATCAGAGTCAAAAGAGAAAACAAGTAGAGCAAATTTATCTCAATGAGCTTTCGTTGTCTCGTTGATATGCAGATACATCAAGTTATTTTTATTCCAGTTTGAAAGTCAGCTGTTCCACCTCTTTTCTGCTGTAAGTTACAGTGAAGTTGCTGTGATTATTTTATTTTGGTTCAGAGCTTCATATTAAACATTAATTCATGGTTATAAATAGTTTATTAAAGATCTGAGGAACATGCTCACATCAACAGTTGCATGTTTGCCAACACTTTGTGAATCCTGTTTACTCAAATGCTTGATTTAATATTATTTAAGGCCTTTGTCCCATGTTTTGAAGGAAAGCTTACTCAGAAGTTGTTTGGATTTGATTTATATCTACTTTATTTCTCTTATTGCTGAATGGGAAGAAAGTTAGGTCATAAAAAGTGTGACAGTACCTAAATTTCTATTCTGTCCTCAGCAACTAGCCTGCCTTTAATCTCTGATGTTTTAATGCAGCCTTGACGTTAGGTATAAATATTGAGTCACAGTTTGGTGGTTGATGTGGGTTCTTTGTGTCTCACCAGAGTGAAGATGGAGCAGATCAGGACAGTCCCGAGGAGGGGACGCCAGCGAGCCCCCGAAGCAAGCGCAGAGTCGGTCGTCCCAGCAGGAAACGCAAACAGCTGCTTCCTGTGAGTGCCAACAGTTTCTGCTTTGAACTAAACCAAAGTGATTTATTTTCTTTTTGTCTTGTCAAAAAAATCATCTTTTCTAATCGGCAAAGTGATACTGATGCATTGTTTTTGAGTCCTTGACTTGTGTGCATTAACACCTGCAAGCTGCTGAGTGTCAACCACAGTGATTTCCTTTCCACGACAATACTGAAGCACTCACAAGAATCCAGAGCCACACATTGATTTTCACATTTGACTGTGTTTGGCAGACATGTGAGAGAGCATTGGCATCTACTCTGGAGCTTGCGTGGGTTTTTTTTTTCCTGCTTTCATGTGTTGAGACGTTTTCCTTCACAAACGGTTTGTCTATGAACGGGGACTCCCCTGTGCAGCGACTGGCTGCAGTTGCAATAACTCTCCCTCCTCATGTCCCGATAACCTCATGCCCTCATCATTATCGCTCATCCGCACGGTCCCAACCCCCACATTTTCCAGTTAACACTTAAAATCATAGAGTTTAAAGTGCGTTGTCTGTAATGTGACTAATTATCATTTGAAGTGGAGACTGAAGCTTTAGATTTGAGTGGGCTGCTTTTAAAAGGGATGCAACTGAGTGTTTCAGAGTATAAGCCAAGTTAAAAATAAGCACACCTCCCACTATTTATTCTAAAAGAGGATATTTGTGAATTAACTGATGAAGAAATGGTTTAATAAAAGCAACTTCTGTCTAAGAGCAGCAGTTTTATAGGAACTCCAGTTTAGCATTTACACACTGAATGATTTGAACTCAGATTTAATGTGTTCATATTCATGTTCAGCTGTTTTATTTCTACCAACATGTATTTGCTCCGTTATAAAACTTCCATAAATGCTTTATTTGAGTTATTTTAACAGAAAATGTCTCTGACAGAAAGATCTCTAACACAAGAAACCTGCGAAGAGGTGTGATTTGGCTTGTGCTGCACGTCTCCATCAACAGCGACAGCTTTCAATGAGAACAGGACACCCCTGAACACATAATTGCATATTCTTTGAACTCCTGAAGCCCAAGGCAGTTTTTTGTAAAACGCCCACCTGAAAAAACAAACTCAGATCAGTGTCAGGCTTGTTCTCGGTACCTGCACGGACCTCAGATCAAAAGTTTTTCACTCATTTAAGTCCTGTCCTTCTACCTGATCATTATCAGAGGAATGTGTTTTTTGTTTGTTAAACCATTTAACAGTAAAAAAAAAAAAAGACACCTAACTCAGAGAATGAGCCAGTGTTGCATCTACACATAAAAAATATCTTGGCATCTTTTGGTGCTTACTATCAGCCTTTTCGCAGACACATAATTTGATTGCATCTATAAAATATGCCAAAGATGGAGCAGTGTGACGGACACAAAACAGCATTTTTACACCAGCGAGGGGATTCTCAAAGAGCTAATAGATGAAAATGTGGCACATTTCAACGTTTAGAGTAGCATGCCAAAAAATGTGAGAAAATTAGACAAGTGAGGAGTTGATGTCGGGCTTAACAAAACACAACAAAACACAAAAACAGTAAATTAACAGAAAGAAATGTTGTTAGGAAAAAGGTTAAAAATGTGCAAACTAATTTACATGATTTATCTTTACATCTTTCAGTAAACTGTACAGCACAGCTATGTCACTACATAATGACATTTCCTCTCCTGCTGATTACTGGTAATCTTTCCACTATTAAAATACATGTGTATTCTGGTAAAATCTGAATTTAAGGGAGCATTCACTTAAAAATGTACAATTTTGTGTGAATCGGTTTGTTTTCTCACTGCACCTTCCTCAAACACACCAAACCATTTCAACCATGTCACAAAATTACAACAGCTGCTCCCAAGAGGGGTATTCCCTGGAACTATAACTAACCGAGAACAAAGAAGAAGAAAACCTGGCTTATTGATTGGTCAGAGCCAAAATGGTGTCATATGTTGCAAGTAAACAAAAGAGCAAAGTCCAATCCAAAGGATTTACACACGAGGTCCGATGTGAATAGTTCACAGGTTTCTGTCTATGCATAAATGATGCGAAACTGTGAAGAAAGCATGAAAATACTCAAACAAACTCTTACATTAGCAAAGTGGATTTTACATCCAGCGACGATGGCACTGTGCTGATGCTGCAAAAGAAATGAAGTGCACTGGGTTCATCCTTCAGGAGCTGCTTCAGAAAGGACTTTACATGGGGCAGTTTGAGGCTGTGCTTAAGAAAAACTAAGCATGCAATCAGCTATGGCAATGTAAGGGACAACCGGCTCTCCATTATGTTGCAAATATTTTTAAAAATTAACGTCAGTTCAAAAAAATGAAACCTGGCGAAATCACTGGACGGAATCTTTCTATTGATTTGATATCAACTCGATAAAAAACAATATCGTGCAAATTAAATGGACATAATATTAAGACTAGGTGTGTAATGGCCTTTAAACATACTATTTTTACTAACTCATGGCGTCTGTTTCAGTATTTTCCAGCATGCACAGCAGGATAAGCTGCAAAATATCTAACATGACCGAGTATGTTGTGTCCCACATCACTTCCTCTCATCGGATGCTTCGTTTTCTTTGCCACTATCAGCAGGCCATAGCAGATTTACCAGAGTTTGCTTTGTGATTCTACTCCAACCAGAATGGACTGTCCCTGGAAGTGGACTATGATCTATTTAAAGTGAACCAAACAGCAACTGTGTCCTCATTGTTCCCTCTTCAGTCATGGTGAATTAATTGATTTCTTTTACCCAAGGTTACTGTCTCTCCTCCCACCGCATCTCCATCTCAGCTTGAGTAGAGGTTTTAACTGGCAACCTTCCAGTCACCTTTTGTCCAGCAGTAACAATCTGTCTGTTGTGTTTCGGAGCCACATTATTACCGTAATGCCTCTGTGTGGTGTACTTAATCATTATCTCTGACTTCAGGTCTTTGACAGCACCTCTCATCCATATTTCTCTCACCATTCATCTTCTTGTCGCACACTTTGAGCTGACTGAACTCTGCGGCAGAAGCAGCGAATCAAGCTGATCAAACAGTTCCACATAGTGTGTATGCAGGAGTGAGAGTGTGCTGTAAATGTGTGTGTGTTGCAAGTGAGCAGGTCTGATCATGCTTTGATATCTAAGCTCTCACAAGGCAGGCAGGTTTAATGTGGGTCCTGTCAGACACATATAACCCACACAAGTTTAAACAATGAGTGTAAGAAACATGTATTACAGTCTTTAAGAACACTTTTTCTCCTGTTTGTTGTAGTAACACCATTAATCATATTAATGCACAAGCAGCAGTAGCAATGCACTGCCATATGTGGAATAGTTGGACTATCACATGAGTTTCTAGTGGAGTACAAGCTCATTGTCTGGCGGGCACAAATGTTATAGATTAACTCTCTTACACACATGCAGTAACACACACTGTGAATAGTATCCTGGAAAGAGCTATTGTGTTGAGCTTCAGGGTGGAGCTATAAGTGACACTAACTATAGTGAACAGAGAGGTGGGGGAGGCGAGAGTCTTTCTTTCTCCTTCTTTTCTCCTTCTTTTATATCATGAAACAGCAAACAATTAACCTTAAACACAGAAAATGCACCTTCCTGTAAATCTAATGGTTTCCTAATAATTTTGAGTTGCAATTAATTTATGTTATGCTTAAAATTGAATAAATATGTTATGGTATGCTTTGATTTTCAATGTACTGCTGTAGGAATTTACACATTAGCAGTAAAAATATTCCTTGTAAATTTGAACTTAAAGGGTAAAAAGAATAAAAGTTATATGAAAAAGAAACATTTCCGGGTTTCAAAGCTGTGTGAACTTGCTTCATTTTAAAAAACAAATTTAAAACAATACCAGATGTTTCTTAAAAATATCTGACATTGTATTTCTAGCCGCTGTAACTGGTGAATCCAGTAACCTCAGGTGCAGCGATAACTCTACTTTAGGTAACTACTTGAACATTGTGTACATGTATACTATATCTACTATGTGCCTTTAAGGCATTACTAATGCCTAATAATAATAATAATAATAATAATAATAATGCTCTAGTACATATCAAACAGGTTTAAAGCTCAGAGGAATCTCAATTCACACTTTAGCTTTTTGTTTATTCAGAGACACCGTAGTAATAATGGTGGGACAAATATGTAGCTGTAATGTATGTATGTGGGCGTGCATTCAGGTTTATGTTTAACACAATGCCAGGAGGAATGAGCAGCAATCATCAAAGAGAAGCCACTGGATCATTAAACAGCAGGACAGTGATGTCAAACTCTGCAGCAAATCTACAACTAAATGAATGAAAAGGTTAAAAAATCAACGTGCAATAACCCAAAGTCCACACTTCAGCCTGATGCAAGTGCTTTAGTGGGAAAATAAGAGAGTCGTGTGTATGCAACTGCCAACGCTGGCTCCACGAGCTGCTGAATCAGGATAATATGGATTAGGGTTAGTTTTTCTTAATCAAAAATGGAAAAGCGTAATTAAAACATCATGTTGTTAGTTGTTTGACACTGTATGATTTTATATTCTGGTATGAATGATGCTATTTTATTTCATAATGGGCCAAAACTGAACTGGGCACTTTCATTTTCATATGACTTTATTACCACAACACTCTACAAGCCATTCCACAGTCATTTAGCAGACACCTTTAATCAAAGTGACTTACAAATGATATGATTTTAACCATAGCTATTAGTCTAACGTGCATGTCTTGTGGGTGGGAGGAAGCCGGAGTGCTCGGACAGAACCCACACATACACGGGGAGAACATGCAAACTCCTCACACTCCACTGGACAAACCTCCCCAGCCTAAACCAGCGACCTTCTTACTGTGAGGCCACAGTACTAACCACTGCACCACCATGCTGCCAATGATTAATCTCTAAATCTCTATCTCTGCTGTGACCACATGCGGAGCAGCTGGTTATCATGTGTTTTTAGAGATTTAGCTTCTTCTTAGACGCCTCAGAAGAGTTTTCAACACAGTACAAGCAGGTTTTTAAACTATACTTTTACACAAAAAGCCTAAGAGTTATTTGCAAACTAGCATGAATAATGTAACTCAGCATGTGCCTTAAAAACAGGATTTATTCCAGAATAAGGTTTCAGGACATGGTATAAGGAGATTTCAGTTTTTAACACTTATGCAGCTTGGTCAGGTTTCCTTTGGTGCCAAAACCACAAAGGTGGAAAAAAAGGTTGGTTGTGTTAAAATAAAAGTATCAAGACATGTGGTTGGTTGAATAAAGAAAACTGGCTTTTATCTTGGTGGCTTGAATGAAACCGTGAAAGATGCTAATTTAAATGCGCTGCAGACTAAACCGACTTGATAAAAGATGCAAACTAGTTACTGAGGAAGTCATGTGCCTCTAAACAGTGGCAATCGTGTACAAATTAACAGTGTCCCAGTTATTGTTGTTAAAGTAAACAGTTCATCATGAGCTTTCTGCATGTAATGTTCACTTTATTTGCAACAGCCAGACTTAGGCCATGTACACACGTACCCGGGTATTTTTAAAAACGAATATCCCCCCCACATAGTTTTTAACAATAATATCGTACACACGGCATTGTTTTCAGAAAAGTTTTCATCCACACGTACCCGCACAAATACGCCTTTGAGCGT
>JBAMHV010000024.1:17527221-17558863 GCA_037177535.1 Pseudomugil gertrudae
AAACTAGCTATCAGATATTAATATGTAAATATGACTATGTAAGTAAAGGATGTGCAAAGATGATACAGAATGTTGAAGGATGTGCAAAGGATACAAATATTGTATAATTATATGATCTATAATATCAAAGCGACAGTTGTAGGTTGCAGTAAGTACAGTGGTGACTTAGTCCAGTTGTGTGATCATGGCTCTGGGAGAGGTAGATGAGTTATGGAGTCTTATTGCAGCAGGAAGGAACGATCTCCTGTACCATTCCTAGGAGAAGCGGGGTTGGATTAGTCTGCTGCTAAAACTAATTCACTCTCATTTTCAGAATTTTATTGATAAAGAAAGATGCAAATTCATCTCAAGCCTGGTTGGATAGAAGTTGTACTAACACAGGAGGATTACAGCGGTAAGGATCGAGGCTCCAGCTGTTCTTAGCAATGATGACAGAACAGAAAGATTCGGTTGCATTTCTCAGCTCCAGATTATAAATCCTCATTCTCCCTTTGTAGATGTAGCGAACCTGCAGCTTAGCTTTCCACCACCTCGGTTCAGCTTTTTCACATTCCTGTTTTTCTGCTCTTACCAGTGCAGCATTTTTTAATGGAGCTCTCTTTTGAGCAGTGATCCTTTCACCTTGATAGGAGCCACAACATCAATAATACTTTTTATTTTACTGTTGAAATGGTCCAGAAGCTTCTCAACTGAAGACTAAGGAAGGGAAAGGGAGTGATGGATAAACATTTCTCTGGTATTTTAAACCAATGTACTGTTTTCTGACTACCTCTGCTTGGTATTCTTATCGATAATTACAGCACTCTTAGAGAAAACACGGAAATGATCAGACAGCAACATCCATCTTTTTTTCTTTCACATGCTGAACAACTGTTCCTGATGGGAGCAACACTGTTTTAACCAATCTGTGGATTGAAGCGTGTCAGGTGTTATTTTGGTAAGACTGGGACCCCAAAAAACAGCTCAGATCAGATACTTTTGCACTTTTCCCAGTTTTTTGCCTGTAATAAACACAATGGTTTGTTCTGTCTTGTACTGAGCCGGAACTCTTTTAGTGGAAAGAGGTATTTGTTGCGTTGCTTTGATACATCAGTCGCTCTCTGGCTGATGTTTGCTGTGGAAATGCAACATAGGAGGTTTGTCCAACCAAACAGCTGTTACTGCATATAAATATAAAATCTGTCATTGTAGGCGAGTGTCATATAATGCGTAGGAAGAAATGTTTCACGAGAAAGTAGTGAAATCCGAATAATAAACCAGTTAGCTCTATCTTTTAATGGAAGTTGTGTTGTAGG
The DNA here is from genome assembly GCA_037177535.1 of Pseudomugil gertrudae. Classification (NCBI taxonomy): domain Eukaryota; kingdom Metazoa; phylum Chordata; class Actinopteri; order Atheriniformes; family Pseudomugilidae; genus Pseudomugil; species Pseudomugil gertrudae. The sequence goes on from JBAMHV010000024.1 coordinate 17,528,517, forward strand.
ACATAAACATGAAGAGTTTTTAAGTAAATGTAGCTGAAGGACACTTTCTTGTGAGACTGTGGCTAAGCCTGTTGTGGAGGAGCTGTTCTCCTTAGCATTATATTTCTAATCCACCTGTGGACTTTTATAAAGAACCCTGGACTGAAAACATCTTTTATCTAATTGGAGAGAAAACAAAAGTGATGTCATTTGAAATTAACCTTAAAAATCTCACAAGTAGATGGAGACCAAATTAGAGACAAAACTCAAACTTATGTTGAGCTCGCTTAGAAAATGTAAATATATTCCCTCCTGATGCTGCGCATACATCTTTATATTCTTCGTTATCATATTTTACTCTGTGTTATGTATTTTTTATCTATTACATCACAGTATTTGCTGTGGGTCTGCCAAATAAGTTTGTGGACTTCCAGGTAATCAAATAGGTGAATCTGATACGTTTATAGTAAACTTAACATAAAAATGTTTCTCTGCAGGGAGATTAACGTATCACTGCTATCAACTCCCCCCATGTCTTTCTGTTTTACTGATTCTCACATTCATGTCATTACTGTGTGTGTCTTTATATGCCCAAACACATCATACTGACTTGTGACCTCTGAGGATTACCTAACCTTTGACTTTACACACCAACAGCCCTGTGTGTCAGCACCGTGAAAGACTTGGGGCCAGCAGACTCAACCCTACACCAGCATTCTGTAGATGTGTGTTCAGTTCACGTAAACATGTGTTAGGTGAAGGAGCCACTAAATCACACACTTCACTGCGGGCCAATCAGCAGAGAGTAATGAAAGCTTGAGGGTGAGTGTAGCTGACTAGACTCACAGAAAGAGAGAGTAGGAGGAAGAGGAGGAGGTGAAACGGTGACAGACGAAGAAAATGACAGAGAGAAAAAGAGTCTGGGAGGAAGGGTTACAGTTGCAGAGCTGCCATTGCCGGCCTGTAAGTGGTTCCATCTTTCTTTTCTATAAGTGCATGTGTTGCAGAGTGTGCAGTTGTGTGCAGAAATGCAACATTAAGTTTAGGTTTCAGACAGCAAGTGATGCAAGCTGCTCTGTTTTCTCATGCTGTTTAACATGATACTTATCCATCACTTAAGATTATTCCTAATTTCATCATGCTCATGTTTAAACACAAGGGGCTAAATTAAAATAAGAGGATGCCATTTTTGTTTATGTTTGTCCTGGAAGTAAATAATGACGTGTTTTTTGTTGTCTTTTTTGTGCTTTTTCATTGGCTAACACCAACTGCAAATGACTAATCTTATCCATTAACCCTTCACCTCCCACCTTTACCCCAGCTTTGCTCCTCATAGCTTTTACAAATGTGTTAGTCAATCAGTTTAAAGCAATCAGGGCCCTTACCCATGGCTGCTTTGTGTTGAGGATGGACCATTCTGAGCCACCTCTATATTTAGATTAGGAGAAAATTACTTTTTACGCAGAGATCAGGAGAAAGACTAAATCAGTGCATTATAGTTTTACTTTAGTCTTTACGGTTTATTTTGCAACCCTCAGCAGTGATTCGGACCCGTGCAGAGGAGTAACAGCTGGTAGATGTTTTAACCCATTATATTTTACATTATGGGAAGAAGATCTGTTTGCAATCATTTTTACTGATTTTCAAGTAAATGGTACAAAATTCAGATGGTTGAAAATATTCTGTGCATGGAAATACAACAGCATTTCTGTTCTCTTGTGGTTTCAGGTTAGGCAAAACCACGTCGTGGACTCCTTAATTCAGAAAATCACACAGCTTAGTGTTTTAGGAAAGAAAAGGAACCAACATACAATATATCATTTGATCCTAATGTTCAAAATATTTGAAGAAAAACATCATCGGCTGAGATTTCTGGGCTTTTTGGTTGGTTTAATCTGTTAGAATATCTAAGCTGCTTTATTAAAATGCCATCCAATATCTTAACAAACAGTCACCAAATAATGAACTCCAGTTATGTTACAATTAGCTCAGACATTTTCTTATTGTCTATAAACAGACATCAGATACATGTTGTCTTTTCCCTTACATTAGAAGAGACATCAGGAGAGTTTTGTGGAAACCCTGACTGCTTCCCTTTAACGGGTCTCACGGCTGCAGTTGATGCGAATGAAAGTGCAATTCCTCTGCTTATTGACCATGTAAGAGAGGGCCTGCCCTTTTAATTGTAGTGTGTGGCTGTTTGTTGGGCAATGTTGGGTTCATTTCGAGGTCAGGGTCAGTCACATTCATAAAAGGGGCGGGGTTTAAGAGATGGCTCGTCGGTCAGGTCATTGGGTGAGGAGTCAGAGGTCATGGAGGCGGTGCTAAGAGTGAAAACACTGACCGGGCCAAAGAGTTTGTCAGAGTTCAAAGTTGTAACTCACATTGTTACTGCTTTCTGTCCCTTCCTACTTTTATTCATCACTAACATTAAAGCAGTAAAAGGAATTGGACATTTTCGCTTTGGTCAGGATGTAACAACCACAGCACATATCCCACTGTAGATTCACCCCACTTCACACCACTCTGTAACAGCCTCGCAAGACGTAAGGCAACAAACAGGCAAACTCGTATGATGTATGTTGTTAATCAGCTTTCAATCTGTCTCATTGGTATCTTATTTACCAAATGGGTTTGACAACTCTGTCTGAGACAAAAGAACATGGCTGTGTTTGGACATAAATTATTCATTCACAGCCTTTTCTGCACCGAGTCTCACAGCAGAAGCCATGAATGAGGTCTAGCGAAGTGGAAGTTTTCCAGTTGAAATGCAGCCAGTTTGGCCAAATTACTCGTGTTTATAGATTAGTAGGCTTAGATGTGAAATAATACAGTCTTAAAGCAACATATGCATGAATGTAAACCATTTTATTGGCCTCTTGTGAAACGCTGAAGTCCTAAATAGTGATGGAGGGTTGATATAGACAAATGTTTTAATGGTTTATAAAAATATATCACAACTTGAGAGAAGTCATATCTGCAGAAACAACCTGCATAAAACAACCTTTTAAAACGCTAAGCTAATGCAGAATTTTAATATAGGGATATTGATCTGTCGCATTTATTGAAGTTTATCTTTGCCTGACTACAGCAGAGCTACAGATGCACATACATTCCTGTTTGTGTTTTCTAGTTGTTTGATAACAAGAGATAACACAGAAAAAGCAGATGATTGCATGTTCTGCTGTCACCTGTGACTCATCCTCATCCCTGAAAAGAAAAACAGAAAGAGTGGGGTGGTGGTGAAGTGTTCACCCAGCTAATGTTGCCAGGCAACACACACACACACACACAGTTTCATCCACTAAGCAGGACTTTGGTTGATTTATCTTAGCAATGGAAGTCAGGTGCTCGTTTACAAATAAGATGATGATTCCATATCATATCATCATATATGATGATATGATATGGAAAAGCTCTAATTTCTTTCCCAACAAAGGTTGCTGCTGGAGATAATCTTCCTAATAAATGTTTGTAATGCTTACTAGTATAATTTTATCTTTAAAATTAGAAAATGCTAAAACACTTGATATTTACCCCTTTAAAGCTCGGCCTAGGAAAACCTAAGGAGACCATGTGATTGGTAAAAATGATTGTAGCTTCTGGTATGCCCACAGGGAGCAGGAGACCAGTTTATAATGTACGAATGTACGATGATACGAAAGCTTTATAGCATTAAGAACTATTCATATAGTTCATAATATGACTCCTAAAAAGACAAACAATAAAATAAAATCACTTACTGCGCAAGAATAACTCTTAAATAAATTAAATACAGCATATGGACCTTGACAAAACATGCTCATCAGTGTTTCTGCTGTCAAAATGTACATAAATGAAGCACACAGGTAAAACCGGTGAGTCAGCAGCTCTTTTCAGCTGTAGCTTCTTTGCACACGAGCATCAGGACATCATTTAGATGCATAGCAGGTATAACATTACAATATATGTTATAGTTTTTAACACTTAATGATGAGTATTCATCATTAGGTGTTAATTTATTCACTACTTATAACCAAAAACAGACCAAACTCACATGTTTAGTGAAAAAGCAGCTAAAAATGAGCAGGATAATTAAAAACTATATTGTTTTAACAGTGAGCTGTCCTGAGGAAAACACACCAAAAGGCCCAAATGTATACATTATATATAAAAACTGTGTGTGGATGTGTACAGACTGTTTAATTAATCACAGGATACTTTTAGAAAACATGGTCCCAAATCTGGCAGCAACTTTAAACATTCAGCTCTAATCCACACAAACATGAAGTCCTGCAACAGATGCTAAAACACCACAAATGATCAGGTACAATGAAGAACTTCTCCAGGAAGAGTATCTGGAAACTTTCTTTGAATTTACTTCTGCTTTATTGATTTCACTTCTAATCCCTTAAACTTTGGTAAAAAAAAATGAATAAAGAATTAAGAAAACAATGACAACATATGGAGATTCGCTTAAACCTGTGTGTGTACGTGGGTTCTACGGTCCATGTAACAGGCTGATTAGGATTTTATGAGGTCAGAGGTCAACAGGAGCAAGAAGGAGTGACCTTCTGACCTCAGAGTTAAACTGAGGAGAGCCTTGTTACGACCTGAGACGCTCACTTTTACGGTTCTTATTTACGCCATCAGGCCTCCCCCTGCTTTGCCTGTTGTGCTCTGCTTCTCTCTCTTTTTGTAGAGAAGAAATGTTTTTTTTTCTCTCTTCTGGCCTGTTTCACACATTCACAGCTACGTTACAACTCCCAGTTGTCTTTTGAGGTCACTCCAGTGGAGGTATGGGATTCTGAGGCATTTTTGCAGAGTAGAAACCAATGAGGTCATGAATCTGCTGATAATTGTTGCTCAGATGTTCACCAAGGTGGAACGTAATTGAATTTATTTCCTAAAATGCTGCACACATGTACGTTTCAGATGAACTCTACACGTATTTCATATGGCTTTATAGTGGTATGAAGGGGAACTAAATGAGCTTTCTTTTCAGACACATTTACTGTTAAAATCATCATTTCAACAACACTATTCTAATTCTAAGCATATTTTTAGATAGTCCAAAAGAAGCCCCATTTAATTGATACATATTTGCAATGTTATTTCATGAAATGAATAAATTTTATCAACAGCAGTAAGTTTATTACGGCCTCTCAAATTTAATTTACTGTATTTTTGAGCGTTTAATTGTAACCCAGTACGAAGACAACCAACTAAAAGTGACTGTAAGCTTCCCAAAGTCACATTGACTTAATCTGCAATGAGTCTTTGTTTGCACAAGACTCATTGCATGTCCTCTGTTCCTTGGAAGCCTTGTTTCTGTGTTGGGAATCCACCTTGTGGTGTTTTCCATTAGCTTATTCTCACAAGGAGCTAGGAAATTCCAACTACAGAGCTCTACTGGGATGCACCACCAGATTACTGAATGTGTTAGACCTAAGGGAATGATGTAGTAAATAGTTATTTGTTTTAACAGAACAGCAGATGTATGATGAGGCATTTAAAATGTATGATGCACATTTTATATAAAGCATGCTAACATGTGCTACTACTGACAAAATAGTCTTTTTCTAAATGATTAGGTATGTAATAAAGCTTCCAGTAGCCTAACAATACGAATGCAAAACTTTTCCTTTGATTGTGTTTCTTTAAGATTGCACTTTAAATATATTGTTGAATGATGAAGTAGTTTAAGTTGAGAAAAATCCAACCGCTCACATCTCCTCTTTTCTGTCTCCTGCTGTACTGTATTCTCCAGATATTTGATAATCCTATTTCCTCGCCAGTTCTTTGTCTTCCTTCCCTCTCTCTCCTTCCTGATTTGAACCCGTTGAAGTGCCTCCCCACCGCGCCCATTCCCCGCACTCACTTCCTGTTTTAGAAAAACTATTAAAGTATTGTTCGTGCTGGCCACAGCAACCACCAGAGGCTGATAACACCGATGCTGGACTAATCTGCTTTTCTGATAAAACATTTCAGTGTTTGTTTTTTTCTGTGAGAAGAATCTGTTTCACTTTTTTCCTCCTACCAACAGAAACAAAGTCACTTGTTTGTATTTTACTGCTCCTAATGGAAAATCCCTAAAGTGTGCCAGTTACATGTGACACACTGGTGGGATTCCACACACACTATTTAGTGATTAAATCAAAGTGTGTGACCTGTTAAATAAATCTAAATGTTAAAACGGAACAATAGCATACTCTTCTGTTTATTTTCCACTACTTGACATGAAGAAAATACTAGTTTATAGTGTTCCTGTTATACCTTATAATGCTGTTATACCCTCAATGTGGTGAACCAGTTTATCAATAAGATACTCGATAGACTTTAAAACAAATGCTGTCTTATTAAAAGCAAAATTACCTTCAAAGTGCTAGAAATGTTAATAAGTACTGCAGTAGCAAATCCTCCAAAGCTGCTTTATTATATTATGACTAATGTATTATCTCATCAGTGTAGGAAGCCACGCTATGCAGTGTGAGTGTGTCCATGTAGGAGTTTAGCCCACAAGCAAAGTTTAATAACTCATGAATTCTACAGAGTTGGTGTAGAAGTTAGTGATGTAATCTAGTTTTCCTGATCATCGCTGTGCTCCACATGGGTCAGCAGGCCTACTGGAGTATTGGCCTGCCTTGCTCATGAGTTGCTGTCTTCTTCCTCCGCAGGCTGAGCGGCGGGCATACAGAGAGGCGGAGATAAACATGATGGATGACCTAACAGAGGCGGACTTTCAAAAAGAGGAGGAGCCAGCAAGTCCTGCCCCTCCCCCTTCACAACAACACACTGACCCCGCCTCTCCAACAGTAGCTGTTACACCAGAGCCGGTTGCTAGGGGAGACCAGGGCACACCTAGTGAGATTGAGTACCAGGTGAGATTGACATTTTGGGCCAGCTGTGTATTAGGAATATTCTACATTGCTTAACATAAATAACCTAAGTGGGCTTTTACATAATCCAAGACACTGGATAAGGTGAATATCTGGAACTTTCTTGCATATTTTTTCCCTCCTGTAGAAAGATGTTGTTAATCTCTCCATTTGCTTCTGCATTTAAAACTCAACAAAACACCCATAAAGGTGGACAAATATAAGTTTAATGTTTTCTATTGATTTATAACATAATTATGCTAAAAGTTTGGGCAGAAATAACCAAAAGGGTAATAAACAAGGCTAGATGTGATGCAAAATCCTCATCCAAAAGGTGGGTTTTACAGCTTAAATTACATTAGTTAATAAGTATTTTAGCTCCCAGGAGAGTTGTGTGTTTTAGGAGCCTGAAGGGGTCGTTTGTGTGTCTGTTTTCTGTGGGGGGAAGATTTCAGGATGAAATGTGGAGGGTAAAAGGGTCAGACAGGTACCAAAGGGCAGGAGCGTGAAGGGGCTTGTAAGCAACACGGAAAGCTTCGTGATTAATGCAGCACTTTACAGAAGGAGGAGGACAAAAGTAGGAGTTGTGTGAGGACAGGTTTTTGTGTGGGTGAGAAACCCTGGAAGAGATCTTGGATGCACTGCAGCCTATCCAGGAATTTTTGGTTCACCATCACTGTGAGCCAGATGGGAGATGATGAAGTTGTTAATTAGTTAAATGTTATTTTGCATCTCTGTTTTTGTTTCAGTCCAAGGCTCTGGAGTCTAAGCTGTCAAGCAGTCTTTAATCTTTCTTCAGCATCCATAACACTTACAAATTACAGGATTATTATGGGAAATTATAAAGATAAGAAAAAATTCTACTAAAATGAGAAAAACCAGCTTGATGAAATATCCGAATTAAAATACTCAATTAACTTTATAGAAAAGGGTCAAATACTGTTTTTAGCAATACATTGTTGTTAAAATACAGTGGAGGCATGTTTTCAGCATGCTTCAGTGCACGTTTCTTACACGAAAATCTGTTTCCTTTTTAATTTTTTATTTTTTATAGAAATTCAGTAAAAAAATGCTTTCTTCTGTTCTATAATCAGTTGCGAAATATTTACTTTATGAGCGAATGTGGACTCTTTCTGTCTTTGCTGGCTGGAGTGCCACCTTCATCGCTGTGTCTGTGTGTGCTTACAGGATGGTCGAGGCTTTGGGATCGGCTCGCTGGTGTTTGGGAAGCTGCGAGGTTTCTCCTGGTGGCCTGGTCGGATCGTGTCCTGGTGGATGAGCGGCCGGAGTCGAGCGGCAGACGGCACCCGCTGGGTGATGTGGTTTGGTGACGGCAAATTCTCTGTGGTGGGTATCTAAAGTTTAACGTTTCCAGTGCAAGCTTTTAACTCGGCTTTATTCAGTGCCTAAAAGCTGCCTCAGGTTTATTCAACATTTCACTCTGAACAGACGTTTATTAAGTTCTTTTACTTGGATTTGATGAAAGATAACCTTGACAGTTTAAATAGAACATTTCTCTTAGGATTCTGGCACCATTAGTCGCCTTAAAGTGGCTTTATTATGCACATTTAAGGTTAGATTATTTTATTATGTGTGTCCACAAGGACATGAAGCATTTTTCCCAAACCCTTTTATTTGTGTCGCACTGAACCTGGCTATAACCCCACAGGTCAGCCTTCACAGAGAGAATACGGGCACCTCTGATTGGTCGTTAGCTTCCTAGCATCCCTCCATCTATCTACTGTTTCATAAAGCATGTTAAGATGCTCACTGCACAGTATTTCTCAAATAGTTTTATTATAATGCATTATAGTGTTGTGATAGTGTTTCTAGTCATCATTACACATGTGTTAGCTGCTGGTAGCATTTAGGTGAAGAAAGTGTGAGTTCATTCCTTTAGTTTGGCCGTTGCTCACACATGAGAATAAAAACAACAACATTTTTTTGGTTTTTTTTAGTTTGCTTTGCAGATTGTGTCTCGGAGCTGGAGATGTGTCCTGCATTGTAGGAACAGACCCTCCTTTCAGTAAAAGCCTGCTTGCAAACTGGCCCGTATTCATCCAGCTATATTCAGTGAAGTGCTGGTTACAAATAAGAATGTTGTTGCAAAGTTGCTGCTCGCCCCTGAACGCATCCATCCATTGCTGTTGAGCCATTTTTTTCTTTCATGAATTAGAACAAATGTAGCTTTCCCTCACAGCTGAAGAAGCTATCGTTGTGTGACATGTTAGCACTGAAAGCTTGCTTCCACCAGCAGTTTAGCATCTTACACTAAGCAGTGAAGGTGGGAGTGCTTTTCTTTTCATGAACGTTCTAAACCTGGAGCAGATTATAATCACTGTGTTCCCCCCAGAACGTCACTAAAATATCATAGTAGGAAAAACTCTCCAAATCCTTTTCAGCACCATGGAAACTGAACGTAGAGACTAGCTGTACAACTCAAACATGTGTTTATGTGATTAAAAAAAACAGAGTTTTCAACATAATAACATTGTAAAACGCTAAAAAAAGTTCCATCCATCCATCTTCAATCGTTTCTCCCTGAACGGTGTCGCGGGGGGGCTGGAGCCAATCTCAGCTTACATCAGGCGAGAGGCGGGGTACACCCTGGACAGGTCGCCAGTCCATCACAGTGTGCTCAAAAAAGTTCAAATAGCATAATAGGCCCCCGTTTAACTGGTGTCCCCAGTGATCTCTGTGGTGCCAAAAGGGTTAATGAAGGATTTAAAGCCTTTTTTTTTACCTGTTTCAGGTCTGTGTGGAGAAGCTGATGCCGTTGAGCTCTTTCTCATCTGCTTTCCATCAGCCAACATACAACAAGCAATCCATGTACCGTAAAGCCATTTTTGAGGCTCTGCAGGTAAAACTCCACCAGTTAAACTCCCCAGTGAGTGGTTTTTATATCCTGGATTGATCTGTAATGTGTGGTTTTTTTGTGCCTGTCGATACACATGCTCATAAATCTCTCAGGACAAAACAGTGGAAAGATCCAACATACAAATGCTACGTGATCTGCTGGTTTGTTTCAGCCGGGATTTTGCATTTGTGGAGGCACAAGCTCCTCCGGTTCTGCCTACATTTTGTTGTAGGTGTTTTTTTTCAGTGAAAATGTACTTTATTTCCTTCTTGTAACTAATCTGCATGGCCTAAAGCAGGCGTGTCCAAAGTTAGTCCTCCAGGGTCGCTGTCCTGACGATTTTTGATGTATCCCTGATCCAACACACCTGGCTTCCATTAAATGAACACAATCAAGTTCAGCATAATGACGGATTAACTTGAGTCAGCTGTGTTGGACCAGGGATACATGGAAAACCTGCAGGATTGTGGCCCCTGAGGACCGACTTTGGACACCCCTGGCCTAAAGGAACACATCTATAATATTTTATATGTTTTACTTTAAATGTGAGTCACTTCAAAGACACGATTGTCTTTGTAATGGACACATCTCAGATCAAAAACACTGGAAGCTGAGGTCATGCATATTTTAAAATGACCCATCTTTGTTTAATTGTTGTGCTTAGGTGGGCAGCGTGAGGGCGGGGAGGCCAGTTCCTTCCTGTGATGCAAGTGATGATGCAGAGGGGGTGGATCTTCAGACCAGGCAGATGATAGAGTGGGCCATGACAGGTTTCCTGCCAACTGGTCCACAAGCGCTGGACCCTCCAGAGGGTAGGAGCTTACTGCTCTCATTCACACTACGTCACATGACCACATCACATGTATCACTCGGTTACCAGCCTGGGATCCAAATCGCTTTGAGAGATCATGTTTCTTGGGGCAAAATTCAAGCAGATTTTCAGCCAAATGCTCCTGGTATGTCCAATCATAAGCAGAAAGAACTGCTTCTGTTATAGGTCTCTAAAGCTGGAATCACTTAGATGGAAAAAAGATCTTTGATAGCACCGAAAGCTTGTTTTTTAAAGATAAAAGAGAAACAGCTGTAAAAAACATGAACTCTACATGAGGTGGAGCCGTCATTACCGATCTCTTCCAAAGATTTTGAGGTGTAACAAGGTTAAGTTTACACTTTAAGATGATTTCATGTCAAATCTGGTCTTTAAGGTTGATAGTTAAAGCAAAAGCATTTCAGATATCAGGATAAAAATAAAAATGTCTCTCTTTGTGGTTTTTATTCCCACAGATGAACAGAATCTATACAAGGAAGTGTACCCAGAAATGTGGGCGGAGCCTGAGGCAGCATACACACCTCCACCTGCAAAGAAACCACGCAAGAACTCAGCAGAGAAAGCAAAGATCCGAGAGGTGATCGACGAAGGGACCAGAGGTAAACGGCAAACACATTTTCAGCAGAATCTTATAAAAATAGTTTTGTTTGTAAATCATTTCACATGCTGATAACAGCGTTTCTTTGTGTTTCCCAGAGAGGCTTATACAAGAGATCAAAAAGAAGACCAGGAATATAGAAGGTAAAACATCTGAACTGTTCGAGTTTGTTTCTCTGACTTATACAAAACATCACACTCAGGAAGTCGCTGTCAAGTATCTGTACAAATAAGCTGAAATCAGGTGTTATCAAGCAGAAACGTCTTCTGGCTGATTGTACTGAAGGGGAAAATAGTCAAAGAGCCAAACAAGCTAACTTATTTAGTGGTTTTAAATGGCCTGTGTTTGTCTTTGTTCAGATATCTGCATTTCCTGTGGAAGCCTCAATGCCTCTCTGGAGCATCCGCTCTTTGTGGGAGCAATGTGCCAGGGCTGCAAAGTAAGAACCCTCTCATGGAAAATCTGGCTGTATTTCTTTCACACTGAGCATCATATTAATATTTACCGAGCACCACTTTAAACCAGCATCTCCGAGAGTTTTCCATAGCTGCTGATTTAGTCTTTTGTCTCTTCATCTAATCTCAGACTCTCATGTTGAGAGCATAGTTGATTTTTTTCTGAACTTGTTTCTAGTCTTCAGGCCTCCGGTATCCTTTGGAATGAATATGGGTCAGCTAGTGAGGAGGAATATTGATGCATGATGCTGTCATATTGACTGAGTCAATTTTACAAGCAAAAAAACCCCCCAAAAAACATGACTGTTTCTTGGCAGAACTCATTCCTGGAATGCGCCTACCAGTATGATGATGATGGCTACCAGTCCTACTGCACCATCTGCTGTGGAGGCAGGGAAGTGCTCATGTGTGGCAACAACAACTGCTGCAGGTCAGTACAACTCCTTGGATTGGTACGTAACAGCTCCTTCTGGTGGCTGGGACCACGTTTTTAATTTCACATCTGCAGAAACAATTTACCCAAAACTGTCTTAAGTCAGATTTATGCTTCTGTTTGCTGGTAACAGTCGGGCAGCTCATGTGGAACAGATTTATTTTCTGAGTACACAGTTGATTTATGCATATTAGTCTCCTGCTATGCAAACATAGCAGAGATCAAGTTAAAGACTCACCAGTGTTAGGGGAGGATTTAGACTTATTACAGATCAGTAAATGTGTGTACTGTGCAGCAAATGTTCCCCAGAGAAAGTGACATAAGGGCCTTTCCACCGAATGGGTGCCATTTCTGTCCCAAGGACATTTTCAGTATAAATGCATTTATAAATTATTAGAAAATAATTTTTTTTACTTGGCTAACTAATTATCTAATCCCACATTTAAGCTATGTGCTGGGAAGATGAATAAAACCATCCATGAACACTTTAAACACTGTATTTTTAACCTGCTCCTCATTCTGTAACATCACACGTTGGAATAAAATATTATTAGAATCTTAAATTGTTTTTTTTTGCATTTCTGTGTATTTCAATATTCCATCTATCTTTACAAGTATTTATTTAAAAACCAGTTTTTTCTTTTTGTAAAAATGCACACACATAGTCATGTCCCTGGGTTTTCACTCAGTCGTGTTACCCTAACACAGTGTTTCTCAATCCTTGTCCTCAGGCCCCCCTGCCCTGTATGTTCTTATCCAACACCTGACTCAAATTCATGAACCTGTCCATGATATTCTTTGCAGCTTGTTAACGAGCCATTCATTGAATTTAGGTGCGCTAACAAGGGTTGCCTCTAAAACATGCAGGGCAGGGGGGCCTGAGGACCGGAATTGAGAAACACTGCTAACACTTTACCCGACCTGGTTAATCTGGCACGCTCCACAAGTCACATGCACAACAAGAACTAGCATCAGTTGGATCTTCTGAAGGCCATGAAGGCCAAAACTAAGCTCTCTTTCATTTTTCTGTATATTTGGTCATAGATGAAATATGATCTGAGAGGTCAAACCTCAGCAAACTGTCCTGTTACTTAAATGATGCATCAGCATTTTGAAAATAGACATTTTTGGTAAATCTACATTGTGCTTAGTCTCCACATGCTATTAGCAAGGATGCCATGTGGTTATATTTCATGTTTTTGTTAACTCCATGCTAAAAGCTCAGTCCTGTTACTTTCAATCCCGAGTAAAACATCTGAGTATCAGTAACAGGACTGAACCATCCATTTCCATTTACCCAGTCAGTGGAATGACTCATAACTTGATCTAGAAATGGTGTCATGAGTTTATTCCATCAGCTGCGATGTTAACAATACTCTCAGCACTGTTTGCAAGACATGCGAGGTGCTGTGTTTTATTGGATGGATAATAAACATTTATCAGTACATGCACCAGCTTCAGCTTTGAATGTGTTTGTTTCTTTAAGCTCATGCAGTGTCATTGCCCGTTTAATGCAAACATGTTTTTGGACTTGTACATGACCAACTGAAGCAATACCGGGTTTATTAAGCAGCTTTTCTCCCAACAACAGTAAATTTAGACTCATCAGATCATGTGACCTTTTTACCATTTCTCCTGTGATATCCCGGCTTTTCTGTGTGAAAACACTCACGTTTATTATTAAACCCTACTGTGAGTTATGCTGTCGATATTCTTAGAAACAATGATGATTTTCTTTCCACATTTCTTCCTTAAAGATGCCGTTTCACCATTTTTCTAGTCTTTTCAGTTTTAAACCTTGTTTAAGAAAAGACCAGCTTCACTCAGTCTGATAAAACATTTTATTGGTGCAGTTCTTCTCCACTGGGAGACACTTATCTATTTATTTAGTTAGTAATATTATCTAATAAATGATGAGAAGTTGCACAGGGACTTAAAAGTCTTTCGACCCAAACTAAAAGGATCTTGTAAATAAAATCAATGGGACAGAAAATAACTTAAATCAGGTATATATTTTGAAAAAAGATGGAAAAATGATGAACGATGCATCTTCCATTTTGTTTCTTATAAACTATAAGATTATGGCTAAAACACATCTGGATGATATCTATGTAAATGCTAATGCAATGCATTCATTCCTCATTTTCCTGAGCTCACCTGTGTGCAGGTGTTTCTGTGTGGAGTGTGTGGACCTGTTGGTTGGTGCCGGCTCAGCGGCGGCAGCCATAAAAGAAGACCCCTGGAACTGCTACATGTGTGGTTCCCGGAACACCTACGGATTACTACGGCGGCGGGACGACTGGCCCTGCAGGCTACAGCACTTCTTTGCCAACAACCACGAGCAGGAATTCGTAAGTTAAGACTATAATGATTTTAGTGTTTTGTATCATGTATTTTATATGCTTTTAGTTTTTATGTATATCTTATTGATGCTGTGTACAGCACTTTGGCCAATGGTGTGATTTTTAAAGTGCTCTAGAAATAAAGTTGGATTGGGATTGGACTATAATGATGTTTAAACATAATTAAAACAAAAATCACCATGCATTATGTAGTGACTAATAAAATGCTACATACCAACCCAAAACAGAGCAACATTTATTTACTTCCAATCACCTTCATCACAGGAACCAGCCAAGTTGTATCCTCCTGTTGCAGCAGAGAAGAGGCAACCAATCAGAGTCCTCTCCCTGTTTGACGGCATTGCCACAGGTACGCACGTGTAGAGCTGCAGAGATGTTTGTGGTGATTGACGCAGCGTTGTTGGAACGATCCACTTCATGTTTCTGTTCAGGTCTGCTGGTGCTGAAAGATCTGGGCATCCAGGTCGATAAATATGTCGCATCCGAGGTGTGTGAAGACTCCATCACTGTCGGCATGGTGCGACACCATGGGCGCATCATGTATGTTGGAGATGTACGCAACGTAACTCACAAGCATGTAAGTGAAGTGTTCGCATACATGTTTCAGCCGCAACGTGCAAGAATAAATCATGAGCTTTGGTTTGTGTTGGGTTTTCTCTTCCAGATTGAAGAGTGGGGACCCTTCGACCTGGTGATAGGAGGAAGCCCCTGCAACGATCTCTCAATAGTCAACCCTGCAAGGAAAGGGCTTTATGGTAAGATCAGGGGGTATTAAATCATTTATCTGATGTGACTATGCTTCAGATCAGTGTTATCCATCTTCCCACAGAGGGAACTGGGCGGTTGTTTTTTGAGTTTTATCGGCTGCTGCACGAGGCTCGACCCAAACCAGGCGATGAGCGGCCGTTCTTCTGGCTCTTTGAGAATGTGGTCGCTATGGGAGTCAGCGACAAACGGGACATTTCCCGCTTTTTAGAGGTAGAAAAAAGCTCAACATTTTTGTCCTCTTAGAAGGTCTTTTCCTCGTCCAGAGTGTCACGTGATGCAAAGCTTTGAGAATCATTCTATTGTATTTGTACTATTGTCTTGTTTAGCTACTTAAAGATATGTGAGGAAAAAATTTTATTTCTACACAAAGTTTATTGATCTCATTGTAATAATTGTTTAGATAACTCTGCTTTTGCAAACTGTAACTATCAAAGAGGACTTTTTATCAGGACAGAACAGCAGTAAACCCCGCTTCTCCCCCTCAGTGCAACCCGGTGATGATTGATGCCAAGGAGGTCTCTGCTGCGCATCGTGCTCGGTATTTCTGGGGCAACCTGCCAGGCATGTCCAGGTGATGCATACAAACACACACAGATTATTTCTATCTTTGCTGATGTGTTTAGAAATATGACTGAAATCAGAGCGTACTCTCCGGCTGTTTGCTGCAGGCCTCTGACACCGATGGCCAATGACAAGCTGGACCTACAAGAGTGCCTGGAGCATGGCCGCACAGCCAAGGTATACGCCTGTTTCTGTGTGTGCGTGCATGAATGTCTGAGTCTTATGTATGTTTTCTTTCTGTTTTCTTTCTTTTTAAACACCCAGCCTGTAACATACTGTATGTGTGCAGCTTATTATGCAAAAATGTTGCAATCTTTGACTTTTTTGCCACATTTTCCTGCCGTATTTTCCCTACAACAAGCAAAACTCTGAGTACTTTAAAAAGTAAATGTATGTGTGATAGGAAGCTGCTATATCAAGGGGCAATAGCTGTAGGATTTAAAAAAGGATGTTTGTGTTTGTTTGTATCTGTTTGTGTACGTGTGTTTGGCTCTGGATGATAATTCCAGTTTGAGAAGTTGCGTACGATAACGACACGCTCCAACTCTGTGAAGCAGGGGAAAGACGAGCATTTCCCCGTCTACATGGACAACAAGGAGGACATTCTATGGTGTACCGAGATGGAAAGGTACAGAGGTGTTTCTCTGTTTGTTTTATTTAGCTTGTTTTTTAATCCATGATTAAACATAAATCTGAATTTCTTTGCAGATTTTCCTTCTGAAATTAAATAAGGTGTTTTATTAGATATTATTCTGCAATGCAATGAATGCACTATTTGTATTATTTTATTATGATGTCCAGATCCTACATAAAAGTTATAAAAACTGAAAACATCAAAGTCAAAAGAAGTTTGAGGTACAGAAAAATATTTTTTGGAAGATGAAGAGTATCTGAAAGGGAAATTCTTAAAGGGGACATATCATGCAAAATCCACTTTTTTAGCCCTTAAACACATGTTTTTGTGCACTTCTAAGTGTTTAGGAATACAGAAAATGTAGATATATTCCCTCATGATGCTGCACATATATCTTTATATTTGTATATTTCTATCAGTTTAATTTTCTCTATTCTGTTACATTTTTTTTTATCTATTACATCACAGTATCTGGGGCGGGGCATGACAGGCCTAATTTACATTTAAAGAGACGGCAACAAAACGAGTCGCTCTGAAGACGCACCTCAGAACAGGGTTATAAGGTGTGTGTGGAGCAAGACACACCTCAGAACAGGGTTATAAGGTGTGTGTGGACACACATGTTAAAAGGAAGGATTTAAAAGCATCATATATCCCCTTTAAGATATGCAAACAAATTAATCAAGTATCAAATGCAAGATTTTAGAGATGCATCTGGATCTTCATCTGATCTGTTCACTAAAAACCTCATCAGAAAAAAAAAGCCATAATTAAAGAAGTTAAGCGGAGGAGCATTAGAAGTATGGTAAGTGATCAGCAGCAGCAGGTCTGATGGAGTAAAGAATCCTCCCAGAGCTGTTAATGAAGTAATGTGGGAACATCTGGGCAGAAACATCTCAACGAGTGGTTTGGAAAGTCGTTCAGAAAGCCTGGAAAACTATTAGTCTTGCAGGGTTCAGACCAAAACCCCATGCTGACTTTTAAGCTTGTAAGAATTGGTCAATTTTTTTTATTTCCATTTGAGGTCAAGACTTTTTCACAGTCCTGCACATCATCAGTCAAACTGATGATTATTGTCTTCAATAACTCATCATTTATCCTCCAGATTGACAGAAATACTAATAATCTGACGGCAGTCCTGATTCATGGCTGCAGTTTGCAGATTGAAGCCCCTAAATAATTTTATTTGCAACAACTGGAGATAAGAGTAAATAAAATGAACACTTTACTACTGAAACGTTTCCATCTTGCTTTTTCCCTGCAGCTTGCAGCCCAGCTGGCTACATCTTTAACCAATCCAGATGTAAACTAAAACAATGAAACATCTGGTGTTTTCCAGGGTGTTCGGTTTTCCCGTCCACTACACCGACGTGTCCAACATGAGCCGTCTGG
The DNA here is from genome assembly GCA_037177535.1 of Pseudomugil gertrudae. NCBI lineage: Eukaryota > Metazoa > Chordata > Actinopteri > Atheriniformes > Pseudomugilidae > Pseudomugil > Pseudomugil gertrudae. The sequence continues at coordinate 17,546,243 of JBAMHV010000024.1, forward strand.
CCAGGCAAAGGCTGCTGGGACGTTCCTGGAGCGTCCCCGTCATCAGGCACCTCTTCGCCCCACTCAAAGAGTACTTCGCCTGCTACTAGTCACACACCAACTCTCTCTCTCTCACACACACAAAAACACACATGCAGACTCACACCGGCAACTACAAACAATATACAGGTAGTACATGAAGGTTGGCTGATGCAAGATGACACAGACCGGACTTGCACACATAAACACACACACACAATGTAAAGGACTGCTACTCTAGATCCCATGTAGCCCACTGGCTGACCTTTGACCCTTGGTGCTACCTTGCTGATTTATACACACATGCAAGTGCAGGGGTTTCTGTACTGTAAATCTACTAACACTCACTTCCTGTCCAACCTTGAAACTGATGTCTACGGGCTTTATTGTTGTGACAGCTGGAGTTTAAACCTCCAGGGGGCGCCAGACTACAAGAGATGCCCTGTTTTTAGTATCTCTCTGGATACATCAACACACCAATGAATCCTTCTGAACCCTAACACTTAACTGTATTCATTTTTAGTGACAGTGCTACAAAACACACACACAAACATACCAGTTAATGTTTGTGGTACTGATCTGGCTGTGATAAGAGTCTAAATGGTGCCACTTAAATACAACACTCTTACAGTTTTTGGTGCTCTCCGAGACTGAATGGTCTCTGGTTGTTTCAGTCGCTACAGTTTTGTTTCCTTAACTTTAGCTGGACAATAATAATAAGCAGGTAGAGGCAGAAAATGATCCAAGAGGGGTGAAATCTTAATACTAGTACAGTCAGTTCAGTGTGCTATGGAACTAAGTTGCTAAAGCTCAGAGAAATAACTATGAAGCCTTCTTTTGTGTGTAACTAATCAGATTGTAATGCGTCAACATAAAGGAGGAGCTGCTCTGGTTTTAAGAATAATCGCAGCAGGTGAGTTTAAACCAACCAAACAATGAGAGCTTTTTACTTAACAACAAGAAGGCTGCTACTTGGAGCCTCGTCTGGGGAGGGGTCCCAACCAGTTTGCATTTTGTCACCATGCATGTGCAGGTTCCTTCCATGTACTGTGCATGCATGTTTAGTTAATTGGTCACTCTAAAGTCTCCCTAATATCGATTTATGTCTCTCTACGTTGGTCCTGTGATAGAATGGTGTCCTGTCCTGTGGTGTACGCTGCCACATGCCTAAATGCTGGGCAGCTCCAGCCCCGACGACCCAAAAATGAAAGAAGCAGTAGAGAAAATGAATGAATGAAAGAAGCATAACTTCTTAAGGTCTCGACTTTGGTTTGGCTGGTTTACAGACAACAGGATCCAGTTACACAGAATTAAGTATGGTGCAGATGTTTGTGCATGCCAGGTTGCAGGAAAGTAAATAAACAAGTGGAAATACAAGAAAAAATATTTTATTATATAACTGGCTTTAGACAAGGCGTAGTAACATAACCTTACTCTTGTCTGCATCCTCAGTATGTAAATTACCCCAAAGGCATTAGTCAGATTTAAATATGGGAAATACATATAAATGTTCTGAAAAAGCCTATTCACAGTTTAATTCATAAAGTAATGGGTAAAATAGGAGGTGCAGATAATAATGGACCATCATGGACATTTTAGATTAAAACATGGTGATAAATAAGGTGTTATCAGCAATCATTATGGACAATCTTTCAATCTCCTGTAAATACAGTACTTACTTTAAAAGCTTTTACTGCAGTCTTATCTTTAACTCTATTTCACAGCCCAGTTATAAAGCCATATTTTCCACAAAATGATTGATTCTGTGTCTCCAAACTATCAGGTTTAACTCAACTTGCCAGATTATTTCTTCTCGCAGAGCAGCACTGCCTCCGAGAGACATTTAACTAAAACATAAAAGGATTTTGTAGAAGTTCTGTATCTTCCTCGCAGCAGCATTTAAAGTACCCTCCTCTTGTGATGCAGCTTCTTTTGTGCCTCAGCTCTGGTATTGTCCTCTAGTGGTCTGGTGAAATGTAAAAGACCACCAGCCCCACAGGAGTTATGCTTCCTCGTTGCTTCATGGAGGATCCATATTGTGCTTCAGTGATTACACGGCTGTGATGTCCCCCGAAACCAAACAGACCTTTTACTCTGGACACTATGCTGGTTTTCTACTTCCTATGACTGAACAGACAACCCTGTTTAAATAACAGATACTTCCTTATACAACACAGGAACAACTAGATGGCCCACTGCAGATGTTCCTACAACATGCTGCTGCTTGGCTTTGAGTCGGGGTAAATGAGCAAAGAAAGCAGCTTCCCATCGAGTGAGGCATTTTTTCTGTTAGCCTCAGACACCATATTTACACAGGGCTGTCTTTTAGAAAACATTTCAGTCTGGTGCTTGTTGTCCTTCGACAACCATCTTTTCCAGGAAGCCTTCCGATCCTCTGACCTTCCTCAGATACCAGCTGGATGTGCAGTCTATGCTGACACTCATTTCTCTGACACACAGCACAAACAGCCTCTCAAGACATCGGTTAACCAGCAGGTTCAAAGTTTTTCCATCATGTTTACTCTCCATTTATACAACCAACCTTCAGGTGCTTTTTAAACTTGCTCTTTTTTACAGTGCTCTAGCAGGTCGCACACACACACACACACGCTCATCGCCGACTTTTTCCGCGCTTCTCGTAACTCCTGTTCCGCTACAAAACACGCCTTTTACACACACATGCATACACACTGTGTTCTTTGCCGGCCGCCTGTTGCAGTCAGGCTTCCCAAGGTGCTGCTGGGTGTGACTTCATCACCCGGCATCGCTCGGTGCTCCTTCTTCCCGTCCGACACCCCTTTCTTTCCAACCGCATCCCCTTCAAACACCCACCCACCCCCAGGTGCTGCATGTCAGTCAGTCAGTGTAATCTCTGATTCCATGTTAGATTAGGGAGTAATTATAATAATAATATGGTAATAATAATAATTACAATAATCTGTTATTGTGTGTGTGTACTGTTCCAGGTTGGTGCTCAGTTCAGTTCAGTCTCAGCCTACAGAGGGGAGAGAGAGGCTGGAGAAAGCATATATTACAGTTAGTATAGTGACTTGTTCTATTGTACCCAGGAATGCCAGAAGAAATTGTAGAAACGATGAGCTGCACAATGTTCTCGGACCAGGAGTGAGTTGAAATAACACATGAGCTGAAATTTACCGTTTCTGTATGTGTTCCTGAGCTGTGTGGTGTTGAGTGACTCCAAAGCCCAACATGAAGTTTTAAACATCTCAACAACTGGGTCACCCTAAAATCTAGGTTTTAAAATGTGTTTCACTTATCTGAAACTAAAACAATTATCTTCCTCTTATAATATTAAAGCTTCATCAGCTCTAAAAAAGATAATAAAGTTACAGTATATTATCTTTACAACCATAATTTTCATTTTAACTCAAATTTATCACAACAGCGACACAATAAAATGTTTTATGTCCTAATAGTTTTATACGTAAATCTATTTATTAGTAGATGCTAACTGTTAATGCATTTTAACATGTGTGGACTTTAAATAAGCTTTGTGAGTCTCTTCACAACATGAATAAAAGTTTCAGCTCCTCTGTGTGTGCAATTTTACTTCTATTTCTCACTAAAAACAAACATCAAATTAATTAATAAATGAAAAGATGTGGAGATGTTATAGCTTGTGTGCTAAATGTGACATGTTACATCCCAGAGAGGGATGCAACCTGACCACCGTAGAACTGGAGAAGGTTAAATGGTATTTATTTTAAAATATATGAGTGAAAAAAATGCTGTGGAACCTGTGGGGATAGAAAGATTTGTTCCAAATCAATAAAAACACGAGCAAATCCAGAGGAACCTGTTCTGACCTGTTCTGATTTAAAGCTTTGTTATTTAAACTCACACCTGTCCGAGAGCGCAGCGCGACAAGAGACCGAGGAAGAGAGTGGACATTTCTAAATGATGGGTGATACGGTGATGATGTTTCTGTTCGCCTATCGACAGCTTTTAGGCTGAGTGATGCGCTGTTTTAAACACTGATACACTTTCAGACAAACACACACAAAACACTGTTATTGACACACACAGAGCGAAGGGCGCTCGTGCAGAGACACAACATCCACAAATACAATGCCGTGGCGCATGCAGACACTCATCTCATGGACTAAATGAAAGATGAGCTTTTCGGAAAAGGAGGACCTGGTGGTGTTTCAAAAGGTGCTAAAATTTTATCTGAAAATAAAAAAAATATATTGTTAGGACTATAAATCAAGTTTGTCTTTACAATGACTGTATTTAAGTTTGTCGTAGTAATGAAAGGCACTATTATTATTTTACTCTTGTATGAATATGAACTAATTAAAAAAAGGCATTTTAACTTTGTACTTGAACAATGTAAGAAATGAACCGTGAATAAAAAAAGGACTGTTTCTTGTGATTTTGTGTGCATGTGTGCTAGTTTGGGTTTTAACTTCTAAAAGCTCCATTTTATTTAATTTATTTTGGTGTTTTTCTCTTTATTTTTGTCATCTGGTTGTGATGCAACTTCCCTTTTTACGGTGCAACAAACTTTGCTGACACAGAATCAGCTCAATAACACTCGGCAGCTTTTCTGCAACGATCAGCTCAAACTTTCAAGAGTGACAGTTTGAGAGATTTTTCAGGATTATATGAAAATAATAACAGATTTGAGACGCTTTTGTATTTTTGCTGTCTTATGGGTTGTACTTGTTCAGAAAGGTGAGCTGTATGAAGATAAAAACGTCTGCATTATGGATGCAACAGCTAGTGAACAGCTGTTCAGCAGAGTTTCAGACCCCTTTTACTAACAAATATGCAATAATATGTGCTGTTTAATTAATTTTAGTGCATACAATTATTACAGTAGTTCAGAGGAAATAGAGTTGATTAAAGCAACTGCAAAACAAGCACGTGGGCACTGCAAATTCAGCTTTACGTGTGATATTTAACTCATTTAGCAGACTTAATTTGCCCTATTGGTAACATTGATACATACTAGCTTAAATCACAGCAAAAGTTTTCATTATAAATTATACGTAAGCCCATATTTAGTGTTTTGGGTAAGAAACAAAATATTTAAACTGACCTAGTAAAGGCTCTGAAAATTCACTGTAGGCGTGACCATTCTGGTGTGATTTTATGGGTTTTTAGATGTACTCATCACTGCATCTAAAATGCCACCACAGCAGCAGTCAGCTGTGGTCTCCATCTTCAGCACCGTTGTTGCTTTTAAATGCTCCAGAAAAGCAATAAACCAGATACTACTGATCTGGAAACGTTTATTTTAATAAAATCTTACTGAAAAATAAAATGTCTGTGCTGTTAAGTTTCTCTAATCAGTTTACATTATTAGAAATCATTAGACATTTATTGATTTTAGGACCTAGCTATTCATTTTATTAGGCTACTATTAATAATAACTATTCACTTATTTGTTTAAATGCTGACACGTCAAGTGTACATACACAATTCAGCAAAATAATCATGGTTCCGTTATAGATCAACAAATTAAAGTGATAATAATTACCCTGGTCGCCCGAATTGTCAGCTTTTATTGTTGATTTTCACATTCACCATCATTTTTAACGCAGCCAACATACACGCACCTGTCTACAGAGCGGAGGAAACTCCTTCCGCAAGGAAAAAGCTGCTTTCCTATTGGTCCGTTTTTCTATTGCGCTGGTCAAACGGCTCCTGATTGGCTGCTGCTGGACCGTCTGCCAAGAAGCATCTGCGGCTCGCGCTGTGCCAGCTGTCCTCGCGCACTCGGCTTGAGCTGGGCGACGGAGAGACGGTCTGCAGGAGGGTGTAGGAATCTGTTAAGAAAGGGTAAGACGGTGAAAATATCAGTGTTTATCACTATTTAGCATTTATAAGAAAAAAGGGACGATTTTTACCCCCAAAGTTATTCATTAAATTGCTAAAATGAGGCGTCAGGCGTCGTTTTACACGAATAATGTTAGCGTTGTAGCCATTAAATATGCATTTAGAACAGCTTACACATTTTCAAAGATTCCTGTTGCTTATTTAGGAAATTGAACTGTCCAGGGTTATTTTTTACAATCACTTATTAAAGGCAGTTTATTACTATGAGCGTTTTGTTTTCTATCGTGGAAATTATTGCGGAGAAAAATGGAAGCTTGTGTTGAAAATAGGGTCGCGTGCGACGAAATATTGGTAAACGTAACAGTGTGTGTATCTGATGTGCTTTCAGAGCAATAATGTGTATTGTGTGCGCGCTGTTATGTAAGTCTGTTATTGGTTTGTATGTTATTCTAATTAAGTCATGATGATGATGATGAAGGCCGTCGTGTGTTTAAACGCGCCTGCATTTTATATGTGCATTTCATGATCATGAGTGTGTGGCTAGGTGCAAAATATTTGCGTGTTTTTATCTGAAAATCCTTTGTTGGTTATGAGAGGTTTTTGCAGACAGATCTGGTTCGGGTTTGTCTCTCCACATCTCTTTATTTAAGCATCTTCCAGGATGCTTTGGGTCCCTTAGGTGCAACATAATGAACTGAATACATTAGAAAGGATCCTAATTAAATGGTGTAGCTGTTGGCTTACACAGTACAGGCTTCATTAAAGATGAATGTATATATATTTTGAGTTGTCTTTTATTGTAAATGGCTATGACATTACACTGTAACAGTTTTATTTAGGTGCACATGTCCCATCAGCGTTGTTTCTTGATTAAATCCTTTACCTTTTCTGTGTGTATGGATGTTTGCAGGCTGTTTGTTAGCACCTAGGCATAAAACAGATTAAAATTAGATTATTGGTGAGTAATTTGGCTTTATAAGTAATAGTTTATTGCCAGTTGTGCATTGTAACAGTCTGGTTTGTAAGACAGACCTGATATTGGTACAGATTCTTCTTAAATGACCAATATTTTGAAGAAAAAAAGATTTAGCAAATAAATGTTTCCCCAACTATCAATTTTGAATAGAAGACAGTTATTTTCTCCATGACTCGGATCAATAACACATTTATCTCCTTTCGATGTTAGATCAATGCAATGTTTTTGTCAAAATCAGATCAGCAATGCCAAGACGCATATTCTGAGGTGTATTTTTAAGACCAAACTGGGTCATTTCCTTTTTAAAATAGACATATTTTTCTGTTATGCAAGCTTATGTTTTACTTATCGAGGCTATTTTGATGAATTGGCTCAAATAAGATGTGAAGCACCCTGAGATGACACTGTCATGAAGTGGCGCTATATAAATAAAGTTGAATTGAATTGAATTGTTAGCTTATTAATTAATTGACTATAATTTGGTCACAGACACTAATTTGTTTCACATGTTACTTGATCTGAATTTTTGTATTTGTCAGCCCATTTTATTATCTAAAATGTTAAATCTTCTCTGAATAGCAATAGTTTAGCATGGATCCTAAATGTAAAGGAGATTTTAGTAAGCATTTTGTGCTGATGATGCAGCTCTAGATGTCCGATGAAGATTGGGAAAGTTTTTCTACTTTATTCTTTTATTAATCCCTCATATCTTCAAAGCAAACTTAAAATAAGCAGGTGTGAAATGGCCAGTATGGAAGTGGGTCATTTTCCACAGATCATGAATGTACTTTTTCCTAAATCCCAGTTAAAGAGTCTGAGATCAAGGTTGTAATGTTTTAATACCAAAGTTATGACAGCTTAACTCTACTTTTACATCCTGCATTATTATTTTTAAATGCTTTCAGTAGTTATTAATAAAAAGTTCCTTTCTGAATACGATGAATACAATGGTTTCTAATAATAGAGCCTTAAAAGATACACCTGATTTTAGTTTATTCTGGTATAGAAAAATCATTTTGATGCTATAAATAATGTGTGAAAAAATAATATTGTATTTAAAAATTACCCATTAGTTGTGCATAAGTACGTGTCCAGCCCTTTTCAGTTGGTGGAAGCTGCTAATGCTAACTAGCGACCAAACTTTACGTTACAGAAGCATTGCATAGTAACAAAAGCATCTCTCCCAGCATAACAGATGCTCCCAGCAGAGATGCTGAGAGGAAAGCTGAAATTTAAGTGAAAAGTCATTTACCTGACATGCAGCAATTTTCTAAAACCAAAACATGAGAAGTTTCCTCTGGTGAATCCTGCACAGGTCAGAGATGTGGCCGTTATCACATGCAGGTCGCGTGGGAGTGTTTCTCACTGGTAGGAACAGTAAGGGGCGGGGCTTACAGCTCCTCGCTCCTCGTTCAAAGCTGCAAATATCTTATTTTATGCCCATGATATACAGGCTGGATTTGGAGGCCAAATGTGTTCATTATATGTAAAAAAAAATGTAGGCATTTATGAATAAAGTCCAAATGTTTCACTTACTGTGAAGAATAAATCATCTCTATAAATGTCCTGCGACTGGCAACCCGTCCACGATGTACCCGCTTGTCCCGGTGGTCACTGGGATGGGCTCCAGCTTTCCTTCATTGGAATAAGATGGCGATGGATGGAAATGTCCTGCCCATGATGCAAAACAAGAATACAGGTTAAGAATGAAGGAAAAATAGTCATAAAAACACAAGAACGGCTACTTTTATGAGAAAATATTCTGTTTTAGTGTGATTCCAGTGTGCTCTGAATCCTCAGTCATGTCCTGTTTGTTCAAGCGGTTGATTTTGTTAATGTTTATCTTTGTATGATTCACTAATGGCTCATTCATCCATGAACCTCCAGCAAATCCCCCCCGACACAAACGCAGACCTCCTAAACCCTCGTTCTGTGTGTGTGAGTGTTAATATCTATTCTTATCTCCAAGTGGAAGTAGATTTATCTGCAGCATGCTTCTTCTGGCTTTTTATATAGCTCAGTTCTTCCAAAGCATTCAGCGTAATCCAGACACACACAAACACACACTGCATGCCGTCCATCTCCATGGTGATTACTGTCCAGATCAAGCAGCAGTCAGCAGCTGTCTGCTTCTTTCTTCTCACTTACAGCATGCATCACAGCACACATATGTTTATTTCCATGCAACACATGTAGCCGACTTCCAGAAACAGAGACCCGAAGATGTCAACAGCTACTCTGTCAGACTTAAAGCATCTTTAAACTGCAGGAAATACACATATCCTATTTTCTGTTCTTCCTTATTACAATTTGAAGGGTTATTCTTTCCAGATGGAACTGATTATTTTTATGAACGACTTCTTTTAGGTTGCTTTAGCAAATTAGTTTCTCAAAAGCCTTAAATTACAGCTTTGAAATGTATTTTGTTGTGCATCCAAAACACTTATTAAGATGTTTTGACCCTGCTGATCTGACTTCTGCTTCTCATTCATTATTAATTATCAGCCCATTAAAAACTGTGGAGAGGTGAACAGTTGGGCTGTGTCATGCTGGGTCTAACTGTGTTTAGTTGTGTGTATAAGATGTTTTTGTGTTAGGGAACTTTAATCTATTTGTTTGCATGTGTATACTTATTACAAAATCTGAGTTCGGAAGGGAGGGGTGTTAAAATGTTAAGGTGTGTGTTTAATTTATTGTGTGAAGGGAGAGTCTCAGTGGTCATCACCAAGCGTGTGTGTTAGTGTGTTTTTGCTGAAGCAGCTGGTCCCAGGGTGGGTGAGAAGCACTGCCTGGTGTGTTTCAGTCTGTTATACCAGCTATGACACAGCAGATCTCAAACACACTTCTAGATTTCAGATGAACAAGTAAACATCTTCTCAGATTGAGCTCATTGTTTTATAAACTAGTAGCTTGAGTTCTCTAATATGCCAACATCTATCCATCCATCCCTCAAGAGGCAGAGACATTAGCTCAGATTGCTAATGTTGCTTTAGTAACTCACTGTCATGTATCAGAGTATGAGTACAGCTGGTGTATTCCACAAGAAATACTAAAACTGAATTAAGATTATTATTATTACAGAAAATTATTGGTAGACTAGGAATTTAAAGAGTTAGGATTAAAAAAAAGGATAATACAGGCCAGTGAGCCCTGCTTGGAGATGTGACATGACATGAAGTTCCTCACAGCACATCTCCACGATCACCTGAAGTTGCATCACATGCTTTCATGTTGCATCAGATCTATTTCCAGCCAAACACCCAAAGCATCTTTTCCATTTTAAAAAGAAAATCCTTGTAATTGGACTTTGCAGAAAGGAAACATGTTCTCCTGTTCCCTACATCCAGTGTTTCGCTGAGGGTCTCGCTGATGTCAGGGTAATGCAAATTTCATCCTCCGATGATGCATGAGACATCTTTGTGCAGACATCTGAGCCCCCCCATTTGTTGTGACTGCCACTGGGATTCAAAAGCACCAACTGTGCATGTGCTGGAAAACCAAAATAGATGCTAAAGAGGTGTGGACCTGTATTTGTGGTCATCGAATGTACTCGTGGTGGATAATACCTAAGCTTTGTAACAGGATAATATTGTTCCCGTTAATGTATATTGAATAGAAGATACTGCACATGTATGGGGATGAATTATGTTTTGTTTACACCCTTACATATTAGAGAAAAATGACCTGAACTGAGACTGTGTGTGATTTTTACACTGTCATGCTCATAATTTGACTCTAATTTCCTCTGGCTTTACAGTCCTCACAAAGCCTGTAGTGTCCAGTGTTAGCACTCTGTTTAGTCAGCATTCCCTGTCCCACACACACAGTCAATCATCTGTGGGAGTTTGGCCAGAGTTGACTGGGAAATGTTGACAGCAACATCCTCAGCTTTATGTATCATTACTACAAGCCAGATTTTGATGCTGTTATGCTTTCCTTCCATGTCTGTAATTTTCTCTTTTTAATTTGCATGAAAGGAAAGTTTATAAGATGTTTATGAGGAAAATGTTATTGTAGACAGTGTGTGGCATACGCCCAATAGTACTTACCTTTCAGTATGGATTAGGGGAGGTGAAAGAAAGTATCGATATAGTATTATATTAACAATGTAATAACAGTATTACGTTGATATTCAAAAAAACTAGATTTTCTATGTTCACATCTCTACTTAATTTTTCTTAATTCTGTAGTGAAATGTAGATCTACACCCCTCTTCCCCCCCCCCCCCCCACACACACACACACACACACACATATCCACCTGAAGTATAGAGCTGTCACAGGGTTCATAAATCATTAAATTATAGTAAAAAAAATCACACAGAATCACAGAAAAAATCACAATTTATCCCCTCGTTTGTTGCATTACAAATTATCACAATATGTTGTATTGTTACCCGTATTGTGATAAATTAATTCCAATGCCAATACGCAGCTCTATGGATGTGTTCTTGTTCTGAGGATGTTTTAGATGAGCTGTTTATGTTCTCATGCATGTTGTCAGTGCCTATAAAACTAAAGTACACATCCAAAATGATACGATGTGCTAGCGAGTATTTAGGAAGTTAGCTTAGAATATTTGCAGTTTGTCAATAAATAAATGAAGCAGAAAATCTTAAAGCTTGTAGAAAAACACAGCAAGAAGCTCTGGTGTTTATTAATCCTGTCCTGGCTGGAAGCTTGCATTTATATTCATTTATTTTTCATGTCTCTATTATTTATTGTGTTTCCTAAATACTAGCTTCAGATGCTTCCATACAAATGCAGCAGCTTCTGGTTGAATTGTTTACCATCTTCATGTTCATGAGTTTCTCCTTTTATCCTCCATCAAATGTTTTTTTAGCCGACACAGATTTTATTATTACTATTTAGGTTTGCGATTGAGCTCAGATATATGAGTTCCAGGGTACTTTGACTGTTTTTGCTAAAGGCAGACACTGCTGAGTACCTAAGAACAGCATAGATTTACTCAGACTACAAATAAACGTTTGTTGCTGTTCATAAAATGCAAGAAAGTAGTTAAATATACTCCGTTTAGTTCGCCAGATATTAACATGAAATATGTACAGCCCGATGATGAGTTAAACAGAGAAATATAAATAAACTTAATATTAAAGAAGCTTTAACTGTGGAATCCTTGAGGTTTTTTTTATTACTGGAAAAACGCTTTACATAATTAGTTTACCATTTTCTCCTGTATCTATTGATTAGCTTATCACACAAAGACCCTCTGGATGTGATGGTAAACCATCAGGTAGAAATGAACAGCAGTATAAAATAAGCTTAAATATGAAATTGTGATAACATGTGTGTCACTGTGGAACAGTGGCTCTTCTTCTGCTGTTCATTCATGCTAATCACAGTGGGAGACTTTCAGCTGGAGATTCATGTTCCCAGCTGGAAATGGGAAGAAGGAGGTGGAGGCTAAATGTTGGCTGAGGCAGTCGATGTTTTCAGGTCAACAACTTTCCTGTTCATATCTGTGACATGTTTATTTTAACATGTAGAAACATACAGCTCAGCAGGAAAGAGTACGAAGCAGCAACTTTTACACGCTCTCACGCTTGCAGTAAATACACCACAAGATAAGCTGCTACTTCCACTCTGCAATCTGTAGACTTTATGAGGATCTGGCTGGAAAATCTCCACAAGAAGTTCAGCTTAAGTCCTGCAGCATCGCTTGGAAATGTGCGAAAATGACTTGTGACACCACTGACATTGAAACAGCAAAGCAGTCCTGGTGCTGGGTTGTATGGAGCTGTTTGTGGGATTGTGTTTGTGTAGGTCGTATGGAGCTGTTTGTGGGATTGTGTTTGTGTAGGT
>JBAMHV010000024.1:17559639-17570338 GCA_037177535.1 Pseudomugil gertrudae
GTATGGAGCTGTTTGTGGGATTGTGTTTGTGTAGGTTGTATGGAGCTGTTTGTGGGATTGTGTTTGTGTAGGTTGTATGGAGCTGTTTGTGTGGGTTGTATGGAGCTGTTTGTGGGATTGTGTTTGTGTAGGTTGTGTGGAGCTGTTTGTGGGATTGTGCTTGTGTAGGTCGTATGGAGCTGTTTGTGGGATTGTGTTTGTGTAGGTTGTATGGAGCTGTTTGTGGGATTGTGTTTGTGTAGGTTGTATGGAGCTGTTTGTGGGATTGTGTTTGTCTGTTCTCCCAACAGAAAGCACTCCAGTTCACATCTCCAGGGAAACCAGTCTTTTATACTGGCTGCCAGGCCTTTAGGGCACTGCTTTCCATACTGCTGCCCCTCCACCATCGTGTTTACCACATAATCCTTAATTCATCCACTATTGTCTCGACGCTTCTGTTTTTACTGTAGTAGATTCATTTCTTTCTGTGGCCTTCATTGGACCTGCTTCTTTCTCCAGTAAACGTAGTCCAGTCCTCTCATTTCTCTCCTGGGCCCAAATTTTGGGCTCCAGATATTTTCTCTCCTCATTATTCTGTTCACTGTCCTCTTTCTTCCTCTGTCCCTCCCCTTCTTTCTCCACTCTTTCCTTTTTCTATTCTCCTCCATCTCTTTGAGTTGATTCTGCATGACTGGGAGGCCATTGTGTCCCGCCATCAAACACATTGCATACAACCATCCGTGCAGAATACTCACAGAGATGTTTGGAGACAAAGTTTTTAGGTTTTAGCACACATGTCACATGCCTTATGTGCCTAAACTGTTATTTGGTCTAGAAGTCCAAAATTGGATGTCCCTTAGGTGGATGATAGCAAATGATTTATTGTAAGATGCTTGAAAATCACATTATTGGAACAAAAGTGAGACAAAACTAGCCAAAAATCTTTGTTTTTCATAATAATGAAATTAATATTAAATAAAAATGTTGCTTAGTTAATTTAAACGTCCAAGAAAATAATGACAAATACAAGGAGTAAATAAAAAACATCACATGTAGTTGAGATAAATTGCTTCTTTAATATAAAAATAATAATCTCCTATTGAGAATAATCACTGGGATACAACAAAGTGAACATCTAAGAAACTACAGTATGTATACTGTAATGTACCCATGAATGATTATAGCCAAAGGTAATCTTTATGCATAAATAACCACAGGAACCTCATCTTAAAAACGCTTATACAGCAGTATTATTGACTAGATGTTAATCAGGCTGTTTGTGTCTCTTCATTAGACGTCTTGCAATTCACTTTGCTTTAGTAGCTCTGCAACTAAAATGTCTCATGCGATCAATTAGCTGAACTTATCAGCTCGTGCTCATTCTATAGCGTGAGATAAAACTAAAATGAGGTCTTTTTTTTTTTTTTTGCTTGCAGCTCCAGTAGGTTTCAGTAATAACGGAGGAGCATCTGTTCATGCAGAACACGAATACTCTTATTTTATTCCCTCAGATACTGTAATGAAGTTGTGAATTATAGATTATCCACTTAATATTTAATAGACAGAGCTGATCCGGTAAAAGCTTAGAAGTTTTCTCTGCTTGCACAAAATGCAGAATATGTGTCAGGAACCGTGACATGTTACTCAGCAGAACGTACAGCTGCACAAGCCAGTGTAATTCTGTATTATTAGCCATCTTTAGGCTTGTATGAGTCCCCGAATCAATGTGAGTTGTTTAAAATCGGGACGATGTTGGATGTTTGTTCATAAAACATGTCAGCAGGCACCTTTGATGTATCACACACATGAAGGACTGCATAATGGGTTTCTGTACAGGTATAAAGTTAGTGTTTGAGTTTTATTTGAGTAATGAAAATAAATTTTCAGCCACAGTTGTTAAAATCAAGCTTGAAATCATTTTGTCTGTATCCATATTCTGAATGCATTATTAGAGAGCTGCACGGTGGAGTAGTGGGTAGCACTGTGACCTCACAACAAGAAGGTCATGGGTTCTCGCCGGGTGCTCTAGCTTCCCCCCACCGTCTAAAGACATGCGTGTTAGGCTAATTGGTCTCTCTGCATTGTCCCTCGGAGTGAGTGGTTGTTTGTCTCTCTCTGATGGACTGTACAGGGTGTAGCCTTCCTCTTGCCTTCTAATCGCTGGGATAGGCTCCATCTTCCCCGCCTCCCTAAATCAGATTAAGCGGTATAAAAAATGAATAAATGCTATATTTGGTTTTAAAGGCTCATTCTGTGCATTATGTCTGGTAAAGTTATGTGTGCCTCTGTGTATTTTGTCCATTTTTTTCACTCATGTCAGAACGTTTAAACAAATTACCGTCTGGTAACGTTTCCTGTCCAGTATTTTTGCTGTTCAAACTCATGTTCAATACGTTTTTGTCTCTCTCTTTAGGACAATAACTGCTAACATGGGGTCCATGCGTATCCTTATTAAGGGAGGGAAAGTGGTGAACGATGACTTCACCCAGGAAGCAGATGTCTACATTGAGAATGGCATCATACAGCAGGTAAAGAGCATATAAAGCTGCATTATTTAACTTTAAACCGTCCCGTACATCCCTATCTGCTGGTGTGACTCACATCTCACAAGGCCTCGTCATGACAGCTGAACTTCATGGAGATCATAGTGAACACTATAATTAGCTCACAGTGTGTTGCCATGGAGATAAGTACCACTATATTTGAAAAGGATGTATTTGACTCAGAAAACTGGAAAGCTCAGTTTGTAATTGTAGCATAAAAAAAAGCTAAGAGATCACCAGAGTAACTAGGAGTTAGCATCTGAAGACCATTAATACACGTGCAGAAGTACCCCGGCATTGAACAGCGGTTCTTGATACATTTCAGACTGAAATGAAACTGTGGACAGAGTATTGACTGTTTTCTGATAGACCTCTATTTATAACAAACAGTATTTAACCCATAAATGGATTTTAACATTGCCTACATCTTTTGTTTGGCAGGTTGGGAAGGAACTAATGATCCCAGGTGGGGCTAAGGTGATCGATGCTTCCGGGAAGCTAGTTTTACCTGGTGGTATCGACACCAGCGTGCATCTGCAGCAGACATTTATGAATGCCAGCATCCAGGAAGACTTCTACAGCGGAACCAAGGTGCACGCTCACACACATACGCATGCATACATTTAGATGCCATAGCATGTTGGCAATTACACACATTAAGCTTTTGGAGACAGCTGTCATACTCCGGCATGCCTTCTCACGTAGCCTCTCTGTCCAGTCTTCAGTAAAATATTCACCCCTGTTTTTGGGTCAATCACATATGCTTTCACTCTGCTTCTATATGACGCAAGCAGCTGACATGGTAGACACATACAGACGCAACTGGTTTGTTAGATCTGTTCTTCCCAACATGTTTTCCTTGAGAACTTCATACAACAAACCATAAAGCCATGGACGTCTGCACAGTCCCCATCCTAATATTGGAACTAAGCTGTCAGGTTGTGTCCTGTCCTTTGATATAACTGAGGTTAAAGGGACGACACACAACTTTTGACCCATACTAATAATGGATGATTGCTGGGATCAAAAACCAGTCCCTAATGGCCTTTAAGATAACTATCAGCATAGAACCTTATTCTTTAAGTCAAACATGTTTCAGTAATTAAATATTGCACCAAAAATCTGTTACAACAGGGAAGACATGAACTGAACTACTGTAGGTCCAGCAGACCACTAGTATAGGAAACATGTATTTTCAGGCATCAAAATGCCTTGATTTGAACAATCACACTGTCTTTGTACAGTCAGTCTGTGCTCTCCTTGTTTTTTATGGTCCTTTATGACAAAACAGGGTGATTTATTAATTATGAGACTTTAAAATTCATAAGAGGGTCTTTAATTAGTGCCTGCAGTGGTATCCATGTGTTAAAGGATGTTTTGACCTTTTTATGTTGATCATGTTTGGCATCGTTTTTGCCTCTGGGGAATGTGGGAGTTGGGGGTTGCATGTTACCTTACATACAGTGTTATTGGCTATTGTAAATCAACACCTTCAAAGCATTTAAAGGCAACACTTCCAGGGGTGTTTTTGTTCTTGTACTGTACAGTTATTGACCTATTTCCCATTTAACACTTTAAAAATGGGTTTACTTTCCTGTAGAGAACACACAACATCCCTACAAGTATTGGAAACTGGTTTTAAAATATCAAACTAGTATGAGTAACTGGAGCTGCTCAACGTAGTGGACTTTTTACGCTCATCCACTCCAGTTTGACTAGCTCTGACACGTGTAATGTGCCCTCCAGCCCGTTTTGCCTCTGCTCTGTATAACTGCTGCTGTCCAGACCAGCTTGTATTGCTTGTATTTATCTTTCGAGGATCTGAAGCACGTTTAGGACCTTTTATCCTCGACACGCTGCCAATACATTTGGAGGATTTTGCTGCAAATTACAGGGTCGTTGGTGACGTTGCTGCATCTCAGCAACATGAAGTCTGAATTTAATTCGATGTTAGCTAAAGTGTCTTGAGAGGAATTTGTGGAAGATTGAATTGTCTGCATGCCAGAAACCACCCCCCACCCACCCCATCGTAACTCCCCCTACCCACCCTGTCATCATCCCCCCTCCACTCCTGTCATCATTCCCCTACCCGTTTCTCTCGCCGCCATGGCAACAAACCCACTCCCACTGAGGAAATTTCTGCCTCTCTGTGAATATGTGCACCCATGACCACAGTGGCATTGTGTTGTCCCCATGCTCCCAATGTTGCCATGGTAACTTCTCACATGCTGTCTTCATGAACCCCAAAACTATTTCCCTCTACATCTTCTTCTCTCTCTCTCCCACTGCTTTGTAATATCCTGGTTCCCATTTCTTTCCCCATCCTTCCTCCTCTCCTGCATCTCCACTCTGCTTCACCGCCTAAAGGCCCATTTATGCTCCCTTCTCTTAACATGTAAATGAGGACATCTGTTTTCATATGTTGCCACGCTTGTGTTTCTATGTTTTTTTATGTTGAAATAGTGTTGCAGCGCTGAGGGAGTTTGAATTTCTGTCTTTTTCCTTTTCCACTTTTTCTTTATCCCTAGTTTGTTATAGATGTCTATCCAACTCAATACTGCCCCCAAAATTTGTGGTGGTATTGCTTCCATCATCTGCGTTGAGTGATGGATTTACAAGGATCCTAAAAAAAGCACCAAATTATAAACGTTAGCTGATGCAGAAGACAGACGAAACTGGTCCTCCGTCTGCATCTCGATCTTCTCGTTGTGTTTGCTTATTTAAACGGCAACATTCAGCTATTTCTGCGTGTATAGTTGCTGCAAACAATACAACTATGCTGTGGTCAGTATGCTTAATAATGGAGGCCACCGCTAGGGGGCAGTATGTAGCAATAGGACTGAACTAGTGAAATGATTAATTCCCCAAATTAATGCTTTATTTTTGTGGCATTTTGGTAAACAACAGTTTACCAATCTGTTGCTAACTTGGCATGAGTGTTTGTCAATGTGCAGCAGGGAGAAATAATTATAGAAATACCCGTAAGTCGATGTTTTAAACGTCACGTCATTGTGTTAATCTCTGATCTCGTGTTCATGCTTTTGTTTTTGAATGAGGGTTTCTGGCATTCAAGTCAATATAACACCAATATTACACCACCTATTATACCAAAGGTATGCTGAGAATGCGTGGCCAACATGATACGTGTCAGGTCTCAGCCCTCCCCTCTGCCCCCATCTGTAAACTGGAGGACGGTTAATGAAACCACAAGGCTGACATGCTGACATGCATGCAACAGGAATAGAAACAACAAATTCATAGTCTAATTGCTTTTGTCTTTAGCTTGTGTTCAGCTACTTCAAGTTGGTTACACATTAAAACAAGGATTAGCTAATATATGCTCCAGTACTTGTTTCATGCACAACAATTACATCTGTGTGCATTGAAACTGTTAAATAAAAATCATTTTTATCCACAGTCAGCATTAACACTGCATCACTGATCAATAACCTCCCCTCAAATTAAAATTTCAGACCAATGTGAGCAAATTAAATGCTCTCATAAACGAGCAATATTGGGTCGCCACATTTAAAACACATTATCCATACCAGCAGACACTGCCAGGATCATTTTAACATCTCTGCTGAGTGAAGAGATGAAGAAGAGGAGGAGGATGGGTTGGAGGAAGGTGAAGTGTTCAGCTGTAACATGAGGTATGAGCAGTGCTGATACAGGCTGATCAGAGAGCTGCAGCGGTAATCCATCTGACACTGATAGCCTCTCGCAGTCTCACAGAGACCCTCTCATCTTCTCTCATCAGCTGTCATTCATTTTTCTACCTGTGTGAATACATGAAGTATCTGTTACCCGATTATTTTCTGTTTTCTTTCCCTTAATTTCTCCCTGCCCTGCCAACACACAGATAAACATCTCTGTTCACTTCGTCCCCCTTTTGGGGGGATTATTTTCACAGCAGGGGTGTCCTAAACAAAGAGAGCAACTCACATTAAACACTGTTAGTGGTTTTATGTCACCCTTTAATTCAGCTTTGCTCTCATTGATCAGCTCATGGAGGCTTAATGTGTGTTATAGTATTTTCTCATAATACTGTGTTCCTAATGTAAACAGTGAACCTTTATTCCACACAGTCATGCAGCCATCTCCTCTTCTAACCCAGTTTCAAGTTAAGAGGAGGAATATCATTTCTGTTCTTAATCACAAAGTCAAAATTAGTTAGGTCTCATAATAAAGTTATGATACTGCATTAATCTAGGATGAGTTGGAGGCGTAATGTTTCTATATTTTCCTATTTCCTTCCCTTTAACCCATCAAATGTACCTATGCACTGAAACACTTTGATACTAAGACATATTTCTGTAACTATTGTTATGTTACACACATAATATAGTATTCTCTTAAAGAGGTTTACACAGGAAATTAAAATGATAGTCATATTTTCATAGAATAGCTATACTGTATAAACACTATATAATTGGTACATAAAAGTAATAGATTAAAATTAATTTAAACGAAAATACAATTCAAATAAAAAACATTTCTGTAGTAGTAATATTTTCTGTGAAAAATGTCACTTTTTGTTTTTATTTCCTGCATCAGATTGACATAAATGATTTGGTCTCATTTATTTTTTAACTAAGATTTAAGAAGTCAAGGAACTGATCCACGCTCTGGTGACATAAAGAGAAAACAGGCAGCATCAAAACATTTAAACTATTCCAGCTTCACAAAGAAACATCTAACACTTTGATTTAATCCTGGGAGGCAGACAGCCTAAATCCCACAATCCCTGATCGTTCACACGCAAGCACTCGCACACGACTACACACACATTTGCATACACTGACAGTGATAAATGACATATGCAGACATCTTTATGCTGACGCTGCAGATCATTCAGACTGGTTTCTATGGAAATGGGAAACCTGGTAGTTGATTGGCAGGAGGAGCCCCCCACTCCCCCCCCCCCACCCTCCACCAGTCTGCAGCAAGTTGAGGCTGACACAGAAATAACTTAATTTAATTACATTTTATCTGGGTTAAGACTCAGGTTGAGCTTGTCAAAGTGAAGGTGTCTCTCTGATCTGTCGTTTTTATATAAGCAGTTTATTTATTGTAACTGCCTGTGATCCCAATGAAATAATAATTGTCTAACTATTTTACCTTTTTCAACTCTTAAATATGAAATGTATCCATTTTCCCATCACTTCTCAGTAAAATACGCCTGAGTGGGAGACTGTCAGCGCCGCTGTAGATGCAGAGATGAGGGTGGGGACATGCGACAGGCATGGCTGAGCAGTATCTGTTGTCATGGTTACACAATAGCGCATTTACATTCAGGCAAGTCGGGGACAACACCGTACATCCTCAGCCGTCTAGTCTGTTATTCTTTCTTCTCTCCTTTCCTCCTGTTGCCATCTCCCATATATCACCTCCTTTTGCCACATTATTAGAGATGGTTTAAGACTCTTTCAGACATGCACAGCTTTTCATTTTCTGTGTTACATGTCCATAACTACTCCCATCTGCCATGTTTTTTTTAGGATGATGACATGCAGTGCGGATGTGTGTATCCCTGAGCTGTGAATAATAAAAATATATACATTTAAATAAATAAAAAATACCTTATTAGGGGAAGAGAAGATGGCAAACATTGGCATAGCTAGAAGCTTTAAGTTTAAACAAACCTAAACAGTCTTGCTTAAGTTTAACTTTATATGCAGAACACGGTATTTGCATACAAGCTGACACTGTCCCGAGTATAATTACAGTTTTTGTTTGTTCTAGTTGATAAACGATCATTTGACAACAAGACCTCAGCTCATAAAGAAAGTTCATTGTCACTAAACAGAGACTGTATGCTTACAGTGAAGCCATTGTCTAATTTCTAATCAGTGTTTCTTTATTCTGCTTTCCCCATCCCCTCCTTCCTCTCTCTCACTCACCCCTTGTCATCCTCTTTCCTCACCTAGGCGGCTCTGATGGGTGGTACCACCATGGTGATGGCGCTGGTCCTGCCTGAACAACACTGCTCCCTGCTGGACTCCTATGAGAAGTGCCGAGCTCTGGCAGACGCCAAGGCGTGCTGCGACTACGCTCTGCATGTCGGGGTGACCTGGTGGGGACCAAAGGTAAAGCGTCAGATGGTAAACAGTAAATAAACGCCATGGAAACAGTGGAAACAGATGTTATTCTTTGGCTTTTTACCCATTAAGCTTCTATGAGCAGTCGAACCTTTTTCATTTCCTGGGAGAAAAGTCTATTGACCTAGTTTAAACCTTACAGGAACTGGGTTAATGCACATGCTCAGTAGGCACATTAAGCAGATCCTGTGAGTCAATGTGTCTCATTCAGCCTTTGGCTTTAATGTCTGGATTGGATCATCTGCTGGCTGCGTGCATGTGCCACATCTATGTGCTAAATGTTAAATACCATTTTGCCTGATTAATCTAGTTCCTAAAATCCTTGTTTTGCCATGAGATAATGTAGTCAGAAAAGTATTTTTATTTCTAACTGCTAAATTCATCATTACTATATGATAAATTAAGCTAACACTACTTGAGCTTATAGTGATTAAATGGAGGAAAAAACAGTAGAAGGTGTTTTATCAGCATTTCTGATGAGGAATTGTACCACAGAAGCAATCAGGATAGAAGACTTTTGTTTGGTGACTGATGTGCTTGAACAAAGCAAAGGGAGTCTTATCATGAAGCTTCATTAAAGGTAGAGATTAGGTCACAGATGGCCCAGGGACAGAAATTCTTTTATATTCCTCAACCGTCTTCTAGGGAGCAGTAAGGAACGTATCTGTAACCCAGGAGAGGGAGAGCAAGATGTCATAAGCTATTTTTCCAGCTCTGCAGAATCACTCAGGGTTGAGGGCTTTTTTCTGCCACTTTGGCTATTTAGAAATACAATAAAAAACACTATTTATATACACAAGGTAACTAATAAAAATTTAAGATGAACATTTGAGTATTTTAAAAAAGTTAGGAGAAATTTTAATCCAAATTATGGTGCATGTCTTCAGTATGTAGTGATGCTAATTACTGCAGTTATTCCAGGTTTATTTAACAAAAGATTTAACAAAGATTTTTGTGTGTTACAAATGTGATAGTCGACTTTGTAGTTTGATCTCATTCTGGCTACTTACCAAGCTCATTTCATGCCCCATATAACAAACACATGCAAACAAGCATAAGCCCCACATATGCACAGTTTTACCAGCTTCTCTCACCAATACAAACTAAATCCTAACCCTGATCCCTGACTGCACACAGGTGCGTAATGAGATGGAGACCCTGGTGAGGGAGCACGGCGTGAACTCCTTCCAGATGTATATGGCCTATAAAGACTTGATGATGCTGCGGGATTCAGAGTTGTACCAGACACTGCAGACCTGTAAGGATATTGGAGCCATTGCACGTGTCCATGCAGAAAACGGAGAGTTGGTGGCAGAGGTGAATAGCATGCAAGCTGTTAAATACCTGTGCACACATTTAGCAACGTCAAAACTGAAATTATGTGCTAAAAAATTCTGCTGAAAATGATTTTATTGTTAAAAGGAGATAAATGTTTACCTAAATTAAGCCTAAGCTACATTAATGTGTGTTTTAGGGTGCCAAAGAGGCTCTGGATTTAGGGATCAGTGGACCAGAGGGAATAGAGATTAGTCGACCAGAAGAGGTAACCTCACAGCAGGGATCATTTCAGAGTACTGAAAGAGCTATTATTTTATTTTTCATCTTAAAATATCACAATACGTGTATTATAAATCATAGTGTATGAACTCAACTTCACTAATTTGTATTATTTGCACATAATTAACTTGTCATTGTATCTTGTTGATCACAGCTTGAGTCTGAAGCTACTCACAGAGCCATCACTATTGCCAACAGGGTAAAAAACCAGATTTGAATGCCTCCTCTCTGAATTCTCAATAAATAACTAAATATCTGAACGAGTTACTGGATGATTTTGTGCTTACAGGCCCACTGCCCCATCTACCTTGTGAACGTGTCCAGCATGTCTGCTGGAGACATGATCGCTGCTGCTAAGATGCAGGGTGGGTTACTTATGCAATAACAAAACCCTCCAAAATGTGTGACTTTGATCAGATAAAAACACTTAAACCGCTTTCACTCGTTATTTTTGTCCTTACAGATAAGGTGGTCCATGCTGAGACCACAGTGGCTCACGCTGTGCTGAATGGGATGCAG
>JBAMHV010000024.1:17573265-17587395 GCA_037177535.1 Pseudomugil gertrudae
CCTTGTTCCACCTCTTCGCCTTGACCCAAACACACCCAGCTATCTTATGGGCCTGCTGGGAAAGTATGTGTTATATTACATTCATATTTTATTTGATATATTATTCTCCTTTTGTCCATTGTGCTATATAGTTATGATTTCTGCTGCGTGGCTCAATTGCTGTACAAAGATTACAGTGGGTTTCTGATGTGAATTTTCCCAGTGTGTTGCATCATATTCTGCAATAGTGCCTCTCAAACAAATTCACACCAAAGATGTAATGATCTACTTCCAGTGATACTCTGAGTGTTGTGGCATCAGAGCACCGTCCATTTACCACAAAGCAGAGAGCTCTGGGCAAAGAGGACTTTACTAAGATCCCTCACGGAGTGTCTGGAATCCAGGACAGGATGAGCGTAATTTGGGAGAGGGGAGTGGTATGTGTACACATACACGGACTACAAACAACTTTGTATGATGGATTTATTCCTCAAATGACACGTGTCATGCCTGCAGGTTCCAGGAAAAATGGATGAGAACCGTTTTGTGGCAGTGACCAGCTCTAATGCTGCAAAGATCTACAACTTGTACCCTCGCAAAGGCCGCATCATCGCCGGAGCCGATGCTGATGTGGTGGTGTGGGACCCGGATGCAACAAGGTATTTAAACGTGATTACTGATGGGGTGCCCATTGCAGAACCTACTCACACGCTGGTTTCGTTGCATGCAGGACGATCTCTGTGAGCACTCAGGTGCAGGGCGGAGACTTCAACCTTTACGAGGGGATGCGCTGTCATGGCGTTCCTCTGGTCACCATTAGCCGTGGACGCTTGGTGTGTGAGAATGGCGTGTTCATGTGTGCCGAGGGATCTGGGAAGTTCTACCCACAGCGGACTTTCCCAGATTACCTCTATAAGAAGATGGTCCAGAGAGAAAAGGTGTGTTTCTTTCCTTATTAATGACCTCCGGACGTTTTTATAGACTGAATCATTATATACTAAAGTATATATATAAAGATGGCAGGATAGTAGAGCTCATGCTGTCCTTTGCTGTGTCAGCTGGCTGTAAACGCATGCAAACACACCCATCCTGTTGTGTCTAACTGCACTGAGCTGACAGTCTGTATAAAGGATTTAATGCTTGCGCTCTCTTTGTACGCTGACATTGTTTTTCTGCTGCTGCTGTTTGCAAAAGCTTCCTCCATCACAGCTTGTGCATGGTTCAGCAACAGATAGGGAGTTATTTACTCTTCTACATACATGGATTTTAGTTTAAATGGCTTTTTTTGCTTGTATCCCACTTCTTACTCACATTTGATTTCTTAAATATAAAAAGCAGTAATAGAAAAATAGATGTAGGTCACTTTTGTAATGTTTTGTGATCAAGTTTATATTTTTTACCCTTCATTTTTCCTTTTACTCTGTCAGACTCAGGGTTGCAAAGCGGTTGTCAGAGATCCCTACTCTGGGGATGTGGCCAAGGTTGCCAACACCATGAAGAAGGAGCTCGGTTTGAGCCCCATAGATGGAGAGTCACCAAACAAGCCCGGCAATCGTATGCACCAGGGTGTCCGAGACCTTCACGAGTCCTCCTTTAGTCTCTCAGGTAGCCTGACATGGAGCTAGTAGCGTTTGTGATTGTTGTTTTTAATTTTGTTAACCTAAAATTGTGTGTATGTGTGCATCTTTCGCTCAGGGTCTCAGGTTGATGACCACATCCCGAAGAGGTCCTCGGCTCGAATCCTGGCCCCTCCTGGCGGGCGCTCCAGTGGTATTTGGTAATCTCCGGTGCTGGAGCTTCGACCGTCCGGGCCTCTGTGTTTTGCATATTCTGAACAACCAGGAAAACTGCACTGATTTTCAACCACAGGATTAAAGTCAAGTGGGGAATATTAACTCAAGTGAGTCTGTGATTGGTGATGAGCTGAATCAAACGGTTTGCCAAAGTAACTTCTACAGATCTAATTTGTGGCTTAATTGGAGCAACTTGATTGATTTCATGTAAGTGAAGGGCTAATTATGAATATAAACTTGTTTCCAAATTCAAGCTAACCATTTTAGCATTAATAAAGTCGGCTCATTATCATCTTGTTTACATTTTGTGAATAAAAAGCAAACTAACCTGTGAAAAGATCAAAACCAGTACAGTTTTTAATGGTTCAAAGTGACGTTAACTGAATTATTTAAAACTAGGAAAACCGGATTCAGTGAAATATCTCTCAACTCTTTCACAAAATGCAGTAAACTGTAGACACCATAGCTTTAGCCTCATTAAAGATGTGTGTGGATTCTGTCTGTGATTAAACCGCCCACTCTGCTCAGCTGCCTGCTGCACCGTGGGTTCCTCTCACGGTGTTTTTCTTTCCACTGGACAAAATGTGTTGTGTGGTGATGAAATCCAACTGCTTCAAACACTGTGTGTGCCCTCTACAGAATCAGACCATCATTCATTATTATAGCTTCACTGCCTTTAACTGAGGCAGACACTTATCTCTGTCTCACTGAACATAATGAGAGCCTGCAGACTGACTTATGGAATTAAACCTCTGGGATTGTTTCTGCTTTGCCAGTTATAATCTCACTTTTACTAAATGCAAGCATTTTCATCAGCGTGCTTGTGGGATCTCTACACCCTGCAGAACGATTCATCTATTTTTGAGGAGGAAGAAAAGCTGATAAGGGTTGACAACAAGGGTTTTTAGATGAACAGAGGTAGTGAAGTGCCTTCTCATTCCAGAGGGCGCAAACAAGAAATATTGGGCTCTTATTTATCAAAAATCACTGTAAATTAATCGTATTGATTAAAAGATTATTCTGATCTTACCAAGTCAACATTTCGAATGCTCAAACAGACTTTTTTTGGATCATAAGATTATATTTAAAAAAGCCAAAACATTGTTTTATTTCCCTTTGATAATGGCTTCTGTTGCTCTTAGAGTCCCAAACATGTTCTTTTTACTTTTTTTTTTTTAATAAAAAACAGCTTGAATTGGTTATTAAAACAGCAATTTCCAGCTAATTTGACTCAATTTTGAGTGGTGCTTATGTTGGGGATTATTTCAACCAGGGCTGATGCATATTAGATGCTCTGTTCAATCTGTTGTAACTACAATGTTACAAGATTTTTTTTGTTTATATAAAATCATGTGTGTTTGAATAGAATCCATTTTTTTGGCTTTTTTTTCTCCCATCAATGAAAATGAAAACAAAGTGCACCTCAGTAATTACAAAGTTTCAAACCATCTAAATGAAACTCACATGCAGAAGGAATAATAAAGAAGCTACTAGATTAAGTGAATTTGATACAGAATTAATGGATTATTAGCTCTTTCTGTGCAGAATTAGTCTTTTAATTGCCTCTTGTTACACCTTCTACTAGCAGCTTGTTCATTAAATGACTTTATTCTCTGTGAAGATATAAATGTTAATGTTCTGCACATTTTAGAAATGAGGTCTGGGATTTTGCAGAGTGGACAAAAAGAAAGTTGACATGTTTATATCTGGACTGCTATTTGAAGCTGAAGGCTCTGATCTGTAGGGACATGATGCAGGGTTGTTGTTAGACTCAGCAGGAAGATTGAGCTGCACACACTGGAAAAAACCTCCTGATGATGTCTCATCCCTGCCTGCCATATAATATTTATACGTGATCACCTATATGTGTCCTGGTACACTATATATTTAGGATGTTTGTTTTTCCTTTTTGTTTTTGTTGAAATAATAAATGTGCCAATGGGAATCACCTGTGCCACACTATCACCAATGCATGGAGAGCACCACATAGAAATGGAGGAGCGACGTCTCCCCTGAAGGCCACAGGTTCATACAAACTGGTGCTGTTTTTCTAGGATTACTTTAAACAACATTGTATTATTGTTGGATTGTTTCTGCTGTTTTGTTGAAGGCGCTGTGACTGCTCAGTGACTGTGTGTTTGTAGATTCTTGTTGTGTTGAACAGTGAACCTGTTGAATCTGTATGTGGCTGCTTGTTTCTTACCACAAGAAAAACAACAAAAAAATAAAGACAAAAAAAATCCTGGTTCTTTTTGTGTCATTTTTTTTACTTTTAGTTATTGAGACATGTGGTTAAGCTGAAATTACAAATATTTTGCAATCAGATTGTTTCCAGAAAGTGTCTCATCAGCTTCACGTAAAATATGTAAACAAACTGCAGGTAAATATTTTATAGAGTATACTACTGAAACATAAGGATGTAATAATAGCAGAATGTGACGTGGTGTTATGTTGATCTTCCTAGGAAGATGATATCATTAAATAGCTGCATATGTTGCTCCAAACTCCCTGTAAGACTATTGTTCAGCATTAACTTAATTAAAAGATCGCACAGATGTTCAAGTTATCTACCCACATGTTTACATGCATGATTTCAGTTGTGTGCTGATAGCAAACAGAGCTATCAGTATCTTTAGCCTGAAGAATGCAATGCTTTTCTTAACCTCATTTTACATTTTAATCAGTAAATTATAAAAAGAAGCCAGACTCATAATAGCTAATAATCTTTCAACATTATATCACACTGTATTTTCTTATATGGTGTGGATGTTGTAACAAACTTCACTGATTCATTTTTTGTGACTGATTTAAAGTGAAAACATGTATATTCACTCTATAGGTTATAAAATACACAAGTGTTGCCATTTTAAATTAAGAAACCAAATTATAACTCATTCTTTAATAACTTACACTTTCTGAATTCAGTCCCTATCTTTATTTTTAAAAGCCTATAAATTCGCTTTTTAATTATGTCATTTCTGTATTGAGTATATGAGAGATCTAAGCACTTCTTTCAGTTGTGAATTTGATGGAAATTGGCTCCATCATCATGGCTGCTGCATGAAACCAGTTTTACTCAAACCCTCTGTAGAAAGCCCCCACTACTCTGCGCATGCGCAGTGCTGGTGGCTTAGGTGAGAGCAGTCTCGCGCAACTTGCTGAGACGACCCATCAACAGAAACAACGGGACGGTGGTGAAAGGGACAGTGTTTGCATTAGTGAGTAATACCAACTCAACTTTACTTAAATTGTACCTCTTTAGTAGAGAACTTGACTTATTTTAACAAAGATTTGATTCATGTTTGGTTTAAATACTAGAGCCGTCCCGTAAGAGACAGGCATTCTTTCATTGGTAATGTGCTTGTGTATTATCGAAAAGGCCTCCAGAGGGGGGTAAGGTTAGACTAGAAAAAGTCTTGTTTTCATTTATAGCTGAATGTGTCTGAACTTAGCTGAGACCGTTGTGATGAAACTGGAATAGATGGAAAATATTTTAAATGTACAGCAAAAGTCAAATGCGCTGTGATCTCGACGTGAAGCGTTAGCGGTGTAGGTAGTTAGCCGGAAGCTAGCTGGTCAGTCACAGGCAGCGGTGCCTGTCGCACCGTTTAGCGACTGAAAAAAAGCCAATAAAAACCGTAAATCCGGCTCCAAAGTTCAGCTGCAACGTTTCCAACTCTCTGGTATTCTCATATGTTGCAAAAAAAGGAATAAAAAAGGCTTATAACATTTTAATCTTAGAATATATGGCGTAATTACATCTGCTGACATTAACAAAATATAACAAGTCACATTTGTCACAGATTTTATTTGATTATAAAAACGAGTTTAAAGACATTGTCTTACTATTATGTTTTAATTTTTTATTTATTTTAAAATCAGGGTTTTTATTATTATTATTATCCTTTTAGTTTGGCCCTTATTCAATGGTGTCAGACCATATCAACCTGAATGGGAGCACATCTGTGCAAAACACAATACTTAGAGCATGCTAATCTAACTCTCTTTTGTTGTTTTGAAATAACTAACATATTCTTAGCAACTTATTTATAAGATATATGCAAATAACAGATTTGTTTTATGGAATTCACTGTTTTGATTGAAAATAAATGAGAAATGATTAATCAAGGTGATATTAATATCCAGATTATGTGCATACGTGCAGCAAAGATACAGAAAATCAAAACACACACTATTATCCCTAGATTAGCGTTTAAACAGAAACAAAACAAAATGAATGTATTGGATTGAAAAGTCCAGATTTTAGTTTCCATTATTATTTTATTAAAAATTAACCAGAAATTTCTGACCTCATATGAGTCACTTTCCTCAACGCCTTCAGACCATAACCTTGAAGATACTTGATTTACAGTTGCATGACAGATTGAAGGAGGAAATTCTCACATTTTAGAGGTTTGAACTGCTAAAACGTCCTCTTGTTTTCATGAGAAAAGCTTTTATCATGTTGAAAAGAAAAGCCGTTGCTAACAAAGTTTCAAATAACAGCTTTGGACAACAGATGAATGAAACTGAGTTGTCGTAGTGTTATGTTGCTCACATGGACTTGTTCCACAGGTTTCTATGCTTCAACAAAGGTTTTATTTATTGTTGCATATAGGAACACACTAAACGTTGCTAATTTTACTCACCAGTCAAATTAGCAGCATTTGTCTGTGTGAAGTCCTGCAGTCAGGAAGTTATTGTTGACGGCAACATCCTGTATGGTGTTTATGTTGGACAGTGTCACTTCACAGGAAATGCTTCAGTATTGTTGGACTGGTCCTTATCTCTGTGTTTCAGTGTGATGCTTTGTGCTGTAATGTCCCGTTGAACACCACTGTGGGCGATCTGCTCTGAACTGTGATGGAGCACGTTAAACACCCGGCCTAAAGAGATTAACTGAGGCAGATTAGTGGCCCGAAGAGTAGACTAGTTAGTTTATCTTTGGCATGATTCTGTCCAAAGAAGTGTTAACTATCAGGTCATCTTCAGGAGCTTTTTTTAAAGAAACATTTATCTTTGAGCTAAACCATTTGGAAGTTTAGTTATTCCTTTTGGTTTTATACCAGTGCCAGGGGGAAATATTTAAGTTTTACACAGGGAAGCCTTTTAATTTTTATTTAAAATATTTTTAATACATATTTGATATTTTAAATGATTTTTGTTTTGTGATTTACTTCGAATTATAGGTGTTGAAGGTAAACAATCATAACAAATGTTTATGCAACTTTAATCGTGTCACAAAGTACACTTCCCATTGTCTTTACTGGGACAGTGTGGTAATGTGTTACCACCCAAAGTGACAGTAATCCTACAAAATGTTTGTTAACTAATATCAAACAACAAAAGGAGAAACCTTAGAACTGCTAAGAAATAATACCAGTTGTGCTACATTTTCAGAAATAGTTTAATGACCAGTAAATGTCCTTCACAATGATTAGATCTTTTAACAAAGATGATGATTTCCTGGTTTACCAAAACACTTTGCAATAATCCAAAAATGAATGGGCTAATTTTTTTAACATCTAAATCTTTATGTGACCCAAAAATAAATGTCAGAACTATTGTAGTGCGAAAGTGACCCACCAGGGGGCAGAAGACAATTGTCAGATTGTTCACAGCAGGGTTTTCAGCATGATTTTACCATTAAAGTGATGCTGTAGCTCTCAGAAACTGTTTGTATCAGATATGAAACCCACTGTTAAACTGTTATGAATGGTAGAAAGCCTGCTATCCAACATAACTGTGTTCTGTATGTTGCAGGTCTTTCTCTAAGGTGGTTAAACACAACCTGGTTCTCAGCAGTATACACCAGCACGCAGCCAGCTCAGGTGAGTGGGGTTTAGGAATATGATTAAACAGTTTGTTGAATCAAAATCTCCTCACATATGCTTAAAGAGATTGTATTCCTCTGGTAATGTTGTGTCATCGTAGTGACAAAAGTGTTGCATAGGGTATGTAAAATCCATTTATTCATACTTATTTAATAATTCAGGTTTGATTATGTTCTTATGCACATTTTCATATTGTGTTAGCCACTGCAATGCTTATCAGCAGAAGTTGTTCTCCCTGTAGCTTGTTCAGACTTTTAAAAACAGACTTGGACAATTTGAGGAATAAAACAAATGATTCTTTAACCTAATAAATAAAGATTATTTGTTCAGTCAAACAACATTTTGGAAAAATATGTTATTCCAAACACTTGCATTTGGCACAGCAATCAATAATATCCACATAATTTGGTTTATTTGGGTGTTTATGTTCAATATAAAGAATGCAATTTATTCTATTATTGTAATATTTTATGTTTTAGTATTAAATCATGTCTTTTTTTGCTTTATTGTTCAGAATGTAATCATTCAGCTAGTTGTGAAATAAAATCGGTGTGTGTGTATGAAGCAGGAGGATGGCAGTGAATGTCTACTCCACCTCTATGACTGTAGAGAACCTAAGTCGTCATGACATGCTGGCATGGGTCAACGACTCTCTACAGCTCACCTACACAAAGATTGAGCAGCTCGGTTCAGGTAAAAATGCAAACTCTACCTCAGTCTTCTAACCAAAGTCCAAATGAATATAAAGTTTTTCTCATTTTGTCCCGTGTTTTTGTTGCAGGCGCTGCTTATTGCCAGTTCATGGACATGCTGTTTCCAGGGTGCATATTGTTGAAGAAAATCAAGTTCAATGCCAAACTGGAGCATGAATACATCCACAATTTCAAGGTTTTACAGGCTGGGTTCAAGAGGATGAATGTGGACAAGGTAAGAGCAAGCGAAGATGCGTCCCATGTCTTCATTATTGGATACAGACGTCATCCCTCCTGTAATTTAATATGACTGTCAGTATGTTGTTTCTCAGTCTTTGTGTTTCTGCTCATCGTTCCCAGATCATCCCAGTGGAGAGGTTGGTGAAGGGGAAGTTCCAGGACAACTTTGAGTTCCTTCAGTGGTTTAAGAAGTTTTTTGATGCCAACTATGATGGAAAAGAATACGACCCTCTAATGATGAGGCAGGGCCAGGAAGGAACGCCACCTCCGCCCAACCCAGGTACCCAGAGCACGTGTCTTTCTGTGTGTCGGTGTGTGTTAGGCACAGGTGCACTTTGTGTGAAGTTACATATTTAATTTCATTCTTATAACTTCTTCATGCAACCACATCCTCACCTCTAACCTAGGCAAACACATGCATCCTAAACCTAAAAGACCCCCTCGCTCAGGTAACACCCCTCCATTGAGCATGTGTGTGTTCTGTGTGGACTTGCAGTGTCTCACTTGGTTGCTTGGGTTACATAGATAGCTGCTGTTCGCCTCTGTTTGCAGATGCAAAACTGAAAACATAAAGTTTTAAAGTGGATCTTCTGGACATCATTGATCCAGGCAGCTTGCAAATTATCTCACATGCCTCTTAAACAGGGGTGTTTCCCTCAGGGTGTTAATCCTTTACCAGTAGATTAATGTGTTGCTATGGTGACGCCTGATATAACTTGCCACAGTACATGTGCATATAAATAAAAGGAATTGACTCAAGTTGGCGTTAGAATTCTCTCTGACCATGGTATAAATATAAATATGCTACAAAGCGAAAGCTAGCAAACACCCCAGTCCCATGACAGGGCGACACAGAGAGACAGACAAGCACTCTGTCACTCCTTTAGGAGAGAGTTTAGAGTGACTGATTAGGCTAACATGCCTGAGTTTGGAGTGTAGAGGAAGCCCAAGTACCCACTAGAGAGGACCCACACATACATGTGGTGTAGATGCAAACTTCATGCAGAAGGGCTCAGCTTTCTCCTCTCAAAGAAATAAAAATGACTACCAAGTGATATTTCATAATTATTATAGTGCAAAAAGTAAGCACAGTGGACAAGTGTCATATTCTTTTTGTGACATTAGTGGAATAAAGTTTTAGTTTCAGCTGAAGACTGACCAGAGTTGAAGCATATTCCTTCTGTTAATGGGTCATGCTAAAACAAACATTTGACAGCTCACAACATCCATGTGCAACAGCACGGAAGGATAAAAACAAATGTTCCTCGACTCACATGTAATGCTAATGCAGGAAAGGTGCAAATGAAATGCAAGAGCCAAATTATTACATCAGACCTTATAGTGATGAGATAAAGGCTTCAGGATAGATCCAAACTATTACAACTTTGTAAACATAAACATGTTTTTCCCCCAGCCCCCATGAGAACGTCTCCCACAGCACCGAAAAGTGTCCCCCCTCCACAAAGACAGATCAACATGCCGACAGCCCGCAGGAATACTCCCGTGACCAGAAATGGAGGAGATGCTGAGCTCATAGAACTCAACCAGCAGGTACTGCTGCTGCTGTGACATATTCCGATGTTTTCTGATCATGTTGTAGCTTCCTGTGCAATTTTTCATTCATATCTCTGCTAAATAGACTCATTAGATTAAAAATCACACTGAATACTCATCACAGCATCATGTTGAGAATACTATTCTTCTGTTTGACCTACCCTTTCTTGCATTTCTTCCCTCTAACTGCTCATAGATTATGGATATGAAACTGACTATAGATGGATTGGAGAAGGAGAGGGATTTCTACTTTGGAAAACTTAGAGATATCGAGCTGATCTGCCAGGAGAAAGAGAACGAGAATGAAAGCAACTCCGTCACGAGCAAAATCATAGACATACTGTACGCTACAGAGGTAAATAAATGCATTCACATATGTTAATGTTTGTTCACAACAGTTATATTCATACTTTGCAGTGAGATAATATTTTTATTTATTAACTTATCAGCTGCCAGCATTTGCAGTAGTGGCCCTTGCTGCTGTTTTGGAGCATTTTGGTCATCTTTCAGACCCACGTAATATTGTGTTTTGGGACTGCAGATTTGACTGATATGTTACGCACAAAGGGAGAAACGTATTTAAAAAGGACACAGGAGACAAAGGGTTTAGAGTTTGAGTAGTTTTTTTTTTTTTTAAACTCTTCTTCTGATGGGATGTCCTCTATAATAAACCCTCCCGTGCCCAAAAGTATCAAACAAAAGCAGGACCTGGAGAGCCGGCCAAACTGTACAAACAAAAGGCGAGATGACAGGCCAACCCTATACAGGGCCGTCGAAGCTGTCACCTCTACCTCTACCTCCCTACCCTAACGCAAAACCACCCGCAAACTAACCTGAAAGAAACACAAACGAAAACAGGACTGCAGCATGCTAACCCGAGCAGCCAGCAACGTGAGCGATGGGAGGTCTGGAGCACACATGGCAGCGTGCGCGCTCCAGCTCGCAAACAAGGAGGAGCGAAAAGCCAGAGAGAGAGAGACACAGCCCACAGGTGACCCATTTATAGCTTCCAGGGCCGTGAAGATAGAAAAAACCCCTTTAGCCTAATTGGATAGCGTCAGTGCCTAACACTGGGTGCGTGCATCATGGCATCTTCCGAGGCACACTTTGAGGCATGATCTCAGTGTCTCAGTTGCAAGCTTGGAGCGCACTCAGGGAGCACATTTTGGGGATGTTTCGACACGCTCTCTTAGCCAAATCAGCTTTCCATACATGGAAACAGCAGTAGCGTAGCAGACTTCTTTTGACGTCTTTGACAGCCAATAAGTTCAGCACAGTTGTAACGTTGAATAAGTGTTATGTAATATTGTCAGAGCAGGTTTTATTCATTCTTAAATCGTTCTGTTTTATTGGTGATGCTTTCCCTCTGTGAAGCACTTGTTTGTCTTTAATAAGTCAGCTATACCACTACAGTTGTTGATTGTTAAAGTGTATCCTTACTTTAGAAAGCTGACTTTAACCTTTCACTTTTAGGCAGATCCAGTGTTCACTCATGCTGTGCCACAAATTAATTTAATTTAATTAATTAATACTAATTTGTACCAGGCTGCATCAGGTTTTCCTGATAGCTGCGTTTTGAAATGAGCTTTATATTCAGCTCTCTGACATTCAGAGACCTTCCTTCCTACTTATTTATCTCAGACACTGCAGAATGATGTCATGTGGCAGAAAAATCTGAAATGTAAGGCAGATCTGAACAAATGCATGCAATCCACATTGGAGAAGACTAAAGGTCTGCACTTGTTTTATGGCTCCATAAGCTGAAACCTAAATGTTGACATAATCTGTTTTGCAGGAAGGATTCGCACCACCAGAAGATGATGAAATTGATGAAGGAGCTCGAGGAGACCAAGAGGAGTTTTGATCTCTTCCTCTCTCCTTCATCATTCTTCCTCCCCACTCATCTTTTACCTAGTCCATTTTGTAATTATACCCCCTTTTTGTTTTAACCTCATAAGTTACTTCCTCCCCTGTTTCTCCCACCTTACCGATGGCTGTTGCTGTACAGCCCCGCTTCCAAAGGACACTTAACCCGGACCTGTCTGGACTAGGACCCAGCCATCTGGTTTTGCTTAATCGACTAATTCTAACCTGTTATCAGAGTGGACTAGTTTAGTCTGTCCAAAGTTCAAAGTTACCAGCAGTTTGATAACAGATGCACCACTGGAGCAGACGGTGCGACGAATCTGTATGTCTTGAGGAGCAGGTCACCTTCTCACACCTGTGACCACACAGACACACTAACGTGCTTCAAGGTTTGCTCCAGGGTTTATATTTGAAACCAAGCAACGTTTTACACAACATGATTTCAGTTCTTTTGATATTTTGGCTGGAAATTTGACATGGTGAGATTATGAACTGTTTTACTCTTTAGGAGCAATGTCATGGATTTGTTTTGATCCATTTACATGATGTGAACATTTAGCTCACAGACATATCGCTGACTGAACGTGTCACATGTACAGCACCTGCTTAAAGGAAGTGATTGTTCCAAGGTTAAAAACACGTTTTACTCTTCAGCTTTCATCACAGAGGCTTTGTCATGCCATGAAAGCTTGCTTAGGAGACAGCATGTTGTATTTATGGTTTTATTTATTATTTTTTTAATCTGCTCTGTACAGTTTCTGAAAAAACAATGATGGTTTGTATTTGGGGAGATTAACGGTCTTGCACTAAATGTAGCGAAACAAACTGAAATGATCCAAAATGCCAATGTGCAGTGACTGGCTGTTGCCAGAGAGATACAGGAAGATGCTATTTTATATTTTGTAGATTTGTTTTAAAGAGATATTTTTTGTTTTCTTTAATCTGTCTTTTTTTTCATAAATTTTTTTAATGACCAAGTTAGAGGTGTCAGTGTAAATTTTAATTATCAGACTAATATCAGGCTATGAATAAACAAATGCTAAAAAAGGACGATTAACACTACAGACACTACCTAATACTAATGTTTGACTGTGTTAATTGAGTTAAACATTTTAGCTGCTATTATTACTTCTCTGTTGCCGTAATAGAGTTTTTATGTGTTGCATAGGGCTGCTGAAAAAAAGGAAGTTTGATTTATTGTTAATGACAGCCAGAAAGGGTGTGATCTACATTATTGGACCATTCTGAGGAAAAGCTCATTCTGATCCTCCCACAGTTTGTTACCTTGGCAGCCATGTGATACATTTGCATCCTTTTGGAGTTTCTGCTGGTGTGTAATAAAGCTCTGAGGTTTCAAGAAGATTAAGAATTCATCTCTGTTTCACTCTTTGCTGACGTTGCTGATGTAAATCATTTTTCTTTGCAGATTAGTGACTATTTTTATGCCACTACTTAAAATCTTGTACTTGCTATGCTGCTCGCTTGAAAGTGCTCCTACAAGTAAAAATGGTTTAGGACCCAGGGTGAGATGCAGAAAGTCTGCTGTAGTATTTACCTAAGCTTTCTCCTCTGTTAAATAGAAGAGCCTGATGGAGATCCAGTAAACTGGTGCCAAACACTAAATGAGTCATTTGCATCCTTTATCTGCCACCTGTTCCACAGATACAAGCCGGACAGAAAACTCTTCTCATGATTTAACTGGACCTGGCACTCGTCTGAAGTTTTAAAAAAAATTTAAATATGCGTAAAATGTTTATCAATCAAGAATTTTACATCCATCAGGGGAAAAATGTGGCCCAGGCCACCAGCCTGGCGGCAGGTCCAGGCCGACCCAGCCACCAGGGAGGGGGGAGGCCACCCCCAGACACCCGAGCCAAGGACCCCCGCCCAGTCCACCTGGAGCGCACTGGCCGCCGGCTACAGGGCCAACGACCACCGCCCAAGCTTCCACCAGCGACCCCACCCCACCGCCATGGAGCGACTCCCACTACTGACCCTCCCACAGCCCCCACCCTAGGACCAGACGCCCAGCCGCAGCTGGAAAGCCGCCAAGATCCCCCCCCAAGGAGACCCCCAGGAACCCAGAGCCACCAGCTACCCCGGCCACCCCCCAACCCCCAGAGTGCCGAGGTCACAATCCTCCACCCAGACTAAGTGATGGAGCTAATCACA
>JBAMHV010000024.1:17587495-17603324 GCA_037177535.1 Pseudomugil gertrudae
GGTCCATGTGTGGGACATTATGTTTCGGTCCATGTGTGGGACATTATGTTTCGGTCCATGTGTGGGACATTATGTTTCGGTCCATGTGTGGGACATTATGTTTCGGTCCATGTGTGGGACATTATGTTTCGGTCCATTAGGTGCCGCCAAGTCGCTTTTCAGACTGTACAACAGCTCAGGGATGCCCTCACACAGATCTGGGAGGAAATGCCACAAGACATCATCTGTTGTCTCATTAGGAGCATGCCGCGACGTTGTCAAGCATGCATACAACCTCGTGGGGGCCACACAAGATACTGAAAAGCATTTTGATTTGCAGAAATTAAGTTTTTGAATAAACATACTAGCCCACCACATCTTCATTTCACTCTGATTTTAGGGTGTCTACACAATTGAGCCCTCTGTTGGCTGAAAACTTTTATTTCCATTAAAAGACTTGGCATTCTTTTGTTCCTAAGACATTGCCTTGTTGTTATTTGTATAGATATCCAACTTCATATTGAGATCTTATGTATCTAAAGTGTTCCTTTAATTTTTGTGAGCAGTGTATTTATATATATACATTTATTTATTTATATATAATTTTTTTCGAAAATAAATAAGTACATGTAATGAGTCGCTTGAATCGGAGACAATTCATTTAACGGATCAAATGCATCGTTCTGACGTCATGCCGACAAAGAGACGTGGCACGCGGACAGTCAGAGACGACGGAGCGTTTCGTCGTCTAGTCCCACAGTAAGGAGCCAGGAAGTCACGGTGTACCGAGCTAATAGCCCATCTGGACTCGAGATATGGCGTCAAATAATGGTTCTGTCGGCAAGTGGGAAGTAGTGAAGAAAGGGAAGAAAACTAACAGCTCAGGAGTGAAGAACACGAGTGAGAAGAAAGCAGGCAGCGGCGGCAGGAAAGCTCTGGGCGAATCTAACCAGCAGCCATCCAGACGTGAGTTAACACGGCCTTCTGCAAGCTGCTGCCCACTGAACCCTCTGCTTAGTGATTTAAGTTAATTTTGAAAAACTTAGAGGGAGAAATATCTGACTTGTACTTACACATTTAGCGTAAACTTTTTTGTTTGTTATTCACTGATATTGTTGCAAAGGAGGAAGTCTCGATTTGACATGCGAGCTTTTTAGGCTAACATACGTGTACTTTTTTTATTGCAATGTTCTGTTTGCTAGTTTGTGTTTTTATTAAAAGTGCTTTGATATGTTATATTAGGAATTTCTGTTCGCAAATTAATCACCAACTGACACCTTATTGTCTACATTTCTCTCACATGTATAAGAAGCTAATAAGCTAGCATGTTCAGTTAGCACATTAGCAGCTATTCTCATGATGTGTCAACAAAGGCAACGTCATCACCAAGTAGCTGTATCTTTAAAGCATGTGTGAACAATTTTTAGAGTATCAAATATTCCCTTGAAACTGCACTTCAAGTGAGTTTATTATAAATTTTATTTAAGTAATCCTGAACTTGCATCGAGCTTCCAAAAGACAACTTCCATTGTTAAAGGTGATTTAAATCCTTTTAATCCATCCTGCCTGAGTTTAGTACTTTCAGCATATGACTTAATTACTTTCTTGTGTGTTGCGTTTTAAGAGCAAACGATAAGACCTATAAGAGCAAACGATAAGACCTATTCTTAGCATAAAAGAAAAGATTGATCAGTCTCGTATAGCTTCTTTTTTGTGACTACAGTCAGATATAACATATTACTAACAATGCATTAATAAAAGGAAACACTGATGTGTGTGTTTGTTCAATATCATGCCTGTTAAAAAATACATATTTACAAGTGCTTTAAATGTATATAAACTTGTTACTAACTAATCCTTCATTCATTAATTCCTTTCCTCAATATTTTGAGGGAGCTTTTTAGACATCAGTGATATTCTCCACACTTTTGATGCAATTGTCTAACGTTTCTGTGCATTTTTACACAACTTGTCCTCTAATAAGAACCTTAACAGCACTTTCCTGGCTCATTCAGAACAGGCCTCCCCTTGCTGTCACATCATGACACCAAGATGATCTCTAAAAATTGCTTAACAATACCTCACCTTTGCAAGGTATCAAACAGGATGTTCTCAGATAGATGAGGCAACTGAGCTCAGAGCGTCACCAGCAGGTTGAAACAGAAATGGAGATACTGGATTTGGTCACAGAAAGTCATATAAGACATCCTTTGGCCACACTAATCACTGCTTCATTAAGAAAAGTGCCCAGCAGAACTGGATAATGAATGCTACTCGACACCAGGCACATTTAA
The DNA here is from genome assembly GCA_037177535.1 of Pseudomugil gertrudae. NCBI lineage: Eukaryota > Metazoa > Chordata > Actinopteri > Atheriniformes > Pseudomugilidae > Pseudomugil > Pseudomugil gertrudae. Next base: position 17,589,769 of record JBAMHV010000024.1, read on the forward strand.
GGGAAATAGTAGGCACCCAACTTTTTAGACACTTAAAAAAGGATACAACTTGACCACCAGGCACATTGTCCAGGTCTCGCTTGCTCCAGGGAGTATTTATGCCGGATCATAAACCAGTGGGTCTCTGATAGGAGTTAACATTGAGCAGAAATGATGGCTGCCAACAATGTTGGAGATGTCACGGAAAGCACTACACATACATTATATGACAGTTCTGTATTGACAAAACAACACTTTGTTAATGGTACAGTAACAAGTGCATACTACCCAAATAACACCATTAGAATCATGTCAGCTGACTCTGTACTTAAAAATGGAGTACTATCTTAATATCTAGCTTGTCTTTTTAACTTTTTTCTTCCATATTAAATTAGTTTGTTTGATTTAATTGCAGTACTACAAACTTGAGGGCATTAAAAGTAAATCTACTGTAGTTAAAATACTTTGCTTTTATGTGTGTGTGAGGTTATTATGGTTGGATGAATCCCAAATTTCCTAAGCAGAACATAGTATCTAATCTGTAATAATCAATGTTTTTTTCCATAAGCATATTTTCCTTTTTAATAAACTTGACAGAAGCTACAATAAAAAAACTACTGTTTACAACAGCTAGTTAAAAGTTGTTCTCACTGTAGCATTACCATTTAATGTTTGATTTCTGAATCATCTGTTTTAATAATGACGACCATTTCTAAGCGAGTGGGACGGCGGCGTAAACGCTTAAAGAAGTGAAGTGGGAAAAAACAACATTTCTTGCGGGAACACATCCTACTAAATGTGATTTCTGGTGACAAAGTAAACCACCTTTAGCAAATAACCATTATAACTACTTTGTCAACAAGCTGTTTTTCAGCACTGGATCATGAGACTTGTTACTGAGTTTTGTTTGTTTTTGCATGTTTAAAATGATTTCCCAGCCTCGAGTTTAGCCAAAAGGTTTAACTTCCACTTGGAGAAGTCTTGCAGTGTTGCTTCAAATGTAACAGATTTACCCAGTTATCATTTTAAATGACTTTTAAGCAAACTGGTGAAGTCTGTCTTTTTTTTTTTAAGTGAGACTTTAAAAATAATTATTTATGATTGCTTGTATTATGAATAGTTATGCTATAAATACCATTAACTGAACAGAAGTGTGATGCAAGTTACATTTTCCATAACCAGAGAAAAATCATTTAAAGCCCAACAATCAAAATTAATCAGTGGATATACTCAAAATGTTTTCAGCAAGGACACGACATAATGAATCTTTATGAAACAACCAGTGTGTTTTAAAGAAATCCATCCATCCATCCATTTTCAACCGCTTTATCCCAGAGCGGGGTCGCGGGGGGGCTGGAGCCAATCCCAGCTGCCTACGGGCGAGAAATCACATACTCAAATGCTTTGTTACAGCAGTCTGAAGCAATCTGCTTCATGTGAAGCATTTAGTGAGCTGCTCTTCTGATGGTGTGATAATCTGACCCCATAATGGGTTCGGTACACCTTTAGATTACATCATACCCATACTGTGTTGACAGAAAGTCCTGTGAAAGTAGATGCCAGACTTTGTGGCAACTCTGGTCTTTGATCGGCTGCAGCAAAAGCATGGCAGCATGTTTTTTTGTGTTGGGCTTGTACTGCATAGTCTCCCAGCCTTCTTCCCCTTAGCATACGTAAAACAGTCATTATTTATGAAGACTGTTGTATTCCTCTGCAGTAGTTTCTCTCTCTGCATGCCTTTTGGCATTTAAATGAAAAAATATGTCTTTATTTGGACCGTGGCTAGAAAAGAAATGATGGTATGAATACTTGCAACAGTCTGTGTGCAAACCTTTGATAACTTTCTCAGAACTGGATCATATCTAATCTTTCTTGTTGCTGTGTCTCCTTAAACATGAGGTTAAATTTAACTTTAAAGCACCGATTATGACACTAAGCATGTTCCGTTTGATTTCACTTCACATCAGCATTTATTTCATTTGGGTTACTGCGATTGTCTGAACTCTGTTACTCAATCAGGAGTCGATGAAGAGTATGAAGACTAGAGGAGCTGAGGCTCACGTAGACCAGACCACCACGGGAAAAGTGAGGTTGTAATAATTGATTATAAATAGCAGGAGTCAGACGTGTCTCACTCTGAACCTCTGATGTCAACATCAAGTTGGTGTTCGGGAAAAACGATCAATAACATTTTTTGGACTTCTGTTTGAATCCAATCTCAGTTGGCTTAAAATGATCAATATTGTAACTGAGCTGAAACTCAGAAGTTGGTAAAGATTATTTTAAAATGTTTTACTAGAGTCTGAGTTTATTTTAATTCTATTTTTACAAATGTAATGCTTACTAAGCTGTCAAAACATTTGGTCTTGATGACGATCAAACATCCTAACAGCAACTAGTAATGTGTCTGATAAAATGTGACCTGGATGACTGAGAAGCTACGCTAATATATAACAAAAGTAAATGAATAAATGAATAATTATTAGTTCCATGTCATATTGAATATTCCTGAACTAAAACAAGCAACCGCATCCTATTTTCATATAAGACCATGAGGAAGTGAGTCCTGTGTTTGCGTCATATCCTTGTGTTTTACCATCACACAGACCAGAGGGATTTATATTTCATTGCAATGTTTACGGCTAAACGGTCTGAACAACTGGTGACCTCTGTCAGCAGCTGCTCAGGTTTGTGTGTGGTTCTAACAGATTCATGTGTACAGCTTCGTGGATCTGCGTCTCATCATAAATGTCTTTATGCTAGAAGTTAGGAGGAGATTCCAGTGTGAAGCTTTGAGCTTGTTGTGTGGTCATCACGTACTTTACACGGGTGAAACATTATTCCTGCTTCTTCACAGTGTAGGGGAAAATCACATTCTGTTTTCTCATTGCTGCTGAGGACTTATGAAATATTATTTATTCATTTATAGCACACTGTCTCGTCTTCAGAGGCTTTGTAATGAATACATAACTAGAAAGTATCAGATGATAATGGTTAAGATTGAAAATATTCAACAGTAGCTCATATAGAGAATAATAAGCATATTTGTGTTGGCCTTTAAAACTTTTAAACTCTAGAGGGTTGTAACTCACTGAATGCCGTTTAGTTACTAAAGCGTGCAATAGATGGGCTTACACAGAGAGATGTTGCTGTTTCCAGTCTTTTGTAAATTCCCCTGTGAGGGTTTCATTTGTTGCGTAAGCCATAAAGGGAGGGTTGATGGGATAAGCTGCAACCAAAAAAGAAAAATGCACTTGTCTCGTATCAAAGTGACAGAAGAAAGTTTGAAGGAAAGCAAGAGGAGCTTCATGGTCCGGTTTACCACAGCTGTCTTACATCTTTATATCTTTCTGTTTTTCATCAGCGCCCCTGAAGACATCAGAGACTATGTTCGAGAGCTTAGAGAAGATAGGAAAGAAGCAGAACAAGGAGCAGGTTCCACCACCAGCAGAACCTAAAAGCAAGAAGTCCTCTTCAAATAAACCATCTAAGAAATCTCCCTCCAGCAATACAGTCACACCTGCAACTCACAAGACTCTGGAGGAAGCTTTCAAAGCTGTGAGTAGATGCCGTTTGTCCCTTTATGCAGCTAGTTTAATATCGAAATGAACTCATCCTCAGTGTTGGTGGGTGAACTAGGTGATCATTTTTAACTAATGAAAAATATATCATTGTCTTTTACAATCACACAGTAGCATTATAGCAGCATTTAAGTACCGTCACGTGCTATTAAACATCTATTTCTTTAATAAATGTATCCTGAAAGTAATGTTTTTGCTGTCCTGGTCTGTGTTTAGTTTGATGTTGGGGACCTGAAGCAGCAGTTGGCTCACAGTCAGACCCTTTTCCCAGATACCCCCTCAGTCTGGGTCAAAGACCTGGCAGGATACCTCAACTCCCATCTGGCTGCACCAGAGAAGGAGCCCACTCTAAGCAGCTATACTCACGGTCAGTCACGCTCAGGCTTTCACATTTTACACGGTCAAAGGACTCCAGTTATCAAACTATTCGCTTTTCTTTTCCCCAGACTATCCATACTGCCTTACTGGGAAGGAGCTGAGGGGTGTTATAAAAGGCCTGATCGGACGTTGCACTACTGTCCTGCCGGATTTATTCGACCACTGTGTTTACAGCATGCTCAGGGAACTGGACAGACAGTCAGGTAAACCCACACAGAGGAGTGAAAAGCAAAACAGCATCACACATTGTGGTTTAAAGTAAAAAAAAAAACAAGCTTATTGTTTTACAGGAGAACCTCTGCATGGTTACAGAGTTTGCATTCAGGCAATCCTGCAGGACAAACCCAAACTAGCCACCCAGGCCCTGCCAGAGGTGAGTGTGTGTGTAACTTACACCTACAGACAGGTAGCTAATCATTACTGTGCTATCCTTCACTGCTCTAAATGATTTCACAATAACATGATCATTCATAGAGGCTTTTTTTTTTTGCTTAAAAGCATCTTCTTTGCCCGCTCAGTTCCAAATCTCTCATGTATCTCGCAGTGAGATGTTGTAATCCACCCTCTCGTCTTCCTCTCTAGTATTTGGACTTGTTGCGCTCGGTACAGAATCGTCCAGTGAAATGCTTGACCATCATGTGGGCTCTGGGTCAAGCTGGATTCTATGACCTCAGCCAAGGACTACGAGGTAATAAGCAGAAAATCTGCATGCAAAGCCACTGACTACTTTCTATGTATTTATTCAGCATCTGGGTTGTATTGGAGCTGGTCTGTCGTGCTCCAGAGCTTTTCTCCTAGTTTCCCAACAATGAGTGTCAACAGAAAGTTCACTGGAGCAACGATGCACATTAACACAGCAATGCACCCCCTCACAGCCAACTATTACCCAGTTTTTTCCCCTTTTGTCTGGTAGAGATGCTGTAAGTCTACAGTGTGTGGACAAATGGGAATGAATATTCTTGGAAGATTATATAACATTCATTTACCAGTACAAAATAAAGTTATTGACGACCATTTATTTCCCTAAAAGCAACAGACACTTTGCAAAGCTCGACACTTAAACATTGCCCTTAAGTTATCTTGACAATGAATCAGCAAAAACAGCAGGAGGGACCTAAAACCCACCAGTTTAACCCTCAGAATTTGATAATGGTTAGATTCTACATGTATATAAATCTTATTTACTGATGTATTTACAGTTTCACATGCAGGTAAAAGTCATCATGTAACACTGAAGTTTGTTAAAGTCCTAAACTTCCTAAAAGTAGAATAAGTCTTTATGTTTGTATCTTTTTGTATTTGTGCTGCAGTGTGGCTGGGAATCATGCTTCCTGTGCTCGGGGTGAAGTCCTTGTCCTCTTATGCCATTGCCTATTTGGAGAGACTTCTGCTGTAAGTTTGCGTGTGACCTGATTGATTTAGTTTATTATGGTGTCATTCTAGTTGACAAAAATCTTTTAATATTGTCGAGTGCTTCATTTCCAGTGTATTAAAGGCTATGGCTACCACTCATGCTTCCTAAGTAACAGACTTCCTAACCTTCCTGCGTAATTTCACTTGGAAATGAACTTAAACTTGTCATCACTTGTTTTTTTTATAGGTAGTGATAATTTGGGTGATTTAAAAGTATTTAAATTTCTCTTATTTGCCTTCAGACATAATGCAAACCTGACCAAGGGATTTGGCATCATGGGTCCAAAGGAGTTTTTTCCTCTACTTGATTTTGCCTTCATGCCTAAGAATGCCCTGTCACAAAGGTAAATGAGTGTTTTCCTTTATTATTATTCTTTTATCATCCTTAAGTTTGCATAATTATGTTGTATGAATGGATGTGTACAGCTTAACTACATGGTGCAGGAGTACGCTGCTAAAACAAGCATTTGCACAGATGCTAAACTCTAAATTGTAGTTAATTCAACTCCTGACTCATGACCATGAGAGCAGAGGAACAGCATGGCTGTGGCTGATTTCCCCAGGATGAAGGTTTAATTCGTCCCCAAAGCAAAAGGTGATGCAAGTCGTAAACATTTCCATTAACTGGTTTGAAGTGACTAAACCAGGCGGTGGCTCCAGTCAGTTAGGTTTTTTATTTTTTACCTGATGGGTGAAATGTTTCTACCATTTCCCAGCACCCTGTTCTAAATCCAAATCAAAAACGGCTGACCGTTCATCAATATCCATAAAAGACAGTTGTTTTAATAAGTAAAGTGTATAAAAGCCATCAAGTTTAGGTCTTTTCTGTAAGGTATTCACTGAGAATAATTAGGCGTGAATGTGTTTTTCTTGCAGTTTGCAGGAGCAGTTAAGACGCTTGTACCCTCGACTGAAGGTCCTTGCATTTGGAGCCAAACCTGAGAGCACGCTGCACACATACCTGCCGTCTTTTCTGTCCAGAGCAACGCCGCATTGTCCCGATGACATGAAGAGAGAGGTGAGAGCATCCACAGCGTTGGAACGTATCAACAAAGGAAGAAAAATCTTGTGCAAATAAGTGTCGGCTCATTCTCAGCGCTCGCCTCGACGGCTGCATGTTGTTGCTGTCAGATGACGGTGTTTCCTTGTCTACATTACACAAAATTCAGGGACAGCTCCCCCTTTGTGGGAGCTTTTAGGTGTTGTTTTGGTGAAGCTTCTATAAGATGTTTATCCTGTTTTGCTATTTTGCAGTTGCTCAGCAGTATGACGGAGTGTTTGTGTGTGGATGTCCAGAGTTTAGGCGTGTGGAGGCAGCTCTACACTAAACATCTACCACAGTCCAGGTAAATGCATTAACAAATGAATAAAGACAGCTGCTTTTATCTGTGGCATGAATTATACAGACGGTACCACCTGGTGATTTTTTTCTTTACCCCTCCAGTCTGTTGTTGAACCACTTATTGAAGTCCTGGAATATTCTTCCACCAAAGGTATGATTTCTGATGCGTACCTTATGGTCTCATGTAGCTGCTTTTTTACAGAGATGAACTGACCCCCACCAAAAACCTCTTTATTCTCCTTATTTATAAAGTATCTGATATTTTTCAAGCCATACATTTGCAGTAAAATAGTTTAGAAACCACCATATTTAAACCATGCAGTGCTTAAATATAAGCGTGTAATCGTTGAGCTTTATGTTTAACGTGTTGATCCTTTTTTTGTATGTTTCTCATCATTCAATCTATAGTTGCGGAAGAACCTTGAAGAAACAATCCAGTCTTTTAGAGTGACCAATGAAGAGATGAAGGACACAACTGAATCTCAAGACCTCCAAGATTGCAATAACCTGTGCCAGGTTTGATTCAGTTTAGTTTAAACGTACACAAAATAAGACGTAATGAAGCGACTGAATACGTGTTATCTTGTGTTTCTAGAATCTTCAGGTAAAGATGCGTGGTCATGGGTTCCCCTGGTCAAAGCTGCTCATGGTGTTGCTTGTGTTTGCTGCTGGTTTCATCGCCCATGACATCCGATCCCACGGTTCAGTCGCAGGTCAGAGTCACTGCAGTTTTCTCACTGCAATTATAAATCGTCTTGTTTTTGGCACTCGGCTTTTAGCCCGATTACTGTTGCAGTAAAGGTTGTTGTGTTTTAGATTCCACCACAGCCATGTATCTGCAGAAGACTGGAGTCACAGCTGTGTCCCAGCAAGCTTGGAGCAAAATAACTGTGTACTCAAAGCAGGGCTTCAGGTAAGACCAGTTATTTGGCTTCAGATTTGCTCCATCTTAGTGGTACTGGATAAAAATCTGACACAGCAGTGGTCTACATTTTTATGAATAAGAGACTATCTCAGTTACACCCTTTATACAAGCTGAATTGTCCGTTCTTAGTTCTTGGTCTTAATAGACCATTATAGAGGTTTCTTTCTTGCCCTGAGTTTTTATTTTTACCCACAATGTTTCTCTGCTGCTTCCTTGATGTCAGAGAACAAGAAAACAAACTTAAAATAAAATTAAGATTAAAAGAATGAAGGTCAAAGTTGTTCATGATAAATAAAAGTACAAAGCTACGGTGTGTTGCCAGATAAAGCGGTAATTCAGGGTGTAACTGTTAGAAAAAAAACTTCAGTTGTTCTTTAGTACAGAAAGGAAACAAAATGCAAACATTAAAATTGCTTGTTTGGTGTAAACAGAGACAAAAAGTGAAACTGCTTGCTTTAAATTAATTCTTCATTAAGATATTCATAAATAAAAAACATACAGCATAAGTGTAGATCTTTCCTAGTGGGAGAAAAAAACATGTGAATCTCTGCACATATTATAACGGAGCTAATAATGAGTCAAGACCAAAGATAATTCACTCAAACTCGTATAAATATCCATTTAATTCACACTTCTGTGTTTTCTTAGAAATGTTTCATTGAATAAACTAAAAGAAAAAGCAACTGCAAGACTTTAACGTTCAGTGATGAAACATCTGAATAAACACATCCTCAAAACTTTTACACATTTTATTCACTTAGTATTTACACGTTTTTAAGTCCTTTTTTAATGGTTGGATGGCTGGATTCTACATTTCTGTCATGTTACACAATCAGAACAGTGAAATCATCTAGCAGAAAAAATAAAGTGTAATATTTCATTTATGTTTTTTCTTCTTTTTTTTTTTCCTACACCAAACTTCTTCCTGTTAGTTCTCGATGTGCTGACTCAGTATTCCAACAGAGTCTTCTCTGATCCATAAACTATATTTACAGCTAAAATAAACTGATATGTTTAAAATGATGTAATAAGTTTATTATCTGCTCTTATTGTGAAAATCTGTAAGATGTAATGGAATCGTTCTTTCTTTACTGGTTTAGTTTCTCACTGATTTAAAGCAAAGATTTGCAGCAGTTACATTCATCTTTGGATTCTTACATGCAAACAAGATGTTAAAGATGTTTATTGAATGCTTTTTTTCTTCATGTGTAGCTGGTTGGAGAAAAACACTCCTCATTATTACTCTGAGTGTGTCCGGGTAATGGGGCCAGTAATGGAACAAGGTTTAGAGAAGGCAAAAGCTGCAGCCGTTTCCATCTCTGAAAACACAACGCGGTTTATCTTCTGGGTCAAAGAAAGCACGCCGCTGGTCATAGAATGGGTAAGGCTCTGTGTTTACTCAGCTCTTCATAGTGTTGATGAGTCAGACTATTCTGTTTATTTACTACGTTTGCTTTTACCTCCATGTTCTTGCTCAGGTGAACACCAACACTCCAGACAGTGTGTTCCAGGTGTTGGCATACATAAAAGAGCTCCTCATCTTCATCCATCAGAACTACGTCCTGCCAATGCTGGCGTACATGTCTGACCTGCTACAACATGCGTGGACCAGCCTACAGAACTCCTGCAAGTCAGTATTACAGCAGCAATGAATTATTGTTGTTCAAGTGCCTCTTTTATATCATCCTACATTGATTTTATTTTATTTCATAGTCATGAATAGAGAAAAGTCCTGCAGATGCTTCATGGGGCTGAGAAATGTAGTTCAATGCCAAAAAAATGTTTTTAAAGGGATATAGCATAACGTTTGGCCACTAGGGGCATCACACACTGTCACAAGAAACCATCAAACTAAACCAAGACCGTTGCTAAAAAAAGGAAAATGTAGCACAAAGCAGAACCTGTGTGTGTTTCCAGAGGAGAGCCTGAACATTGCATGTACAACATTGCAGCCGTATTATAAAACCAGTGTTGCATCATTCTGTAATCCTTTTAACTGAGATGTTTGGATTTGTACAAACGCTCTTCTTGTTTGTGTGTGTTGCAGTGGGGAGGTGTCGATGTCATGTCTGCAGGGCCACGCTCTGTCCTTAACAAACTCAACATGGCAGCTGCTCCAGCACACAACCTCAGCAATTAAGACGTGGGCCCAGGACCTGCTGACACGTGCAGGATAACAGTAGATGATGTACAAACACAGTATACACACAGTGATGTACTGTACATACGCTCCCTGACCCAGTGTGAGGTGGTCATCCAGTGCTTTGGCTCCTCTGGTGACGTGATTGGACAATATGCGGTCGGGGGGAAAAGTCCCTCACAAAGACGTCTTTATTTGCTAAATTGAAATTTATCAACAATGTTTTTTTCTTTTGATTGATTTTTCTACTAATTTTCTTTCTTCACTGCTGGAAGCTGAGGTTGTATTTTTTTCTCTCTCCCTGAGTTTTCTACTGCAGATTTCAGCTGCTTTAACTTCCTGGATAAAGAGATTATATAATTTATAGAAAATATAGGTTTGTAGATTTATAAACCATTTTTATTTAAAAAAAAAAAAAAAAAACAGGAAACCTTTGTAAAGAGCAGGAAAAAGACATAGACAAACCTCTGAATACCATTAAATCTGTACTGGTTTTTCTCACTCCGCCTCCATTAAGCTGAGATGATGAAACCATTATTACCAGGAAACAGGAAGAAATTTTACTGGAGAGGATTTGATATGGAGAGATTGAACCAGACTCAGCCCACCTGCTGCTCCCGTCATCACCTCATCTCGTCGTCTTTTGCTTAATTTTTTTATTGTTTATTAGGCTTAAAATGCTCACTGAGCCAAAAGAAAATACAGTGTTTATGTATTTGGTTAATGCTATACTTGTGTCTGTGTGGCTCAACGAGTTTTGCATCTTGAACGGGATGACGTTCAGATCTGTGCCAACATCTTTCTGTAACAATGAAACATAAGAAAAGCTAAACATTTCTGACCATTACTTATCTGTCCTTGTACACAAGATCAGATGGATACTCAACAGCTAATGTCTTAATTTATGTAAATCATTTATAATAAAGACATCAACCCTCTTTGTTTTTTTATTGTTAAAGATCATTAGATTATACCATTTTATGAAGACACATGAACTTCATTAGGTATGCACTCTTTTTTTATTCGCTTTAATTGAAAAACATTTCATTCTTTGAGTACTATTGATAGGTTTTGAAGTCTTCCACGTCATGGACAAACGTAAGCCAATGTAGGCAAAAAAAGAGCTTTGATACACTGGTACACACAGATAGAAAATGGCCTCTGGGGGGCGCTGCAAAATATGTAAACTGCTACAACTTTTCATTAGATTGCTCCAAAATTTGCTGCACTCTAATGTATGAGCAAAATAAATCCAAAGTAAGGCCAAACCGACCAATCAGCGCTTACCTAATAGTCCATTGGACCAATCGCGGCCCGAGTTGGTGGGCTTACTTTTGACCAATCAAAGTCCAGCTCCCGGATCTCTTATAAACATGCGGAGTTAGCTGTTGTCGTTACGTCAAAACTACTTTAGCGAGCGGTGAGTGTGAACATATTTTCACTATTTACCGATAAAAGTGTGTCTGCGTACTATTGTGCTCATTAATAAACGTGTTTGTTAGAAATATCGGGCACACGTCAGAGACGACATATAATAACGGTGATATCGCCGCGTTTGAGCTAAAAGACTACGGCGCTAGCCGGTTTTCTAACAAGCCTTTAAAAGGCTTCCTGCTTTAAACAATAGCTGCAGTGCCATGTTGCCCCCGACCTCCTCCATCTCAGCTCCCGGTCCAAAGACAGCCGTTTTCCTGCGGTCAGTATCAGGTGTACGTGTACTTATCCAGGTATGATAGAGTTATGTGCTCCATCATGTAGTAGAGGGGGATTAGCTCAGATGGTAGAGCGCTCGCTTAGCATGCGAGAGGTAGCGGGATCGATGCCCGCATCCTCCAATTTTTATTTTGATTTTACAAAAAATATCTGATAATCAATCGTTTGAACATATCGCCTTTATAGGGATTTGCACAACCATAATTGTCTGTTTATAGCGCATTTTTGATTTAACTTTACCATTTATCGAGTATGAGTATTCGAGTAATGTATGTATGTGAGGGCTTTACCATTTGAGCTGTTGGAAAATGCCGGTCTGGCTCTGGTAAAGTTAAAGCAAAAATGCGCTATAAACAGACAATTATTGATGTGCAAATCCCTATAAAGGCGATATGTTCAAACGATTGATCATCAGATAATTTTGTAAAGCGAAAATAAGATTGGAGGATGCGGGCATCGATCCCGCTACCTCTCGCATGCTAAGCGAGCGCTCTACCATCTGAGCTAATCCCCCTCTACAAACATATATCCGGGAGATGGACTCTGATTGGTCCACTGGACTATCAGGTAGGTGCTGATTGGTCGTTTTTGGCTTACTTTGGCCTTATTTTGCTCATACATTAGCAGGCGCGCTCTATAGGATGGGGCCTGATTTTTGAGCCCCCCGTGCGCAAAAGGAGGGGTGTGTTTACGTAGTAGTGCATGTAGAATGCTCCTGTAATATTTTAGCGTACTGTACTTTACAGATTAGTGACAACATATTTATCGCTGTCGGTCTCGAACGCGCGTCCCATAACTTTACAACCGCATCCGCCATTCTTCCGCCTCATTGTATCCAGAATCCCTTATTGCAGAGCCGATTTTTTCATTCCAGAAAGTTACAATCATATCAAATTTGCTTTGATTCCATTATTGTTTGATTTGTTTACTGGATTACATTGATTGAAATAAATAAAGCATTTTTTCTCCCACACATCTACGCTGTGACTTTATTCCCAAACCTTTATTCATTTGTTAATAAGTGTGTTTAATCAGTGGTCTAATATGCTCCTAGTTAACAGTATGAAATGCAGTCCAAAATGCCCATATAAATTATAGAGTAATTAAAAAGATCATATCATTAGACCACCCCACATTTCTACAGTATCATGCTCCTTTTAATGGCCATAACTACCAAAGATGTATTGCTAGATTAAGTGTGGCTTCTTAATTTTTTCCACGAATAACTAAAAGCATACAATATTTGTATGGTCATACAAATAGATTAGGAGCATTTAGGCCTATGTTGTTGTGGATGTAACAGGTGCAGTTTTGTTGCATGAGATCTTGGCAATACTGAGTAGAACCAGTATTTAAAATAAAACTCACATTGGAGTTGAAGTATTAAACACCTGCCCTGATGTCCCTCTGACCCACAGGAGCCTTGTGCCCAAAGACGAGCAGCTGTGACCTCCAGTACCTCAAATCTTTGTTAAGTAAACATGGTCACTCCAGTCTCCGTGTAATTAAAAACGGTACAAAGAATCATTCAACAAATACACATTTATTTACCAAAACAAACCCCATATTAAACTTGAATGAATAAAAACAAATAATAATGTAGAAATATGTTATATTTAGTAATATACATTAAACATGACATAATAATGAAGTTAATAATGATAATTAAACGATAGTAATAATAATGATAATAATAATACTTAATATGTTATTTACAGTACAGGCTCGAGAAGTTAACTTACATGGAATATTTACATTTTGACAGTAGTATTACAGATTGTTTTTTTTACAAATTTACATATGTACAGACTAATATACATTTACAAGTGTAAATCCAGATCCACATCCCAATTTTTTGCATTATGGTGGAGGATTTTCTGGTTTCCCCTTTTTACGCAGCTCATTCAGCCACTCCTCTAAAGTTTTGCCTCCTGATGAACTTGGGCAAAAGGTGGCACTGCCAAAGCGGCTATGTCCAAACTCTCTGGTTTTGGGCTGCCCACAGTTGGTGCACCTATTAAATTGGACTTGGCGCACATATTTTCTTTTGCTACATCCACTGGTCTCTTCCTCTGCCCTGCACTT
>JBAMHV010000024.1:17603424-17615209 GCA_037177535.1 Pseudomugil gertrudae
CCTGATGGAGGCCACCTCTCTCCAGCTTTTTGTCCTCAATCAGAGGACTCTCAGTCAGTGGTATGCTCAGTGCCTTTCTTATTTCCCATTGACATTTGAAGGAAAGAGCAAAGCAGCATTTTACAGTGTTGCCATTTTATGGTTGTAGGTTCAACCGAAGGGAGAGCACTCTGGAGCTCAGTGTCCTCTCTCAGGGTCTTGCTGCAGAGGACCGCATCGTCGTGGCCAGCTCACAGCTTCCTGTTCCACGGGAAAGGCTGGATAAGGCTCCCTCCACATCAGGGCCCCATCACCAGTTTGTCCTCCCTCCAAACAGGGCAGGGCAGGCTCCCAGATTGCGGCCAGGCAGACGGCCTGCTAGTGCCACTGTCGTGCGGCCCATCGCCTCAGCAGCTCCTCCTCTCCCAGCTCCTGCATCTCTGCCCCGGTTCATTGTGGTGGACCCTGGCTCCATGATGACTGGAGAAGGTCCAACGCAAGCACCAGTGGTTCCGGCTGCTCCTGTGTCTGTGTCCCGCTTCACACAGAGGAACAGGAAGTGCAGGGCAGAGGAAGAGACCAGTGGATGTAGCAAAAGAAAATATGTGCGCCAAGTCCAATTTAATAGGTGCACTAAGTGTGGGCAGCCCAAAACACGCGAGTTTGGACATAGCCGCTTTGGCAGTGCCACCTTTTGCCCAAATTCCTCAGGAGGCAAAACATTAGAGGAGTGGCTGAATGAGCAGGGTAAAAAGGAGAAACCAGGAAACTCTCCACCATAATACTAAAAATCTGGATGTGGATCTGGATTTACACTTGTAAATAATGTATATTAGTCTGTAAATATGTAAATTTGTAAAAAAAAAAATCTGTAATACTACTGTCAAAATGTAAATATTCCATGTAAGTTAACTTCTCGAGCCTGTACTGTAAATAACATATTAATATTAATACTATCATAATTATTTATCATTAATAACTTCATTATTATGTCATGTTTAATGTATATTACTAAATATAACATTATATTTCTACATTATTATTTATTGTTTTTATTCATCCAAGTTTAATATGGTGTCTGTTTTGGTAAATAAATGTGTATTCGTTGAATGATTCTTTGTACTGCTTTTAATTACACGGAGACTGGAGTGAGCCATGTTTACTTAACCGAGATTTGAGGTACTGGAGGTCACAGCTGCTCGTCTTTGGGCACAAGGCTCCTGTGGGTCAGAGGGACATCAGGGCAGGTGTTTAATACTTCAACTCCAATGTGAGTTTTATTTTAAATTCCTGTTTCTCATCATGCAACAAAAGTGCACCTGTTACATCCACAACAAAATAGGCCTAAATGCTCCTAATCTATTTGTATGACCATACAAATATTGCATACTTTTAGTTAGTCATGGAAAAAAGTAAGAAGCCACACTTGATCTAGCAATGCTGTAGAAATGGGGGATCTTTTCAATTACTCTATCATTTAAATTGGGCATTTTGGACTGCATTTCATACTGTTAACTAGGTGCATATTAGACCACTGATTAAACACACTTATTAACAAATGAATAAAGGTTTGGGAATAAAGTCACAGCGTAGATGTGTGGGAGAAAAATTGCTTTATTTATTTCAATCACTGTAATCCAGTAAACAAATCAAACAATAATGGAATCAAAGCAAATCTGATATGATTGTAACTTTCTGGAATGAAAAAATCTGCTCTGCAATGAGGGACTATATTCTGGATACAACGAGGCGGAAGAATGGCGGATGCGGTCCTTCAAGTTATGGGACGCGTGATCGAGATAAATACGTTATCACTACTCTGTAAAATACAGTAAGCTAAAATATTACAGGAGCATTCTACATGCACTACTATGTGAACCCCGACCCTCCTTTTCTGTTATTTACGGCGTTTTCGCGTGTCCGTGTGGGGTTCAAAGATCAGGCCCCAGCTAGCGACGCGTAATCTTTTAGCTTAAACGCGGCGATATCACCGTTATTATGTGCCGTCTCTGACGTGTGCTCGATATTTCTAACAAACACGTTTATTAATGAGCACAATAGTACGCAAACACACTTTTTATCGGTTAATAGTGAAATATGTTCAAACTTACCGCTCGCTAAAGTAGTTCAGACAAGTTTTGACGTAACAACAGCTAACTCCGCAAGTTTATAAGAGATCCGGGAGCTGGACTCTGATTGGTCAAAAGTAAGCCCACCAACTCGGGCCGCGATTGGTCCAACGAACTATTAGGTAGGCGCTGATTGGTCGGTTTGGGCTTACTTTGCTCACACATCAGAGTGCAGCAGAAGCGAGAGGTAGCGGGATCGATGCCCGCATCCTCCAAGCTTCTAGTTATTTTAAAGCACAATGCTACATGCAGCTATTTCATTATTAGCATTTATTTGCATATTCATCAAAGTACAAATACTGCTATTAGCCCTTTCCCAAAGTAACTGTTTCAGAAGGTTCTGACTAGGCCAAGAAACAATTTAGTAATTCCTTTGGAACAAGGATATATATTGAATGTTTTTATTTTATTTATTGTAAATTTGAAATGTAACGTTTTAGACTGCTATCTTGGCCAGGCTTCCCTTGGAAAAGAGATCTTTGCCTCAATGGGACTGACCTGGTAAAATAAAGGTAAAAAAAAAAAAAAAAGCAATACCCCTTCACTCACACTATTTATGTATCTAGTGGATTGCCCTTCAGGGATAAATAAAGTTGTTTGATTGATTTAATGATTGTGGTTGTTCCAGAAAAAAGACCTCAATGTGTTTGTTATCATGGCACAGCAGATGTACGGTTTCAATAAACTTGCTCAATTATTTTTATTCAAATCTGAAATGCAGACAGAAGAGCACATTGAAAATGAACATGTTGGACTGACTTATTAAAACATACATATAACCCTTTCAACATCATCTGCATGGCTGTTCTGTTAACAGATCACTTCTTCCCTCAAAAGAAGACTTTTTATTCCTGTCATCATCTGCATCCTCCTTCTGTGATGAAGAGGTCAGCCATCTCTGTCTGAACGTAGTTTCTGAACTGCAACGTGGCGCGCTGCTCATTTCTGGTTTGCTTTCTGCTCCAAGTGTCCAAAAGCCAAAGGATCCATTAGTCTTTTTTGTGTTATTTCAATTTCTGTGCAGAATCACAGCAAGTCAAAGCAGCAGGTGGTCATCCCAACAGCACAGCGTCTGTTTGCTGTTTTTCATTAATGCTTCACATGAAGTCATCTGAATCGTAGCCGTCCTGTAGACAGCAAGCCAAACAAAATCAGTTAGAAACATTCTACTGGCGATGAAATCCACCTGACTGACCAACCATGTTCAGACTGTGTTATCTCTTTGTTAGTCCTACCTCATTAGTCGTCATGTTTTCACCCTTCATCAGTGAAGTATAATTTCTAGAGACAATAAAACACGGAATAAAACAAATACACTAATGATTAAATAATTTAACATGAAATTAAATACAGCAACAAGTGCCTCAACCCACTTAAGATCCTCCATTTCCTTTTTCTTCTTCTGCTCCTCCTTCTCTCTCTTCTTCTGCTCCTGAAGTTGCGCTTTCTTCTCGTTCCTCTCCTCTCTGTCCCTCGACTCCTTCTCTGCCGCCAGGTCCGGGAAGCGCTCTGCTTTTGTTTTCTCCAGGCGGTTTACAATCTCATTGATCTTCTTCTCCACTGCTACAATCTTCACCTGCAAGAAGAAGCAAATATTTTATGCATGAGTATAAAACATAAATTACACTTGTGTTAGATGCTTTTTGGTGTTTATCAGTGATCTGCTAGCCTCTTTCTGCCGGTGGAAACCAATCTGTCCAACATCCATGTCTCCTGTTTTCTTCAGGTTGGCCCACGGTGTGTAGACCACGTTGATGTTGTTCATTTTACAGCCTGTCAGGATACAAGCAGCATCAGTGTGATGCACAAAGATGACACACCTAATGACAAGATAGGCTTTGGCCTGATCTTACCTTGGATGCTGTTGTTTTTTACCAGCTGTGCACAGTCTATCAGCACCTCTGAAGGGATATCATCTATGGTCTTTCCCTAAACAGTCACACATCTAAGTGTAAACTTGGATTTGAATGAATACTTTTCAGAGTTACTAGTTGAAATCACTCCTTACCTTTGGCATTCTTAGATAAACGTGAGCTGAAGACAGTTTGTCCACATGAAACCTGGGTGTGAAGGGGAAAACTGTTATGTTTAAATAACAAAATGTCATAAGTTATCATTTTTAAAAAGGGGTAAAGATCACAAAACAAACACAGTTAACAAAAAAACAGAAATTTAGCTTCTAAAATGATAAATTAAAACATGGATAAGAAGAATTAAGAAGGAAACTTACCAAATGTCTTCAGGCCATCCATACTTGATAAGATCCTCATCTGTAGATAAAAACAGGCTTGTGTTAGGAGATACTTTGCCATAATATGTGGTGCAGCAGAAACACAACAATCAGAACAAGTATTATAGTTTGCATGAGTATGTTTGATAAATCCATATAAATTTTACTTTCATATTTGTCCTTTCCCATATAGATCGTAAAGGGACGGTCCACCGCTGTGGAGGAAACAAAAAACAAAAACGCTATTACACTGTCATGTAAAAAGGTTTTTCAGAGAGAGCAGACTAAAGCTAACAACGATGCTAACCAAACAGCTACCTTACTCACCTACACTTGTGAAGTAAAACACCATTTTAAGGTAATCAAAACCGGTAGAAAATGAAGGAAAATAAGTTTATAATGTGAGAACCAGGCCGCTATTTGTTATAATGACAAAATACCATACCGAAATACCAACTGATTACATTTACTGTCACTTTGTACATGTACAAATTGACCCCGGAAGTGGTTAGCCAGCTGTGTGAAGCTACATGTTAGCATGCATATACAGGAAGCGGATATCTTATTATACAAAATAAAACCGTCTGGTAATACGAGAAAGTACTACACTGAAAATATTTGTGTTATCACTGTGTTGTGTGAAGATTGCAATGAATTATGCGTAAATGTGTAGTGTTCAGGTACAGCGACTCCGGAGGTATTTTTGATCATATTGTTTAGTCTTTTTAAGTCTCTTATTGATACTGCTGCTCAAACAAATGTTGCAAAGCTGATTGTACTTTCCCCAGCAGACTTGTAGAAGACATGCAACATATTAAAGCAAACATTGAATCTCAGCTTTCTTTAAAAGTATCATTTGTCATCTCTTGTAGATTGTTTCTGTCTGAACACTTAATTTCTTCACAGTAATTAATTTACTCTTGTTCCTGCAGATGACAGGACTTGAGTTTCATCTTTATTTTTCTTATTTCACAAACAGTTAAAAGCATAGACTGTATTAAAAAAGTTAAAAGGTAAGAAACGTATGTAGGCTTTTATTACAGTGAGATTTTCAGTAAATGTATAGTTTCCGCTTCCGCTCGGGTTATGCCACTATTTTTGGATCAGCGCGCGCTGTTCGAAAACACAGAAGAGAAACGCGCGCGGAGGTAGCAGCTGCCCCGCCAGAGACTGCAACACTTATATCGTTTTATGCTGCTTGACAGATATTATTTAGGTGAGTTTAATTAAATGTTTTTCAGGTGCTGTGTGTGGTGTTTGATTATTTGCTTGTCATCTTTACAAAAAACAAACGTACTTGTTTTTTGGTTATCAATGTGCGTCATAACTAGTTGAGTTTACCGCTTGATCCCCTCCTTAAAACACAAAACACACGGTCAATTACTGTTAATATAATCCGAGGAACACTATTGATCGTCACCGAAACGCTTGTTAGCTTGTAGTTTAGACCGAAGTCGCCTTTGCATTTAAGCTAACAATCCCGCCAATTATGCGCTTATTTTATCCTTTACTTTAAACGTTTGCGCTTTATCTTTGCTATATTTTTTCTAAGCTAACGCATTTGTGCAGACATAATTTTAATAAACTGGTGTCTAAAATCCTGAGAAACTGCACTATGAAACACAGACCTTGTAGATGCAAATGTTAACATAGTCCTTAAATCATACATCGCTACTTTTTTGGCATACTCCATAAGTAAATGTTACTAATTCAGTCATTGGATGCGTTTTTGTGCTTTGTTGGATGTCTAGAAAAAAAAAACCAAACTACTCTGACTAAATAAATGAGTGACTGAGATAAAAAAAAAAGGCAAACTTCTTAATTTTGGTCCTCTCTGTGTAATGTCATGTGTGTAGGTGAGCTTTAACAATGATACCCACCACCAGGAAGCGAAAGTGCTCTCCTCTGGACTCTGACAGGTAAGATGTAAAAACACCTGGTTTAGTTTTTAATATCTGATGTTATTTACTATAATCTTTTAATGTCTGTGTGTGTTTTGCATTTCAAATCATTTAGTGGAAACTTGACAATCGCTGAATTTATTCTGTGGCCCTGTTGTTTTTGTAACTTAAATATCAGCCATCCAACCAAAAGGAGCATCAGAGAGGAGATTTCATCTTTGAAAAGGAGATCTCCAAGGAAGAAACTTGGGGACAAATCGCCACAGAAGTCCTCACGTGGACCAGCAGGTACCTAACAAAGATCTCGTCTTTGTGATTGGCAGAACTCGTATCACTTTAAGTGTCCGCTGTGGTTGGAAAGATGTTTCTCATGTTTCATTATCCTTGCTTCGCCAGACTCACCAGCCAGATCGCCTCGTAAATCTCCACTGAAAGCCACTGTGATGACGAGCTACTTCTACGGGAAGCAGAAGACCCTCTATCTCACTCCACTGGAGAGGAAGGTCATCAAGCAATGTCTGCCTTCTCCTCCCTCTGCACCTCCCTCTTCTTCCCCTTTGGTCAAAAAGCCGAAGAAGAAAACTAAAAAGAAAGCCAACAACCCTGGAAAGAAGTGTGTGGGGTCAAGCAAAGGTAGAAAAATGGAAGTTAAGAACTACACCAGATCTACCAAGCTGCCCAAACTCACCAGCAGGTTCGTTTTGTTGTTTGTGTTTCAGTTATTAGCTTTGTATTTGTGTTTCTGCCACATCATGCCATTGCTTCTATCTTCTATTTGATGTTTTTCTAATCTTTGACATTTAATCGGACAGTGTTACTGCAAAACCACCACCACCCACTACTGCACCTGTAGGCAGCAAACCAGTAGAGTCCAAGAATACCACCACCTTCATCTTCAGCTCCCTGAAGCCCAAGCCGAAGATCTTTGTTGGGGCCGCTTTCTTTTGCACGGGGAAGAAACAGACATCCATATTTAAGAAATTTGCTACAACTTCTTCATCCAAGCCAGCCAAAAAGAAGACTGTGGTGCCGCAGGCGAGGAAGGAAAGGGGGCAGCAGGGGCCTCAAGGAACAAACCAGCAGCAGGAAGAACCAGTTCAGGTAGATTTAGTTGCTCTGTGGGAATAATTTATCATTTTATCTTTTCACTTAAACTTGTAGCAGTACTGTACGGTTTTTCTTCATCAGATATCAGTATATTAATGTTTGTCTTGCCTGTACGAAGGAGGTGAACCAACAGGGCCCCAAGCAGGGAGTCAAGTTTGATCCCACAGACTGGGATGACTCTTCTGATAAAGAGCCACAAACACCACAGCCAATAAGGTGCTTAGTTTAATTTAGCCCTTTTTTGTTCCTCTTTTTATCTCTACTTTAAACTTTGCATCATTTCTTTGTTTCCTGGTCGCTGCTTTTCAGCTGTTGGTTCTGGGAAAAATGCATTGATCCACGTCTTCCTTTTCCAGCTCACCTCAAGTGTTAAAAACGTTTGGAATCACGCAGGATCTTAAGATCGTGTTGTCCAGGACCCCTTCGCCAGGTTCATCCACGTCCCCCAGCTGTCTGGTGAATATCTGACATGTTCAGAAATCTGTGCTTGGAGTTTCTGGGCTTAACCTGATGGTCGTGGTGTATATGTCCCTTTTATCACCCTTTTTTTGGAGTAAATGATATAGATGATAACTTGCTGAACTTATTTGCAGTGGAGGTGATGGTATGTTGTCAACAATTTGTTTTTCCAGAGCGTCTCTGAGGACACTTTGGACACTGCTGCCTCCAGCCCTCCCAAAGGTTTGTGCTTTTATCTAATTAACAGCAATGTAGTCTTTAAATATTCCTCTTTTCTCTTATGATGGGGTTTTATTTGGTCTTCCAGACACTGCAGCCATGTATCCCATATTTGGTTCAGCCTCAAAAAGGTGAGACGTGGACTCAATCACTCATTTCTGTGCTGCTACATCCAGCACAACATGGTCCGAGCACGGCCTCTGCTAATATTATAAACGTTTAGTGTGTTTCCTGATGAGGGTTTATTGTTTTTTGCAGGTTAAAGAATGCCGCTCTGAAGACTCCGTTGTCCTGCAGCACTCCCTCCGGCTCTGCAGCGTCTCTACCGGCTCCAGCGACGGCCGAACGAAGCGTTCGCAGGAGGAAGGAGAAACAAAGCAGTGACCAGCTCATTATTGTAAGTGATTCTATTTTTTTCTCCCCAACTTAAAGCAAAATAAACTTCTGTTTTTTTTATTTACAAACAGCATTAAACTTTAATATTAAGGCAGAGAATAGAAAATCATTTTAACTGTATGTTGTAAACACTGTCTGATGTCCCAAACACAGAATCCAACAGGATAAAGTAACTGCATTACATCATACTGTCATATTTATAAAATCAATGATGCATTATGGCATCAAGTTGCTTTTATTTAGGCAGCATTTAAACAAAGTACCAACACCAGTTCAAATATCAAGTTAAAAGTGACTTCCATACCAGTCCACGTTGCTTTGTTGTTGCTCTCTACAGAATGAATCACTGGAGCTGAGCCCGAGAGGAAGGGCCTCATCTGTTACAGGTCTTCCTCATTACACGCTCATTGTCTGAACTGTTTACAGGACGCTGGCCAGAAGCAGTTCGGAGCAACAACCTGCAGCTCATGTGGGATGGTTTACAGTGCGGACAACCCAGAGGATCATTTCCAGCACACCCAGTTCCACCAGAGATTCCTCAACTCTATCAGATTTGTTGTAAGACTCCCACTTTTTGACCTTTTGACGGACAGAAATGTTGTCACATCAGTTTGTTTTTTTTTTTTTTTCTTGTTTAAAAATGGTGAACGCTGTTGGTTTGTTTTCATGGGGAGAAATGAGTAAAATTAGTGTGAACTGTTGCTTGAAGCTGCAGCCTTTTCCCTCGGTTGTTTCCAGGGCTGGAAGAAGGAGCGGGTGGTCGCCGAGTTCTGGGATGGAAAAATTCTCCTGGTCTTACCAGATGATCCCAAATACGCTGTGAAAAAGGTGCACACCTGCACACTCTGCTCATACTTTTGGTTTCCATTAGTTCATGTCGCTTTAAGGGAGAATATAAAGTGTTTTTTATTTTTATTGCTTCCTTGTTTGGTTTCAGGCCGATGATGTTCGTCGTGTCGCGGACAATGAATTGGGTTTCCAGCAGGGGGTTCTCAGCAGACCAACGCAGGCTAAAACCTACCTTTTCATCAACACAGAGCAACTGGTGGTGGGATGTCTTGTTGCTGAACCCATAAGACAGGTATGTGTGTGTACACTAGCATCTCTTTTCATGTCTTCCAGTTAGACCAGTGTTTCTCAAACTCTTTCAGTCCAAGAACCATTTAACCTTTACAACAAGAACTCATGGACCACCTGACTCTAAACATCCCAGGAACAATATGCTAATATAAACCATTCACAAGTTTACAACACAAAATGCAGCTTTTACCATATTTTTATTGTAAAATATCTGATCTTTTTTTATTTTTTCCCTCTCCTAAGCCACTGCTCCATTGTTACTTAGATATAAGACTGGGTTGGTGTCGCAAAACTGAGTGTGACAACGTTATCAGTTAATTCATATAGATTCAGATTGTTGTGTTGTTCACTTTACGGACCACCAGGGGGCGCTCACGGACCACTAGTGGTCTGGGGACCACACTTTGAGAAATGCTGTGTATCGCCACTTTTGTATTCCGTCACTTCTGTTCTGAGTCGGTGCATTTTCCATATCGTTTAATCTGATTTGGGGTCGAAGGGAAGCCTTTTATTTGGATTTACTTTACAGGATCGTTGTTGAACTGATAGACGATGACTTTCTCCCTCAGGCTAACAGAGTCCTCGAGCAGCCAGATCAATGCAAAGATATGAGAAAGGATGACTTCATGGAGCGACACCGAGCCTGGTGCTGCTCCATTGTCCCAGAAACGGCTCTGTGTGGGATCAGCCGGATCTGGGTCTTCAGCCTGGCCAGACGGCAGGGCATCGCAACCCGCATGCTGGACACGGTCAGGTAAGACGTGCTGAATGTTCACTTACTCGTCCTTACATTTTTCCAAAGCTGGGACGGGCGTACCATCAGTGTGATGGAATTCTATGAAATGTTTGTGTTTTTTCTAGGAGCACATTCATGTTCGGCAGTCATCTAACCAAGGAGGAAATCGCCTTCTCAGATCCGACTCCTGATGGCAAACTGTTCGCCACGAAGTACAGCAACACGCCGACCTTCCTTGTTTACAACTTCATTGCATAAAGATGGATTCAGATCAGACAAAACGCTCATTTTCAAGCTTCAGGCAGTTAACGTTGCCTCTCATGCAAAGCTGTTCAGGTCGTTCCCGTCAGTTAGATCAGGTTTTAGCTTGGTTGTATAATTATAATGCAAGTTTGTGTTCCAGATGATGAAGAGTAGAGGTTTTATATGTTCTTGAGGCATCACATAGTATTTATTCAGAGCTGCTTGATCCACTGAATGTTAAGCAGTTTATTTTCTTTTTCCAGTGAGGAGCTGAAAACCACTTTGCAGGTTTGTTTTTATGCTTTGGTTTCTTTCCTTCACCCTGTGGTACCAGCTCGAGAATCTCTGGGCACACTGGGAGACATGTTTAAGTCCAGAGACATGTTGAAAATGGTTGCCATCATTTAGACATTTGTTGTACATATTAATGATTGTACTGCGTTGTTGTGTTTGAAGCCTGCTTCTTTGCATTTCAAGCAGCAACTGTTCACTCTCTGTAGACCAGGAGTGCCCAAGTCCATCCTGCAGCTAGATGCAACCCTCCTCCAGCATACTAGAATCTGATGAATGAGCTGAGTGACATGTGGTTGAGGGAATTGAGCTATTTGATGGAAGTGTTTGGATAAAGGTTGCATCTAAAAGTTGTAGGATGGATCTTGAGGACCAGACTTTGCCACTCCTGTAGTAGAGAACGCTTTAATAAAGAGGTGTTACCCATTCTGTGTAAACGTCTTATTTACATAGTAAACTGCAGTTAACATGAAGACAAAGGTTTTCAGTATTGGTCATTTATCAGATCCAGGAGAACTTTATTCAGTCTTATGAGGGCTTTCTGTGTCAAACACAGTTTACTTAAACTGAGTCATTGTGCAGAACGTGATGGATTAAAGCCGTCCTATGATGAAACAATTAAATCTGAATGTTTTGCAGTCAAGATGTTTACAAAGAAACTTGTGGAACTTAATTAAATAACTTTTTAGGAAAGATTTTCCATTTATTAACCAGGATGCTGACATTTAAAAGGTGTTTTAAAGTTTCAGGATTAGATGAAACTGAAAATTAACATTTTTTTTAAACCTGAAACAGTTTTTACACGCTGGTTTGGTTTAGTTTCATGGGATTGTGGGAAATTGAGTGCATTTACATACAATCAGCTGACTGGTCCCTTTTCATTAAAACATTTAATTTCCAAACTGGTACAGAAAACTATTTTAAACATGTCACTTGCATGCCGGTTCGAATCCTGGTGTGAGCGGGGCTCCAACCGGGATCCTTTCTGTGTGGAGTTTGCATGTTCTCCCCGTGT
>JBAMHV010000024.1:17629549-17649952 GCA_037177535.1 Pseudomugil gertrudae
GAGCTTCTGGACCAGCGTCTGCGGTATAATGGTGTTAAATGCTGAGGTGAAGTCCACAAAGAGCAGGCGGACATAAGTCTTTGTTCTCTAATAGGATATAACATGCAAATGGAAACACTTACCGTATTTTCACGACCACTAGGCGCACCGTACCAAAAGGCGCTTTTAGTTTTATCCTTAAAATTTGAAAAATGATTTGAGATAAAAAGTTGGCGATAAGATAGACATGATGGGCGGAGAAATTCCATTTTTTTTATTTTTTAATTTTTTTAACTAATTCTTTAACTTGTTCAAACTGTATGGGTTGTTGCTCAGAGCACTATTTTTATTACATCACCATGACAACATTCATTCTTCAGTTTGCTGGCAGGAATAAATCATCTAAACTATTAGTTCTGTAAGTTTGTTTTATTTCTTACAAAACTTTAATAAAAAAAAGCAGGATATTACAAAATGCTCTGTATACAGTTACGCATCCTCGGTCTTTTTTATAGTCACACATTGTCTTTTTGCTCACAAGGTTTTTCTAAATGTAAATGTTGCTTTTTAACAGCCGGATATCTAAAATATCAACATTGCATCTAAGCTAAACCATGTGCATATGTTACCATAGCAACATAAAGAGAAACCGGCATCTTGCTGCGTCTCCATGCAGCTGTGCAAAGGATGGAAATGAGGCTTGTGCTGCATGAGGAAGGTGCTGCAGTGCAAGCCAGGCCCACTGCTGCATTTGATACCACGGCTGCTCCGCTCATGCACCGTCTCATTGTTTTATTATTTTAATGATTTACTTTGGATCTTTACACATGTACAGCTCTGGTTGCATGTCTGTGTAACTTCTGCTTGCACCAGATTTATGGCACTTCTATCCAAATAATTCTTAGACCATCAAAACCCTCTGTGGGATCTTGATGTACGCAGCAACAGATGGGTTTAGAGGCGTTGCATGCAGATTTTCAGGGTCTTATGAAATAAGGGTAAAAGCACTTTTTTTGTAGAAAATCCCTCAATCACAGCTTGTTAGATTGTTAGAGGCCAACTCTTCTGAGCAAAGGAAATGAATCTTGACGATTAAAGTCTGCGTTTTCTCAATAACTATTGTGTAATTGATCACAACTGAACGCCAACAAATCATAAGAATAAAATGCAAAATTTGAAAAGTAACTCAAGTAAATGTTTTTAAATGGTCTACACGAGGGCTTATGCATTGAGGCTGCTATGTTTCTGAAACGGACATGACTCTGTGCAGCTCACATGATAAACTTTTAAACATTCTGTGATATGTTGGGTTGCACTGTCACCTCTTAGCATGGCTGAGGCCTTTCTGGAGTTTGCATCTTCCCGTGCATGCGAGTTCTGTCTCAACAAATCTGCTTCCTTCCAGTTAAAAACATGCTTGTTAGGATAACTGGTGCTTCTACGTTCTTCCTAGGGGTAACGTTGAATTGCTTGCTTCCCTGTGTTGGCCTTGTGATGGGCTCATGACTTGGCTGCACTTTTCTCTGGACAGCAGTGAAGCCTATGTCGACTCCCATGTTAACGTCCAGCTTCACATGTTTACAGCCTGGTTTAGTAAAACCTTTTTAGGTTTAATAGGTCACGTTTAGCTTTGACAACTATCAATTCAATTCAACTTTATTTATATAGCATCACTTCATGACAGTGTCATCTCAGGGTGATTCATAGACATCACGTTGAGCAATTTCATGAAAAATAGTCTAGATAAGGGAAACCAAAAGATTGCATTGACTCTTGACGTTGATCCAATCCCCATCCTGAGCTGAATGAGGCGACGGTGGGAAGTATAAAAGGAAGTGAGAACCCAGCTCAGGGAGGGCAGACATCTGACTGGCAACTATCAGGGGGGGAGAATATTTTATTTAAACATGTTTTTTAGATGTTTCATCTTGAAATTAAGCTACATTAAGGCTGTGTCCTTTTTGATTGACGGATATCTGCTGGCAAGAAGGCAGGGGAGGGGCGCTTTAGCTCGCCCACCTATGATGGCAGTTGGATCCAACTTATCTCAGTTAGTTTTATAGACTGTAGTAAACCATCCACCTCACAGCTTCCCTCTGAGAGAAACTTTTTTCTTTTCTCCCCATTTTTGTATTTTTACGTGGCAACCACCCACTTATGCTCTTCAGATACCTACGGGTGATGTCATGGGACATATCGTTTTATTGACGGTCTGTAGGTGTATCCTATGGCCGGGTGGATTGTACAGACTACATCCTGTTACTTAGTTCTGCATTTCTGAAGGGCTCGGATACATGGCTATCAAACATATGTCATTAGAGGTTTACATCTGGTTAGGGTTAGGCACATAAATCCCCTTAATCACTTGCTTAGGTTTTGGCATCGAAAGCTACTTGACTTGGCTTTAAATAAACCCTCTAAAACCAACTTTTGTATGATTATAAGTGGATGAGGAGTACTGTCCCATTGTCACAATACAATGAAAAAAGTTTCTCTAGTTATTTTGGATAAAAGCAGAAAGCATTACCAGGAAGTGTGAGATTGTGATTTTGATTAATCTTTGAAGTAAAGTTACTTTAAATCATGCAAAGAGGAAAAACTAGTTAAAATCATTGAGTAGTACTGATGTTTGGGGTCATTACTGAAAGATTTATTCCTCCCATACCATCATATAACTGGATCTCCAAGACCGGAAAGATGGGAACTTGTTAAACAACCTCTAAACTAAAAGAAAATTAATGTAAAAAAATCGGTCTAATGTATTTTCTTGTCTCTATGCCGTTCCCCAGATCCCCAGAGAACAACATCCCCAGTGCCAGCAGCCACAGGAAGATCTCCAGAGTCTACCTACGGTCCAGTAAGACGTCCCCCCACTAACAGGAGGGGTGGTCCAGCTCTGGCGTGCCGGCCACCAACCGAATGCAGGTGCATGGGGAAAAATTCATCCCGCATTCAGGGGCTGGGGTCGAGCCTTCTTTAAGTAAAAAGGCCAGGTCCAGTGCTGGCAATTGCACACCTGAGGCTGGTCCTCAGGTGTAGAGCTGGCCAGGACATTAAATGGTGTAAAATGTTGTTTTTGCTGCTTGATTCATTAAATATTTGTGCTAAATTTTCACATACACTCCTGGTATTCATCCTCTTCAGCAGTATGACACAAATATGTGTAAAAAGACAGCTTGGATATATAAACGCTATTTATAACTTGTATAAATTATATAATTTATGTAGCATTTATAAATATAAATGCTACATAATGCCTCTGAATTTAAAAAATCATGATGAAATCAACAAAACGATAAGATACTAACTGCTTTAAATCATGAATATCATAAGTACCTAAAACCTGAAGTTAGTGTTGCAAATCATCATCCTGGAGTTTCTGACCAGAACATCTGATCTCCATCTTCCCCTCGTTTCTTACGTAGACATGTTGTCGCTCATTACATCTGTTTCCCACGAAACCTAAAGTTACGATCATCTTTAAACTTTACGGTCACATGAAGGTTGAAATTGATCCTTAAATTGGAAAATACACATTGATAAACACCATTAAATTGGGTAAACAAATGTATCACGACTTTTCTTATAATATAATCACATGCTTCATTACTTTCACACTTTGTCAGTTTATAAAACAGATTGTGAAAAGTAGGGTTATTTTTCTGTCATGGTGTCTGAAATCGCATGATGTAATCTTAGATTACAAAATATTATTAAAAACAACCTCCCTAAAAGATACCAGACACTGGCATATATCTTTACAGCTGCATACAGGGGAGTAACTAATAGTATAATATAACTGGGGGGTAAATTTTCTTTATTTTTTTTTAATATGATGGGAATCAGAGAAATTAATGTCAAATCAAAGGGTTAAGTAACTCATCTGAAAATATACAGTGTATGTGAATTCCAGATTGTCTGAAACCAAACCCAGCTGTGATGTTAGTCCCTGATGCTATCTGGAGGTCGTCCCTTGGAAGAAAATAAAGTTTCCCTTAAATTTCCCAGACTTTTTGGTCACAGCTCTCTATGATGTAAGGCTGACCAATGAACGGAACAGAATGGGGAGAGATGGAAGGAGAGATAGATCTCACCTCTGAGACTCTCCCTTGACGACATCTGGCTCGAATATCTTTCCTCATAAAACTTTAATATTAATCCCTGCTGCATTGTTGGGCACTGGTAAAGTAGTACCACTCAGCAGCGTCGGCAGGAGTTCCTAAACACCCGGGCAACGTCTTTCAGTCCATTTTCCCCTTCTGCATAAGATTTTTATTTATTTTGCTCTGAGAACTGACCAACAGCCCGTCCAATTAAGTTCTCACAAGTAAAATATTGACTGCTCAGAAAACTTGGAAATGAAGAACAGTGATGTTATCAGCTGAATCCATCCATGCAGCTTCATTTCAAACAACCACTGTGTGTTTTCACACACAGGCTTTAAGGTTAAATTGTCCAGTGCTTAAGGAGAAATGATAATTTTCACAAGCTTTTCATGTCTGAACTAAATATCATAAACAGAAATCAAACCTTGTTTTAAAGACATTTTTAAAGTCATTAGTGTTAAATATCTGATGTCTGAAAAGAGGTGATTTATTTTTTACAGGCGCTATTAGAGTAAAATCTTTAAACATTATAGAAACATTCTAATATTCCCCAGTTTTAGCTTCTTTTTGTTGACTCTCAGGATAAAATGTGACATTATTTTTACTAGCATATAAAGCTCTCTGTAACGAAGCTCGATTGTACCTTTAAATTTAGTAAAATCAGCTCCCAGTTTGGGTTTAACTTTAAGATTAGGCTCAAAACTTCCCTTTATCGGGATCCTTAGTCATACTGCTATAAGCTTACAGGTATCATGCGCTAAGCATTTCTTATTTTTTTCATTTATTAAAGTCATAACTTGAGCCTCTTTATCTCTCAGCAGGCATCTCTGGCTGAGCCTCATGGTGCTCGTTTAGCCCTCCGTCTTGTCCACTCCATCCCAACTGATGGAGACAGATGGCTGCCTGGTTTCGCTGATTTTTCTTCGAGGTAAAATGTTTTTTTTCCCCCTCTTCACTGTCGCACGCTGCCTTGTGCATGCTCAGAATAGGATGTCTCGTTATCTTTTCAGCTTATATGATCAGTTAATAAAAAATTTGAACAATTTTTAAAAACTAGATCATGATTAGACATCATTTAATATAACGAACTGCACTGCGTCTGTAAATGTGCTGCAGCATTAACAAACTGCAAAGCAGCCATGTCTGTTTATAGCAGTCTTTGTTGCTCCCTTCTCGTGTGTTTGTTCAAATATATTTTAGCATTAAGTGATTGAGAATCACATATCTGAGCACTTTTTCATCACAATGAAAGTTAAATGAAGTATGAGTTAAATAAATAATGGCATAAGTGTACGCTTTAAGCTTTCCTGCACAATGGTTTTACAAACCCTGTCCTTTGTTTAATCCATCACACCTCACACCAGTGAGGAGTCCAGTTATAAAATGCAACTACTTGCCATCATAACAGCTGAGTTATTTTTGACATGTTGCCATGCTGAAACAAAGAGAAAACAGTCTTACAGTGTTTTAGGGGAATAATTTCCTAAAGTAACACATGCTCCAGTCAGTGTGGTATGATGCACTAACTTATAAATGCTCTGCATAAACAATGCAAATGTCTGTGCAACCACTAAAAGAAGCAGATCACTCCAAAGTGTGCAAAAAAAGGTTTAAAGAAACTAAACGAAGCAGAGAGTAAAGAGATGTTTGGTGCATACCATGCCCGAAACGCCCCGTCTTGTGGACCTCTGTTGCTCCTCCGTACCCCAGCATCCTGCACACTACGTCTCCATCCTTTTTGTCCCAGACGTCGTCGCACACCGTCCCCCAGCGGCGTTCGTGAAAAACCTCCACGCGTCCTTCGTGAGGACCGGAGCCGTTCACCAACCGGACCAGAGTCTCCTCGACTGCAGAACACACACAGATGATGTTAAAATGATCTGTGCACGCACTGATATCCATTTTCATGTGTTTGGGTTCATGTGTTTGGATTCGAACAGGATTACATCAAAATTGTGGCATTTCCTGGTAAGATTTGAAGCTCATAGAGAGCAGATTATTTTTATTAGGAGTGTTTATGATGCTCTGTTAATCAAACAAATATGTAATCAAAGTCAGATGAATTTATCCTCGTATGTTGAAGCCAATTTTTTCCCCATAAACCACAGAAACTTTCTTTGATTCGACCAACAAATGAAACTACTCTGGTAATTGCTGTTTTCTTTCCCCCTCACATGTGGGTGATCTAATCAGATTAGGGCTTTCAAACTCAGTCCTTAATTAAAGTTATCATTGAATGAACAAACCATAATCTGCAGTTTTAATGCACCTGTCAAAGCATTTTTAAATTCATAGCTTCCTGCTTTGAAACTTGCATAGCATATAATTACCCAGTCACCTTATTGGGAAAGTAAAAGCAACAATCTGCATGTAAATACAGAGGGAAGCGGAGAATACATGGTAGAAAGCAGAGAAACTGTAAGACAAATGGATAAATTCCAGACTTTAGGCAAGAATTTATGAACTCTTACTGGAAACTTGAGACAGCAAATGAGGTCAAGCTGAAGATTTTGTTGTCATCACTAAAAAAAATACTTTGTCAGCTGACTTATTGTCCCAGTCGAGTCTCTGTGAGGCTGGAGATCTAAGCTGAGATCCACTACGGCCAAGAACTCGTCTTTAATTACAGAGAAATGTGAGTTTGAGTGTTAGAAACTCAATGGATCTGCATTTCACCCCATGTTCTTGGAACTATGCAGCAGCTGTACTCATATAATGGACTTGATTTATCACCTTTCAGAGGGCAGAAAGGAAATGAGAATGAGAGGTAAACATTCACACACACACACACACACACACACTCACAGCTACAGTATTCTGGCCTGCTCATCACTGGTGAGACTGTTGACAAAGTGCTGGCGAGTAAATCCAGACACCCCATCTACACAGGATATTAGTCTCATCAGACAATCATAAATTCTGATTGTGTATTATTTAAAATCTCGTTATTCAGTCAAATATTTTGCATTCGCTAGCTTGTCATAATTTAACCTCCAACGTTACATGATACGATCAAAACTGCACATTTTTATCACCCATTTTCAGTTGCCAGCAAAAATACATCCTCATTAAAATGTGCATATTTGCATCGAACGAGCTAAATCGGCTAAGCTCTAATGTGTAAAAGGTATATTAGCTAGCTGCATTAGCTTTATGTGGAGGAAGCAGAGGTGGGTGTTTCACCATAAACTGTAGCACAACAGAGAAATAGTCCCCTTTGATCCAGCATTAGTCAACATCCATCAATCAATCAGTCAGTTTTCCTTCATTCATCCAAGGTCAGGTCGGTGAGTCAACAGGTCGAAGAGAGAAAGCAAAACATCTCTCCAGAGATGCTCCCCAGCTTCTCCTGGGGGGCCCTGTTGTGTTTCTAGTACTTATTTCTTTCACTGAGCTCTGGGGTTTCTCCAGAGTTTCTCCCCAGTTGGAGGTATCCACAGCTTTTCATATAGGAGTGGGTTTCCTCCCAGCTTGTGCTCAGCCTGAGCTGTATTGTCACAGTTAGTTAGATGGAGGCTTAGCACGCATGGTTAGAGTAAAATATGATTAAATCTAGTTTCACAGTTTAGAACAGAGGTGCTCAAGTTCGGTCCTCATCTACCATCCTGCAACTTTTAGATGCAACCCTTTCTAACACACCTGAATCAAATAGTTGAATTTCCTCTGCATGTCATCCAGCCCCACAGAGGCCTGCTAACAAGCCATTCATTGTACTCAGCTGTGTTGGACAATAGATGCATCATCCCTGGTTCAGAAAATAAAACACTAACACATTTAAAGCAACACTACTGAAATTCAGCAGATTTTCTTACTTTCACTAATAAAAGCTAATTTAGCATCTGTTTTGCATCCCATCTCTTTTCTGAGCTCTTTCCAGCCAGTGAAAGTCGGTACGCTGTTGCTTGTTTTTGTTACTTTCTTTGTTTCATTGCTTCCTATGATAAAGTCAACTTGAGATTATTTGGTAAATCAGTGTGTGGTGCTGGCCTGTGGCATATTTGGCCTTGACATATTAAACCTAAACTGTTTTTTTTTGTACCAGGCTCTAAACATGTTTATTTCTGCTGTGAACTTGGTCTTTTTAGCATAGGAGTCTATGGGGATTTGCTCTGTTTGGAAGTCCCTAGTGGATGAGAGGTGAACTGCAACTTTTGGAATAGACATAACTTTTTTTTCCAGCGGTAGTTGCTGCTAGACAATGCAATGGGATGTGTCTGAATGTGCACCTTATGCCCTAACCCCTCATTCACTACACAGGGCTACACTACATAGCAAACTATAGTCCTCTCATTCTGTTAGAGATTCAGACCCAAAGCCGTCAGACATCTCGTGACAACTAGCTGTAACTATGGCAACTGCAGCGCACTTGAAGATGTTATTCCCAATTCGATCCCAAGTTATGTGAAAATATTTTATGTCCCTGTTTTATTCTTTCTGTTGCATCAAATGTACCAAGTTAAAACACAATATAAATGAATGGTACGCAATCCATTGTAGCCTATATTGACCAGTCTAGTAACAATTGATGCTCTCTACTTTTCAAGATGCATTGTGGGAAATTTTTAGTGCATTATTTTTTCCTCAAAGTGCATTCAGACATCCCTACAAAATCCACTATGTAGGGCATAGGGTGCACATTCAGACACAGCATGTGAAACTCCTCATGGAGCTGAATCGAGTAAGGCAAGTTGGTCTCTCTGGGTTGGCCTGTGGTGGACAGGTAACCTGTTCAGGTGTACCACGCCTCTGATTGCTGGGATCGGCTACCCTAAACCCTTCATTGGAACGATCGATACAGATAGATGGACGGAAATTATGGTTTAAAACATGTGCAAATGTAATTCTGTGTGATATAAGTAAATCTAGTGTTGCTTTGTTGGAAAATAGAGAACTGCTTTCAAACTATAAATAACATCTTTAGTCTATAATGACTTTTCCAGTGTATGAAGTTTCATGGCACATATGGGCACAAAGATGAGAATGTAAAGCACATATCTCTGAGATCTGGTCCACAGACATCAGCACTCATGGTCAACGTAGACATTAAATAAAAATAATCTACTATAGCAGTTGGTTAGCTCTGTTGCCTCACAGCAAGAAGGTTGCTTGTTTGAGCCTCGGTTAGGGCGGGGGTCAAACCGGGAATCTTTCTGTGTGGAGTTTGCATGTTCTCTCCGTGTTAGCGTAGGTTCTCTCCGGGTACTCCGGCTTCCTCCCACAGTCCAAACACATGCACCTTGGGGATAGGCTGATTGGAGACTCTAAATTGCCCATAGGAGTGTGTGTGAGTGTGCATGGTAATGTGTCTCTGTGTGTTGGCCCTGGATGGACTGGCGGCCTGTCCAGGGTGTACCCCGCCTCTTGCCTGTTGTGAGCTGGGATTGGCTCAAGCCCCCCCGTGACCCCGTTCAGGGAAAAGTGGTAGAAAATGGATGGATGGATGGATAATCTACTATAATCGAGGTGTTTGCCAATTATTCCTTCAGAAGCTTTGCAGCTCTCCTGTAAAATCAGGATATCCGAGCGATCATAGACAATAATGGCTGTTTTTTTCTTCTGGAAAAGTTTTGAGGGAGTTCCAAGCGTTGACAGCAGTCCAAGTAGTTCAAGTCTCAGAGGCCAGGGGAGCTGCAGCAACCTGAAGCAGGCCAGAGCATGGAGTGATCACATCTTACTAATGTTTATCTGGCAGGCAGAAACAGTTTGGACTGGATAGGACTGCATGGCTACAGGACAGCTGCTAACTAGCTCCATCTGTTTTATAAAATGTTCTTCTAAAACTCCGATGCTGTCATTGCTCATCTTTTTATTTGTGTATGTATTTTTTTTCCTTTTGAATTTTGTTATTTTCTGCTCAGCTGTTTCTGTTTAGAACAATTTGTTTGCTATGTATCTGATTCCTGGATATCATGCACATTAAAGTATGGTTAAATGGATCATTTCAAGAGCAGAGGTGGCAAATTCTGGTCCTCTTCTGACCAGTCACTAAACCAGCTGAATTTATTACGCACGCTTCGTCTGCCAGGTAAACGAGCCTGTTGGTGAAAACGCCTGTTCTAAATGTTCTAAATGTTCAGGTAGATCCAAAAACATGAAAGAATTTTTACTTTAAATGACTAAAACCACATTTAAGTGGAGGAGCTGAGTAGTTCAGTTCCAGCTGCATGAAGCTAATTTAAACTGAAACATGTATAAAAGAGGGAAAGTTTGCTGTTGGAGGGTTAGGCGAACCGAGTAGGACTGCAATTCGAGGAATAATACTAACACAAGCTTACATCCAAAAACAAATTCATAAACAGGATGAAACATCTGAAATGGTTTGTTTGGATCCCAGTGGCTGTAGAGGAACGCTGCACTCACAGCCTGTCCAGCATTAAACCCAATTTACTCTGTGTTGGCCCCTTGTGTTCAGCTATCTGACTGCCAGATGGCATCTCTCTCGTAATATGTCAGCTGTCAGGAGAAAATGGCACAAATGTTTGAAACGGCTTCAAAATAAAAAGGAAAAAACTGGAATTTGGTTGCAAACTGAACAAAATGTATTTAGCCTAATGTGGACCTTTCAGCTAATGCGTTACGTTTTTGAAAATGTTTAAAAACTCCATATTAAATAATTTAATTTAAATAATAATTCTACACTTAATATAGAAAACTAACTTGTTTTTAGAATAAATGTAATGTTTAGTAGTGCAGTATGATTATATACACTATAAACATCTTTTATATAAATGTAACCATTTTTAAAATAATAAATGTATAATATAATTTCCTTCAATTAATTCGTGTTTCCTTTCATGTTTGACACAACTTTTCATCCCAAAACAAGGAAACAAAGCTACCTGAGAGATAAAATGTTATTTTTCTCTCTTAAAGCCAAATCTCTACAGTCTGGTTTCTATTTAAACAGAAATCTTCATTCATGCTGTTGAGGCTTTAAACTGTCGAAGCATTTGATCCGTTCATAAACACACAGACCTGTGCAGCAAGCTGATTTTGTGTTAACATCCAACATGTGTGAATAAACCTAAGCGCTTATTAAATGCATGCTTTGAAGTGTCAAAAGATCCAAGTCGACGATAAGCCGTCCATATGAGATCTCTGACAGAAAAATGCATGACGGTGCTATTCGATATTTCTTACAACCATCAGCCTATGGACGCGACCCATTCCTCTTTGTCTGAAACATCAAACAGCCGTGTCTTGTAAATGACGTGAGGAAAGAGCTGATCTTTGACAGTTCTGTAACGTGCACAAAGGTCATTCATGTGGCCAAAGGATCAAGACTTTGTTACATGCACGTGCACAACAGAGCAGCTGAGATTATGTCACAAAGAAAAACATTTGTAGAAAAAAGCTTTGAGGTGTTTCTGAGAAATGTTTTTTCTTTTCACCTTTTCTTTCTGGCTCAAGTTGGGTGGGTTTCTTTAAGGGTTTTGGTTTACCACCACATTATAATGTGATGCCTTTCATTGTAATTCCTCGTCTTGTGAGCGAAACTGACATTATTGAAAAGAAAAGCAGATCTTAAAGATGACTGCATATTACATGGAGCTCATGAAATCATAGGCTTGTAAATCATTCTGTGTCTGCAGTTGGTTTTGGATCCTGTGCTCTCATATATGTGCAAATACACCAGCAGATCTGAGCATTACTGTAACAGCAGCATGAAAAGATTGGACCAAAGTGTAAGTAATATTCACAGGACATTTTAAATGTAAATAAACCCAGATGATTCCTTATGAAACATCTCTTTTTGTAAAACTAAATCTGTCAAAAGCTTTTTTCATTTTCAAAGAGTTTGATCTAAATCTGATTATAATAGCCACATGGATCCGACATTGAACAACAGATGCTTTAAATAGTTACCTCAGTAAAACAGAATGTCAAGTTTGATCTTTTATTCTTTATATTGCCAAATTTTCTACATCTCATTCAACAAAATGCACTTTTTAGTTTATTGTGTTTACTATTTTAACCATCTTATCAATAAGATATCAGCCAGGTACTAAGATGAACTTGAACTGATCATCAGAGCACCTCTACAAAGACATCAGCAGTTATATTAACTGCTGATCGGAGTGATTATTTAAATATTTATTTTGTCACCAGAACAAACTTCTCATTCGTTGCTTCTTGAGTCAAGTGCAAAATAAATAATTTCTAAAACTTTTGCAGTCCAACAATAAGACTCTCAGGTGCGAGTCGCTTTGGAGAAAAGTATCTGCTGAAGGACTGTAGGATAGAATAGATTATTCTAAAGGGGAAAAACACTCATGACTATCTTTCCAGCAGTGGAAACCTCAAACTGTTCAGTCCAAGATTGGACTGAAACAAAAATGTGAAAAATAATCTTGAATCTCTGAAGCGCTGCAGGTTCAGGTTAATACATCACAGGTGGCAGGTCACAATGCAGTTAAAGTCTATTAACAAACTGTTTCTAATAAACTGTATTTAAATGAGGTTTTTGGTTATATATACTTATACTTAGGCTATCACTGTTTTACTGACAGTGCAAAATATCAATAAGTTTATAAAGAAAACAAGATTATATTGTTTGCCATACCAGGAAATGTTAAATGTCTTCTTTAACCTTACATAGAATATTATGTTACTGTGCTGCATTGTTGCAAATAGTAGTCCAGAGAATATTTTTACATGTTTTACTTAAAAAAAAATCCTTTTCCATTCAATCAAATTCATTGGCTGGTTATTCAGTTGTTCACATTATTGATAAAATATACAAATTGTTTTTTTTTTCTCGTTCTGACATAAAGTAAAACCATTTAGCGTATTTATGCAGAGAGAGAATACACGGACCGGCTTCGTCGCCACAAACTTCTCATTTGTTGATTCTTGAGTCACGTGCAGAATAAAAGATGGAAAATAAAATCGCAAATAAACAATCATGTACCCAGGACAGGAAATAAGCAAAGAAGAGAAAGTGTCAAAAGAGGAAGGTATGCACCATGCCATCATGTAAAACCACCAAACCAGGTTTCATAAAATGTGGAGGACATTTAGAGCAAAATGGAGGAATTTACTGTTTTCTGCAGCCAGAAAAACTGAGCTACCTCCTTGTAACATCTAAATATTGTAACTTGATTAGGTTTCAAAGAGTTTACCATTTCTACAAGAGCAAGTTATACTTGCTTAAAGAACAATAAACTGAAGTTGTTTCTTAGATGTTGGAGCCTTTAAGGACTAGTTGATGGAAAACCGTCTGAATGAAGCAGCAGTTTGTTATCGCACTAATTAGTGACAATATTACTGTATCATTAAAAAATCTGTCTGCAGAGTATATTTGTTGGATCCTTTAACCGATGAAGCTGTTCAGTGGATTTACAGATACCGTACAAGTGGTTCGACATGACTGTTTGGTCATTTTACAAGCTTCCTGCAGCTACTGCTGGGAAAAAGCACATTAATTAAATCATTAATATAGAGCAGGAGATTTTACTAAGAGAATCATAATAATCTGGAGGATTAAAGCAAATGATTTAAGATTTTGTACCTGTAAGATGTTATAAAATGTACAACTAAATGCAGCACAGTCATTTTATTATTCATTCCAGGAAGCCCAGAAGGGTACACTGTAGTTTTATTAGTGTGAAAGATGTGAAATTCTCCTTACCTGTGCCCTTTTCTTCTTGTTCCCCTCGATCACCTTTCTGTCCCTTGAAGCCTCTTTCTCCTCTGTCACCTGAGGACAGAGCAGGTGTCTCACATTGACTTATACTTAAATTAAATATAATTTAAAATAATTTCCACTGCACAAAGATGAATAGCTTTAAATGATGCAGCTGTTGCTTTAAACCTAAAGATATCAATGCGAGCATGATCTATGCAGAGGCCAAGGCTGAAGTGAAGCAGAAGAAAATGATCAAACAGGGAAAGTCTCCAAAACGGCCATTTTGCCACAATTTGGCAGCATCTGTTCTCAAAGTCCTCCATATAGGAGATGTCAGGCTTTGAAACAATAACACAAAGAGCATGAAAATAGCTTCAAATGAACAGTTTAACCACTGACAGCTTCCCGTTTTGAAACCTTTTCTTCACCTCACACCCATTTCCTCTCCTTTTTTTTATTTGTAGTGGAGCCCTCCCTGTAATTACCTCTGAAAAGGTAGCCACCCTGAATCCTGACTTTAATTTACCTCTGAAAGTTGTGGCTTTTCAGCTGTCAAGCAACAAAAAAAAGTAAACATGTTTTTCACAGTATCTCTCTGAGCACATTTAGTGTAGATATTTGGAAAAGATGATGAAAATCTCAACCATTATTTCACTTCTAAGTAGAAAGCCTGTCACATGAGGTTGCTGCATGAGTATGGCACCTTTTACCCATCGGTCATTTCTCCAATCAGCAGCTTGGATTTGACTATTTCTCAGTTGTATCCATTTCAAACATTATTTTATGCCAAATGATAAGAGTCCTGTCCACAGGCTGCATCGCTGCAGCTGTTTGCTATTTCTTAGGGAAGAGCTTTGAAAACCCGAAGTGTGTTTTTGCAATGAAGCTATAGGAGGATCGATTTGAAGTGGGCATTTATCCCACTCATTTTTTTAAACATGTAAAACCACAATGTAGGTGTAAGCAGAGGTGGTCTGCAGCCCCACCCGCCATGTTTTACTGCTTTTCTCTCTCAAACCCGGCTGTGACGTCCTCTGCTGTCAGCTAGTCTCCAATTTGACCTCATTCTTTACAACTAAATAAGACTGAAGGGGAAACACAAGCACCCTGGTGGGTGACTGCTGACCACATGAAACAGTAAATGCATTTGATTTAAAACCTGTAAATCTGCCTGAATACTGGTGGTCCTGAAAAGGTTTAACTAAATAACTCACATCTTCACAACAAAACATTTTATTCATTGCAAACAAAGGGGATTTTTTCCCTCCAAATGATGCTTTATGACCCGAAGATCGGCAAGCACATTGTTAAAAATCATCTCCAGCCTTTATTTTAGAGCTTCTAAGTTTTAGTCTGTCTCATGGAAATGGATAAAAAAAGCTTTCCCATTTATTTAATCTATCCATCTTTTACAGATTACTCAGCACCAGGACCCAGGAAAAAACTTCCATGTCTCCCAGGAATCCAAAAGAAACCCCGCAAAGGTCTAAAAACTAAATGTTGCAACCCTGATAACTTTCCCAAATCAGGTCCACACAGACCTCCTGCTGCAGCTATTGTGGATTATAAAGCAGTCTGAACCCCTAAAAAAGCTGATCACATTGACAGTTCCTGTTAGCACTATTGTACTTTCATTATTATACCCAGTTTATAACCAGTACAAGGTTCATGGAAAGCTGAATCCCAGCTGCTAGGGTGCATCCTGAACAGGTCACCAGTCCAACAGGGCCAACATAGAGGCAAACAACTCTTACTCAAACTCAATCCAGTGGAGAATTTTAAAAACCAATTAAGCAAATCTCCATGAACCAGATGGACCAGAGATCAGGAGGAACATGCAAACTCACACAGAAAGGTCCAGCTGAGTCTTAAACTTTCTCCCTGTGACGTGACTGTGCCTTAATAGCAACTTCTGGCTGCTATTAGCTGCTGTAATTAGCACTTTCGTATTTGCAGGGTGAACAAGCACTATTTTTGCAATAAAACAAAGGGACAGATAAAACACTGCATGCCTGCAGCAGATGGCAAAGGGAACAACATAACTCCCACAATGTGAACAACCCGTTCAGCTCAGGAAAGTTAAAATGTGTTCGATCCAGCTCGTGATAACAGTCCAGGGCAGCATATCTATGGCCAGGAGAAACGGTCTCACTTCAAATGCCACAAAATGCCACAAATGACAGATAATTTAGTCAGCAAGCTTTTTAAACTCCAGCTGAGCTGAGACACTTTCATTTAAAACCCACCACTCATCATAGAAACAAACCACAAAGCTTCCTCAGTGCTGTTTGCACAGGCCTTTCCCGCCACCCACTAACGCTGAGGCCTTGTTCATACCAGAAGGTCTACAAACTCTTCACCCTTCAGCGGTCTGATCTGGGGTCTTAACAAGAACCCAGATGGGGGGAAAGCCACCAGGGTGTGGATGCATAAACATCTTCCCTCCATTTCCTGGTAAATTGCTTTTTAATGTGGCATTTTGAGCTGCTTATCACATAACTGACCTCAGTGATGGGTGAGAGGCTTTCCACGCTTGCTCCTTGATTTAACAGGTTTTCTTGTTTTAAACCAAACAAAAGAGAAATTCTTGTGTCACCAGAATGAAACTCACAAGCTACGATTCGCCAAAAAGACACTTATTTCACGGCTTTTTCACTAATTAAAGCCAAGCATCATAAAGTATGAAATATGATGCAGTTTTTTCTATTTAAACTTTGCGTGCAAGCAGCTTTCATAAATTACTATTGTGACACAGGCTTCTTGACATAAAATGTGTCATGTCTTCCAGTAAAGGACAACTTATCAGCCTGTTGAGAATAAAAAGTAAATAAAACTGCAAAAACCTTTCTAAACCACACGCTTGCTGAGTGACTACATCCTATTTAGCTGTTGGAGGACCCACTTGTGGAAGAAGAGCTTCACGCTCCATTACCATTTCATTATTTTCTTTTAATCAAAATCACTGACATCAGTGAACTGCGATCCAAAGAGTTCTAATAACAAAACATGGCTTCCTAGCAGCTGGTTTCTAGGAATTTCAGGCTAACTAGTTTAGGTAGATCATGTTTTGAGCTGTAATGTCCCCTGGGAGACACTGTCCATGTCTTCAGGTGAAACTTTAAGCAGACATGCTGAGCATGGAGCTCAGAGACAGAACAGAGACCCTCTGACATGATGGCATGTTGCGAGCAGTTCCAGTGCTGCGAAATGTTGTAGATGTAGATGATTAGATGTATTTACATTCTCAAACCTTAAGCAAAGTTAACTTTCGAATCGTCCACATGAAAAAAAGTCATTATAGTGTGAAAGAAATGATGCTCATGCTCCCTCCTGGTGCTGAAACGGAGAGATTCAGAACCTGCTGCTCATCTAAAAGTTCAGGTCATGAGTGAAAACCCTGTGACACAGATGCAGGATGTTGTCATGGTTACAAGCAGTAGCTATCATCCCTGTTTACATAAAACTCATCTACAATGCTTTGATATCTCACCACAATGTCTCTACAACCAAATATTGTGGGAGACCCAACTTTATGGTACGTTTTCTTGTAATATTTTACATACCATTTTCATGTATTCTTATTCCTATTTATAATTTAATGGTAGAGCCACATACTTTAATACATGAAGGCAATAAGTAAAAGCTATAACAACCACTGCTAGAAGCAATAGGCACATCTATCTGGGTTAAAAAGGGTCAGAACCT
The DNA here is from genome assembly GCA_037177535.1 of Pseudomugil gertrudae. Classification (NCBI taxonomy): domain Eukaryota; kingdom Metazoa; phylum Chordata; class Actinopteri; order Atheriniformes; family Pseudomugilidae; genus Pseudomugil; species Pseudomugil gertrudae. The sequence continues at coordinate 17,646,968 of JBAMHV010000024.1, forward strand.
TAATGGAGTCTGGTACAGAGTATTGGGCAACAGCAGATCAGCCTTGTCCAAGGTTTTGAGAGCTATTGGGCAACTTTGGGAGTCTGGGACGTGCACTCAGCCAGCTCTGATTGGCAACAGCTGTTGGCTGGACACACACATTACATACCTACACACCCACACACACACAATGACATTTGGCTACAACAAACACAAAGCGTTGTCACACTATGTTCTGGTCTGAATGTGTTTTATTATCTTTGGCACAGCGATGGCAGCATGAGTCTGATATCGGCACAGATTCATTAGAAGCAGTGAAAACATAAAGGAGAAAAAACATTAGGGTTCGGTATGTTAGATTATGGTGTAATTAAGAGGACAGCTGTCAGTCTAAAGGGTTGACATGTGTCATTGTTGCAGAAAAAAATTATATCTTCAATTAGCAACAAACAGAATACTGCTTATCCCGTGGCTACTCATAATGTTATATTAGACTATTGGGATGCTATTAAAATGCTTGTTACACATTTTACACCATGTATAAGAATTATTATCCAGCTTAAACCATTAAAAATGCATGATTTTGCTTTAAAAACATGTAATAGCATTAACTTAGTGGCTGCTGTGAGTTTGCCATGAACCCCCACTGTTACAGGGAAATACTTGGTTTTGTTTTCCCCTCATAACAAATGTGATTTAGCAATAAACATCCGCCTTTAGATGCTTTCTGAATTATAATACCAATGACTATACTTTATTTTAATGCTAGATTCTTACTAAGCTGCTGGTATAACACAACACTGAACTGCTGACTTTTGTTTTTATAACCAATTAGTTAATTTTTTATCCTAAAGAACATTTTGACATCAGAAAAATGCCATCTACACTTTTTTAGTTTCATATTTGAAATGGATTCAAATTGAAAAAAGACTGGGTAGACTGGCAGGAACAGATGTTCTCATGGCATGAACAAAACAAGATGTGGGTGGTTGAGCAATTCTGGCCTCTATGACGAATCACAAAGAAGAAAAGAGTGGCACCTGCTCCCGATGTCAGATAAGTTAAAGGTTGGCTTCCTAATGATTCCTGGTAAAGAGGTTTGTTTTTACTTCATATGGTCATACGGGCCACTAGTGTGAAATAACTTGAAGTGCGAACATGTTGACAAGATCCAGCTGTGAGGTGTTCAATCCTGCAGGGAGAAATGGGAATTTTCTATACATGGTGTTAAAATGAGAAGTACAGTTCACTTTATATTGAGTTACCCAGCAACCTCCAACATTTTGGAGGTCCAATCCAATTAAAGCTGGATAAATCCCACATCCTGTCTTCACTTATTCTTATTAATCCAGTAAAAAAATTTAAACCTAGACCATTTAATTGTTTGATATGGTCCCAAATAGTACCCAAACATAGGTTGTTGTTATTATAGATGACAAATCATAGATGTACCTTTAGGTCCAACAGGTCCAATATCTCCTTTTTCTCCCTGCATGCCGTCGACACCAACAGATCCTTTCATTCCCCGGGGACCTTGCATTCCCTTTTCACCTGGAAATCCTGAAATGTAAACACATTAGCAGAAAATCAGCCCCAACACAACACAGTGATACAGAACTTTAATGCTCTAAGGGACCGCACTTTGACTCATAAACCCAAATCACTCATTTAGATCTGGTGCAGCAAATAGTTTTCTGCTGAAGCTGGAGGCAACAGCTTGGAAAATGCTGTTTTTTTAAATGAAGATTTATTAAAACGGACAGTTTTAAAAAGGCTTTTCAAAGCCAGTGCTAAAAAAAAGAAGATATGTAAAATATGGCCTCCAGGTCAATAAAAAGAAGCCAGTAGAGAAGCTTTATTATTGTGCATTCTCCATAATGGTCAGTAGGGGGCTACAACAGAAAATGCACCATAGACTATGGAAAATGATGGATAGAGCCTCCGTGACATAATCCATAGGTTTTACGAAGAGCCAAAATACATCTCATAGGGCTGCAAAATATATAAATGGGCAAAAAAGGTGAAGCTCTGAGCGGGTCTGTGAGCATGGGGGTGGATGATTGACTGGCCTGCCTGTAGCTAAGAGCTAACCGAGCTAAGCTGGATCTAATAAAAGCAAGCTGGCTAACAAAAGTGGGTGGGACGAAGCTGAAATTCGCTGTTAGCTGGCAATTTTGCTAATATTATTTCTGCTGTGAAGTTGGTCTTTTGAACAATTATCGGGATTTTGCAGCCCTTAGGGGATGAGGGGAATACTGCAATTATGAGTCTTTGTATGATGGAGATTTCTGCTTGGAATGCACTCTTGTTACAGACTGAGTAGAGTCTATAGGAAAGGTACAAGACCATGAAGACATTGAAAAATTATTAAAAGAATGTTAAAATAAATTGTGAAAGACACAGAAAGCCAATGCTGCAATACCCCCCCCCCCACCCAAAAGGAAAAGAAAAAAAAACTGGCATAATGTTCCTCTGGTCCTCGTCAGATTTTGTGCAGCTGAGTTCTGGAGCAACTCTAGATGTAAAATACCCTTTTATTAAGACCACAGAGCAGACATTACAGTAGTCTAATCAACTAGAGATAAAAGCCTGCATTAACATCTTAGTCCTGGTTTGGATAGGAACAACTTTTGAATCATTTTACTTAAAAACGGTAAGTTGGATTCTGGTCGGTAATTCAGTCAAAAACTGTGAGATTACTCTTTACGAATAATCTTCTCTGTTTGAGAAGTTTTAAATAAAATATCTAACATTTGCAGCCACCGCAGACCTTAGATATTGCTTCCTCGCAGTTCTCTCCAAAGCTTCTCGTTGAACATAACTGGTGATGTTAAAATGAATGAATGAATGAAATGAAAGAATAAATGAAAAATACTTTAATGATCCCAAAGGGAAATTCAGATAGTATTTTTTTTAAAATACAAATATAATTATTGAAGGGTATTGTTCTTAATGCTGATGGCTACAGGAAGGAAGGATCGTCTGTATCTTTCAGTCCTACATCGG